>JAPMLY010000400.1:0-102500 GCA_026401115.1 Tetraselmis chui | reverse complement strand
ATTAGACTAGTGACCTACCATGTTTGCCTCGGGAAACCATCTCGGATTGTCGTGTAGCATGTTAAATTAAATGTGCGTACTATACGTACCGGGAGGTATTGGTAGTTCATTATTGCACAATGTCCTTGAGTTATTGAAGTGGCGACGTAACCGCGGTGCGTCCTTCCAATGGAAAAGTACGGTTTAAATTACTAATTAAATCACTAATATGCAATGTCATGTAATATATTTTGTTACATGACAGTGCTCGTCACATCTTGGATTGGTATGTATCGGTACTCTTTTAGTCACGGGGTACATCTTAGGCGATAAAGTTTTTTGTTGTTTTAGGTGGCGCGGTCTTTCTCTTACATGCTTGTCTCTCACATGTACACAGCTTAAGGCCGGTTCTTAGGTGAATTTTGCCACCATCCGCGAAAGATGAGATCTTTCTCAGAAAAGAAGGGGTACTTCCTTTTCAGAATATATATTTATTTATTTTGGAATTTGGATAAGATGTGTAACGTACTGCTTTTAGCTTTGTTACAGTCCAAATGGCTCCCCACTATAAACCATGAAACTCTGTAAACCTTATCTCCCTAATGAAACCTAAAACCTTCGACCTGATCGTAATGTTGTTGCTTGCTACATTGCTCAGGCCATGAAAATACATCATTTGCATTACTTTTACATGATAGACTATGCTTGATTAGTTTTCTTATATTCGGGGGCGGGGGGGGGCAAAGAAAGAGGGGGCCGCAACCTAAGACAATCAATAGATACTTAGTGGTTGTATTATTGTCATTTAAGCTGTGTTGGGGCTCACTTATGCCAAAGATGTGGAACACTTACAGAATTTGGATTTGGTGGCCCTTGGGCCACCCTACACGCAATGTGAGAGGGAATCGGGTGGGTGGGTTTGCGTGAGCGATAGCTCTCGCAAAAGGCAGAAGGTGGACACACAATCGCTGCTGGTGTGTTATATAGGGTGCGGACATTCTACTGTCCGTGCGCGCTTGGGCGCTTGAACCGTTAGGGAGATGTAGCGTCGGAGGTAACGCATGTAACGGAGGTAACGCCGGTTACTTCGTAATTTAGCCCTGTAATTCAAACCTCTATATTACTAATATGACCATTTAAGCTGTGTTGGGGCTCACTTATGCCATCTGTCGCCGACTGGCGTGTAACGTTGGGTGGGGGCCCGCCAGGGGTCATCCACCCAAAGAGTTGCCAAGCTCCCGGGCACGGGAGCACTGTTGGGTCGATGTAGTCGAGGACTACGTCCGACTCTCGTGCCCAACCGCCGAAGAACTTGATCTTCTGCATTGGGGTACCGATACTGTACGCAGCAGTAGCTGCACTCTTTCGGAGGGAATGCGAAGTCCACGCGAAACCGTCCGGAGGTTGTTCGTGTACTGCACGAAGTACGCGTTGTAGCCAAGCTGTCAGGGTGTCCGCAGTCCAGTTTGTCGTAGGCTCGCGTATACTAATGGCCCATCGTCTGTCCGGTATCTTTCCGGCGGAGAACCTGGTACGGGCAGCGTCGAAGTACTGTAGTAGTTCCGCGATGTCCGGGTGAGCCGAGGCCGGTAGTTCACATAGGAGTTTCCGCTCCGTGGAAGTACCCCGTTGACCTTTTCTCGTTCCGTGGTATAGGAGGATTCCGCCGGTCGGAGTACACAACAGGTCTCCAGACCGGCACTCAACTCCCGCTCCACCTCGACAAAAAAATGCGGCCAGTAGCACCGTCGCTAGACACGCTCGGAACAGCAGAATGAGGTCTGCTTGAGTCTGAGTCCACGTGTCTGTCAGCTGTGTGCGGAGGTCCTTGGCCAGGCGTAGCGATGATACAAGAATCCGGGCTGCGAGGTACAGGCGTGTGCGGCTGGGCTGGAGGGAAACTTGGGACGCTGCGAGACCCCGCCGGACCTTGGCGACCAAATCGCCTTGTGCGACTGGTTCTGCGCCGTGGTCCTTGAAAAACCCGTTTACGGCTGAAAGGTAAGGCTGTAGACTAGTAGCCTTAATGGTGCCACGTTCTCCGATCCATGCAATGTAGCGGGCCATGGTAGCAGTTGTTGCTGCCAGCGGCGGTAGGCCTTGCTCCTCGCAGAACTGGAAGTAAGGCTTGATTGCGCTGTTGTACGTGTCGGACGTGCTTTTCGCCCAAGCGGCGGTCAGTAAGTCGAGCGTTTTTGCTCCAAGGCTGTCAGTGCCCAGTAGGCGTTGCATGTAGGGGCGCATCGAGGCGGCCCATGGGTTTTTGCAGCCTGCCACCTCCACCTTGTAGCGGACCTTTGCTGGTCTGGTGGGGTAGGCTTGGACTGCTGGTCTGATGTGCCGTGTGTTGAACAGGGTCAGGGTAGCACTGACAGCGCCCCGGCGGAGGTACAACCAGGCCGGGAGGGAATCCGGAATACAGTGACGGGCCAATGAGGCTTGCCGACTGTACCGCGTCCGTGCCGCCGCCCGGGACGGAACAAGTGAGGTCGGGCCGGAAGGACCGTCTCGTGGCACGCCAATTCGGTAAGGGCATGATGCCACGCTTTCCCTTGCCACCGGGGGGCGACCACCATGGCTGCTGCGCCGCTCTGCTGTAGTTTTTGGGCGAGGTCGGGTAGCAGGGGCCATGGCGGGTTGCACCAGTTGTTTTCTGCTTTCCAATTCGCATCGGCGAGGTGAAGGGCGTCCACGGCTTCGCACGATGGGTCTAGCCAGTTCGCCTTGTAGCGGGGCAGTAGCGTGTTGAGAGCCGACGCAAACCGGTCGATTGTGTGCGGGCCGAAGTGTGTGTCCATTTCGTGGAACACAGCGGGGTCGAGTTGCAAGTCGTCGCTGTCGAGGTGTCGGCTGAGCTTGTCTGCCCACGTGTTTGCCGCAGAACGGATGTATCTGGGCCTGATGTGGATGTTGTTGGTGTCCAACATGTACCACAACCGGCGTAATTCGGTCATCATCTCCGGGGAGCGGGACGTCAGGCCGGTCAGGACGTGGCAGACCGCCTGGTTGTCTTCGTGGAGGAGGACGTTGCGGCCAGCCAGGTGTGGCAAGAAGCTGAGGACGGCCAGACGGACGGCCTTCAGTTCTTTCCAGGTAATGTGCTGTTTTTCGTCCTGTATTCCCCAGAAGCCGCGCGCTTCGAGTCTGCCGTTCAGGACTGCCCCCCAACCATACCCCGAACTGTCGCAGTGGATGTAGGCTGACTCGACCGGGCGGTGTATGTTCTTGCCGTTGCCGTTGGCGTGGCTGGGTACTTGTGTCCACCACTGTAGATCTCGACTGAGCTGCGGAGAGAGGCGGACGCGGCCTCCCCACTTGTCGCCTAGTACGGAGTGCAGTTCGCGGAGGAAGAATCTTGCCGCTGGAATCGCAAGAAAAAGGTACTGCGCCTGACCCGCGAATGACTGTAGTTCCTTGGCAGGTAGCCATCCGCAGTTTCGGGTTGCACGTTGCAGTAGGTGACGAGCTTGTCTTGCGAGCTTCTGTAGCTTTTCCACCGGGGCGAAGAAGTAACCTGTAGCTGTGTCGATGTCGATGCCTAGGTGGTGACCGTATTGCGTCGGCTCCCAAAAACCCTTGGAGGGGTGGCGGAGAAGGCCGAGGCTGGTGAGGAGGCGGTCGACGCGCTGCCGGAGCGAGAGAGCGAGAGCACGAGTGGCGGCGAAGAGGAGGAAGTCGTCCACACAAGGTAAGATTTTGGCTCCGCGCCTCCGCGTGTGTCGGAGGAAGCGCTTGCTCGGTCTGTCGCTATCGGGTTGTGTAGGCTTCCCGTGCTGTGTCGTAAACCCACCGGGGTCTGGTTGTCGGAGGTGTCGTACGAATGTGTCCGTAAAAGCGCAGAAGTGGTAAGGGCTGAGCGACCAGCCCATCGGGAGTCCAGCTAGTCGGTACAGCTGGCCTCGAACGTTTACGGTTAGATAGTCGCGCTGCTCTGGCACGATGCCCAGCGCGTAGAACCCGTCTTTTAGGTCGAACGAGAACATGTAGTCGCCCTTTCGAGTCAGATGACGAACGCCTAGCAAAGACTCCATCCGTAGTCGCTTTCTGACGCAGAAGCTGTTCAGGTGTCGTAGGTCGACGATAAATCGCCACTAATTGTTTCCGGGCTTGGCAACTAAGAAGAGTCTTGATACGTACTTGCTGCAGGTGGTGCGGTCCCAGGCTCCCGTCTCCACGAAGCGCGCGAGCTCGGCCTCGACAAAGGTGAGCTGCTCGGGGGTAGCGTCCAGCAGTGAGGTGCCTTGGTTGAACGGGGGTGGGGGTCGGTTGTTTAGGAAGGGAATAGTAACGCCCTCCCGGATCCACTGTAAGACTTGTCCGCTCGCGCCGATATCTTTCAAGGCTTGCCAGTTTCGCCGCACGCGATGACGCATGTAGTTTGAATCTGGGTTGCAGGAATCGGCGCGGCGGGTCACCCCGTCATTCGTCCTTGTCGGCCTCGGTCTTCTTGTGTGCCTTGTCGGTAGGGGGGAGGGGGCGGCCGCTCGTGCGGTCCTTTGGCTTGGCCTTGGTTTTGTCCGGCTTGTCCGGCTTATCGTTCGGCCTGTCCGGTTTTTCTGGTCTAGGCTTGTCGGCCTTGAACTGGGCAGCTGCTTGCGCTTTTGCAGCTGCTGTGATGCTGACTTCGAGTCGTTTGTCCTCCAGGGCTGCCAGGAGTCCGTCGACGACGTTGCCTCCACGGTCGGAGGCGACAGTGTCGAAGCACCGTGAGTAGACGAGACGCTCCGCGACGCGTTCTTCTCCGTTGAGAATCTTCTTGGCCTTGAAGCGTCTGATGTAGGTGAGTCGCGCTTCCCCCGCTGAGGCCACTGCTTGATTTGTACGTAGCGCTGCGTCGACGAGGGAGTAGGAGTAGGTTGTTTCGTCGGGGGTAGAGGTGACCGAGCGAAGCGTTTCCATAGCAGTTTCGAGTGCCGCGTTAACGGCGGCCGTATACACACCATAGCAGAGCAGGTGTCGATACTCGTCGCGGGACGAAATTCTCGCGTTGTCCGTAAATAATTTGTCGGCCTCGTCGTGTCGAGGGTTCCACAGGCACGGGACTGTTGTGCCAGATGGGGGTAGGCAGTCCGCGAACGTACGGGACGCGAACTCTGACCACTCTCTAGGGTCGATGTACTCTAGAGGGGTGGTTTTACTGTCAGCTGGTAGAGCGTCGAGCTCGAGTCGTCCACCCGCAGCGCTGTCGGAGTCGGCTGTGGGGATGGCTGAAGTAGTTGGTTTTGTTGACGCGGTTGCGACGGATAGAGTTGCGACCTGGGCTGCTAACTGCTGCACAATCTGTGTTAGCAATTGCAGTTGGTATGGCTGCTGTTCCGGCGCGTCACCGGGCGCAACGTAGAGGTCAGTAGGCAATACCAGGCGGTCTGCCATTTGGACTGAAGGAGTGTGTTTTCGTGCGTCGTGCAGGAGACTCAAGTGATCAACACCTTGCGTGGCTAGCAAGAGCCACGATGCCGTTTGCGTGAGCGATAGCTCTCGCAAAAGGCAGAAGGTGGACACACAATCGCTGCTGGTGTGTTATATAGGGTGCGGACATTTTACTGTCCGTGCGCGCTTGGGCGCTTGAACCGTTAGGGAGATGTAGCGTCGGAGGTAACGCATGTAACGGAGGTAACGCCGGTTACTTCGTAATTTAGCCCTGTAATTCAAACCTCTGTATTACTAATATGACCATTATTCTGATTGCGCATCGAATCCATTTATCATATCGGGAATGCACTCCTTGCTTGTCATGCTGAATTGCAATGTCAATCTCTTCTCGCGGGCCAATGCACGGCGCGCATGGTTGAGCGGTACGGACTACCCTTGGTCGGCGTCGTTACCGCTCGTATTCGCACATATGATTGGCCAAAGTTGGTTCAATTAATTTTTTTTTGAAGTTGGTGCACGTCAGTGGTGTCATCGTGGCGAACGTTATTGAGCCCCTCAGCTTTCACCCTTACTTGCCATGTTGGGTGAGAATGTCAAACACAATGCATTGGGGTGAAGAAAATGAAAATGATTTGAAGTAAGTGCCGGTAAAATGACATGCTTCCCCCAACGGCCATCGTATACTCTACCATCATCTAGGACACTTAGGAGTAGCGATTGGACCGGGTACTCGTTGACCATGTACACCTATCGACACGCGTATCTTCCATATGCGTCGACGTTCCTCGGGGTTTAATTTTTTAAGCAACCACAGTAATTACCACAGCCCCATACCTAATAAGCAGTAACAACAAAAATAAATTTGCAGTCAAGAACGGCAAATATAAAAATAAATCCACTTGTCAAGAGTGCAAAATGAGAGCACACTGCCCCTAAAAAACGAAAATTATAATCGTTTTCAATAACAATACTAGCTAACGAGATAATCTAGCGGCTTTCTCTCCCCCCCCCCACCCCTTATCACGCCCTCTGCATGAGGAGTATTGCATAGAGGGCAAGACCATGTGTTCTTCGACAAGGTACATATGGTGACACCCACTACTGCAATACGTGCCGGAGTTCCTCGGGGGTTGTATATACGTAATCAATCCACACTACTTAACACACCCCTCGCCTACTAAGCAATAGCAAAAGTTAAGATCTCGAAAAATATATATACTGATATAACTCCACTTGTCTAAAGTGTAAAAAATTTGTCGCTAGTCTCACGTTCTCGGCTTGCTCCCGCCGAGACGAGTCGTTGGCCCGCCGAGACCGGTCAGCAGTCGAGTGGCATGGTAGGCCATCATGATAGTTCTTCTACGATACTCAAATCGCATTGGAGATGAGATTGGAAAGGCATACATAAAACCCCTCCTCGCGCAATCGGTCATTGATCCCGCCGTTCTCCGTCCGATCACCTCGCCCGGAGTCGTTGCCGCTCCTCCCGGCGCAGCGATTGTCCTAGTCGAGGTGCCCCGTCACCTCGAGGGCATGTGAGGGGGGCAAGACACAGAGACATGGAAGGCTAGCGCTCCTACCTCCGCGCCGTGGTATTCGACCCCCTCATATGCCTCGCCTTGCTCTGTCTAGTACCCATGTCAGGTGATGGGGACCATAGCCAAGTGCCCGTACCTTCCCCCTCGCCGCGCACATTGAGGGAGCGGCCTCTTTCGGTGTATATGCCTCCGTGCTCTTCCGGGCGCGCACCATGTGTTTGCACGTCGGCCATGGGATGGTGGGAGTCGGCAAGGAGTAGGGCCGGGTTAGCAAACTGTTGCTCGGCTTGCACGATGCACGCCCCGCTCCCACCGAACCGGGGTGCCGACCGGCCTAAGCCGATCGGCGTTCGAGAAGGACGACGAGCCAACCTTATCTAGCTCCCACGTGGCTTCGGTATTGAGACATCCCGTAAGCCCAGTACCCATGCCGTTGCCACTCCTCCCGTCCCGACGTTCCTCTTCGACGAGATCCCTCGTCACGTCGAGGGGGCGAGGAGGGTGATAGACGGACATAAAGAACTAGCGCTCTTGCCTCCGTGCATGTAGATTTCCCCCATATTTTCCCGGTTTTTCCTTGCTAGTAGCCGGGGTACCAATTGGGTAACCGGCCAATGATCGAACCCTCCTCCAGCCAATCCCGCGTATGTCAAGCATCATGGTTTCAAGTGCGAGCCTCCGCGCTCACCCGGTTTAGCACTCTCTAATATTAGACGTGCCTATCGATAGTGGTTATCGGCAGGGTAGGGCAGGGTCACCGTGGCTATACTCAGCAGGCCGTGAAAATTGGGTCGACTGCAATCATTTGTTGACTCCTACATCACTGTACATTACATTTAGCACCCTTACTCGCGTGCGACTCATCTCCAACGTGCTCCTTTATCAAATAATTCCATAAGTGAGAGCCCTAAGACAGTAGCCGGTACGTACATCGCCGGTATTTGTTGTCAACATGTTTTCCCCTCAAACTGCCCAGCTCCAACGCGCTCTATCCGCCAACAGAAAATGTAGACTTGCTTTTCCTCAGGCGATGGCTGGGGCTCGAGTTAAGGGGGACCCACGGCTGCTCCGACTTCCGCCCAGGAACACCCATCTCCAAACCGACGAAGGCGGTCATGTCGCTTCCCTCGCTACTCACCACCCGCGTACCCAACGACCTCACACCCATCTTCACATCACACCCACTCGTCGCCGTGGCAAAGGGGTCACCGCCTAAAGGGGCATCCCCCCCATCTTTCTTCCCCACCACCACCCCACCCCCATAACTCTTGCTTCGCCGCGGCGGCACTCGATCCCGTCGCCACTCGCGCCGCTCCGCCAACAACGCCCCCACCCGCCCCGTCTCCCCCTTCACAGGCACCTCCACCCACTCTTCCGACCCTGCGAACGGCCCACCCCCGCCAAATGGCGATGACCACCCCTCCACCGCCCCACCCTGACTCTTGCTACGCCCCGACGCCCGCCCCCTCCCATGCCACACCCTCCGATCCCCCCTCACCACCGCCCTCCCATTATCACAACCCACCCCATCCCGCTCCTCCTCCTCCACCCTCGACGTAGTACCACACCCCCTCTCCCCTTCCCCCTTGACTTCTTCCCCCCATCGAACGTGCGCCTCCCCCGCCTCCCGCCTCCTCCCCACCACCGCCATCCCCTCGACGTCCCCCTCCCGACCATCCCGGCGCCGTGAGTTGTCGACCCTCGCCAACATGGCGCCACCCTTTGGTGACGTAACGATACCCTCGCCAAGGTGCCCTCCTCGGATGGGACCCGGGTTCTCGAGAGATAACTTGACGCGCCCCTCGACGGCGGAGGTGTGGGCTGAAGTTGAGGGGAGGCGCAGGAAGAGGGGGTTGCTCCCTCGCAACATAGAATTGTCGGCAACGCTCACCGTAGGCGCATCGGTCCAACTCACATCGGGGTTCAACATCCCACTCGTCTCTGCGGCGCCAAGCTCACCCACTCTACTCCGCACGTCGACGACGTCTGCGCCGGGTCGGGACGCTGCGTGACGCAGCGAAGGAAGGCGGTGGCGCTTATCTCCGAGTAAGGAGGACGTCTTGGGTGGAGAGTGGGGGGCAGGAGAGAGTGTGGCGAGGGAGGT
Source organism: Tetraselmis chui (assembly GCA_026401115.1). Classification (NCBI taxonomy): domain Eukaryota; kingdom Viridiplantae; phylum Chlorophyta; class Chlorodendrophyceae; order Chlorodendrales; family Chlorodendraceae; genus Tetraselmis; species Tetraselmis chui. Next base: position 93,506 of record JAPMLY010000400.1, on the reverse strand, counting down.
GGCACTCTTGGGCCGCCCACCCCTCTCACCGCCCCCAACGCCCAGCAACCTCCCTCGCCCACACCCCCCCTCCATACTCCCAGTGGAGGCGCGCATCGGGACAGCCGCGTTGTCGGGGACCATTGCGGCCGCGGAGTTGGATTTCAGTGGCAGCGGACGGCGTGTCGGGTCAGACTTGCGATATCTGTCTTGTCGCTGACATTGTTGTTGTTGTCGTTGGTGGTGATAGTGATGCTCTTGTGGCTGCTGATCCCCCTCCGTCCGGCTGCGCGCCACGGGCGAGCCACCCCAACCATTTAATCTCTTCGCCTCCGTCACCGTAGCACTTCCGCGATCAGACACCACCCCAGTGCTGCTCCTCCCGCCCCTTTTTGCATGCATCCCTGACTGTCGGAACCCGGGCTGCGCCCTTGGGGACGGCAGCGACGGCTTCGGGTAGGGAGGAGAGGGTGGGACATTTGAAGGGGGGCGGGGTTGGGGGGAGGATCTCGTGGCGCGGGTGGGTCGAATGGAGCCGACAGATCGCGGGCTACTACAGCTCAAGGGAGCCATGGCGGGCCGAATGAGGGAAGTGGCGGAAGAGGATGAGGGGGAAGAGTAGCAGGGTGGGCTGCTGCGGTAGGTGGTGGGTGAGGAGAGGGGGGGCTGCGGGGCGGAGGTGGCGTTGTGCGGATGGCGATGGGGGCCTGTTCCCCATGCGGGGCCGCCGTGGTGCGCTCCTCGTTGCAGCTCGTCACACACCCAACTCATATACTCGAAGCGTGTGAAGCCCTGACCCGTGCCTCCCCCCACCGCGCACCGCCAGCCCGCCTCCAGCGCCAGCAGCTCCCTCATCTGCTCCTCGCTCATGCCGCCGCGTGCTGCGTCGCCTGGAACCCACGCCCCGCGCTGCATCACAAACTTGGCGGCGCTCCAAAGGCACTCGCTCCGCTCGCGCCAGTCCATTGCCTCGAAGCTGCTAAACAGGCCGGACACGCACTGGGAGGGCCGCCACGCGGGGCCCCGTCGGACGTCCCACCCGCACCGCTGCTCCTCCGCCCATGAAAACAGCGCCTCCCGCCGCTCCTCCTGCTCCTTCGCCTCCCGCCGCCGCTGCGCCGCCTTCCACTCGCGCCAACAGTTCTGCAGCCCGCCCACCCCCAGAACACACACACACACACACACACACACACACACACACTTACAACAACAACACACACAATAACACAACACACACACACACACACACAAATATAAGCACAGACACACGGACAACAACACACACGCGTATACACGCACACGCACATATTTATACCCACATACAGGCACGCACACGGACACGCACACAGACAATACCACAACACACACACACACACACACACACACACACACACACACACAAATATATGCAAACACACACGGACAACAAAGCACACGCGTATACGCCCACCCACACACACATACACACACACATATTTACACCCACACATACACACACACGCACACGGACACGCACACACACACACACACACACACACACACACACACACACACACGCACACACACACACACAAACACACACACACACACACACACAATTCAGTACGCATTTCAATGTAGTGGCGTATCTCCTTAAATTCTCAACTTGCAACACTGTGCATGTGCCCAAGCAGAACCTCCTCCCTTATGAAAAACAAAAACATGCCAAATAGCAGAAAGAACGACATAGGAACCAATAAAAAATACTGAGATAGAATCGACGCTTCGCTGGATCACTCATTAGGAACAATATCTAATCAAGTAACCAAATTAAAAACCCCTCCCTCCCTTCAACTGAATGTGGCCGAAACCCAGTCTCGACAAATACACTACAAGCTCGATCTGGAGCACAGCAAGGTGGTGCACACTGGGAATGGGAATTAGTATCTGCTCAGGCGACCGGAAAATACCAACGGCGTCGTAATTCCCCGCTCTTGCTATACTCCATTTCGTTCTCAAGACCAGCACAACAACATTAAGTGAACAAAACGTGTCGAACAGATAGAAACATGTCCAAATCCAACACCGATATTACAAGTAGAGAATGGATTGCTGACAGTGAGAGAGGATGAAATAGAGCCATTCAAAATGCGTCGCTCGCCACTCACCCCGCTTCCTCAATAGTCCGTCCCTAAATAATTTGCAATCAATAAATGAAAAAACAGCCGAGAATGGCCCAATCCCGTGGGTAAATAATTTTCTCAGTGAAACAGTCAAATGGCCGGCGTTCGGAGCACCTACGTTTTCCCCTGTCCTACTGCTATTTGATATCGTGGAGCGAATGCGGGCACTCCGTAGGGTGGGTTATCGGTGGGCTTGCAGGTGGGCTTTCAACATATATGTACGGTGCGGGTGCCGCGCAGGGAGATGAAGGAAAATAAATTCGTGGGTATAAACAACGTTTGTACCTGGATGACGCAAGCCGCGACGTTGACGCGATACATTTGCCGGAATATGTGCTGCATACCCGCTTCGTCGCACGCCTCTTCAGACTTACGAGCCAGCAGCGCAACGTCGTCGTCGCCGTCGATGACGTCATCGCCGCGGTCAGATCGGCCACGAAAAAAGCAGGCGTCGTCGTCCTCGACACCCTCGTTGCCCCACCCGCAACACTCATCCTCGCCCCTACGAGCGCCCCGACAATAACATCACGCCGCACGTCAGTGTACTTTCAGCGTGACCGGACCGATAGCGTGACCTGTTCGCTCACTACCCCAACGCATAATTGTCTTGGCAGCAGAGTGTCCGAGTTTGTCCAAATATATCATAAAGTACAAATGAAAGGGCTGCTGCTTGTAAAACTGCGTCATTGCGGCACTCACCAACCGGAGGGCATGGCGTGGCCTGCGTGGCGCGACCCCCTTCGCTCAGACTTAGTCTTGAATCACCTACACCTTCTCCGCCAATCTTGTCCTGAAAGAAAATGGACGGTGAACGACGAAGATAGTCAGAATGAAACAGTAGAGGGCGGAATTGGCGCCGGGCGACGGCTGCTGTGCCCAAATAAATATCAATAAAAATATCAATATAAGCCTCACAAATATATTATTTATGATTATTCAACTGTACAATGAAATACATCAGCCAATTCAATTTATTTGCATCTGCACATACACTCGCTATTCAGGCAAACGGATCGGACGACAGGTGAGGAACGACGCCCAAAACGACCCTGCGCAGTATCGCTTCAGCGTGCTCTGCGGGCCTATGAAGTAGCGTTTGGTAAGCTGCTGGTTTAAAGTCCGAGATACGTATCTATCTGCCCGCGCAAATAATGAGGCAACGAAGTCGTGATGGTTTGACGACCAGCGAAAACCAAAGATCCAAAGGGGCATTTTCTGATAGTTATTCAGGACAAATATACTGCAAACGAGGACTGTTATTCGCCCGGAAATATCAAAAAACAGATGACGGGTTTCGCGGAGGACAACACCGGCGCATTGTGTAGTCGATACTATGCCAGAGCAGAGACAATGTATATGGAGTACATATTAACCTTGGGCACAGGACGCCATCAGCCTGTAAGCCCCTGCTGCGCTGGATTGGAACTTTGGCTATCCAGTTGACTGTTCAACTGATGACAGATGATGACGGTGAGTCATTGGGGCTATCATCTGGGTATTTGGTTTGATACAGTTACGGAATAAGACAAGTAGCCGATGAGGGACAGCCCCACTTCATACTCGAGTGAGTTCTCAGGCTGGGTTACCTACGAGTACCTGTCGGTGAATTGAAGTGTTCTCCTGTTGTGCAAATCCAAAGCCCTTCGGGTGGTCAAAAGAGGCAATACGGCAGCGGCTTTGGAGACTGTTGTGCCGAAAGCACCCGCGCGAGGAGTGGGTCTTTATGAGTTGTACATACCGGTACAGGTACGGTACAAGTATGTCGCTATCACGACACCCGTACAGGTAGCAGCAATTCTCCGCCTCATGAATCCTGACACTTTATTACAAAGGGCGTCTATTTTTTTCTATTTTTTTTTTGCGCCCCGCCCGGGATATGGGACTGGCAGGGAACCCAGACCGGCAAAGGGCGTCTATTGTGCACACCCGGGCGAAGCAAACTGCGCCACTGCGGAGACAAACTGGGTCAAATTGCAAATACATGTACAAGGTACGTATACTCAAAAACTACCAAATTTTCCATGCACTGCACCATGCAATCATGGAGGACCTTATACGACAACTCATTTGTTGAGCAGGTTCAGAGTGTGATGACCGAGATGGCCAGAACACGGGCATTGGTTCAAGAAAAGGAAGGAATCTAGGTGGCAAGTAATGTCCCCACTATCGTCCATAGTCTCAGGCTTAAGTACATGCCACTTCGAATTAAGTAATTGAAATTGAAATTGAAATATTTTACTCCAATACCAGTAAAACCGGCTGGAGTCTCTGGGCCCCCCCTTATGCTATGCCTAGCTGGACTTAGAAGCGTGAGGTAGACCGTTGAACCACTAATCCCAACCTCTCCAATGGCAGTAACGATACCGTCTAAAACATACCCGTATCCAGGTATTTATTATTTTATGATCTATACGTATTTTTTTGGATGCAGTATGAAATAAAAAAATGTCGCTAGTCTCCACGATACGCGGCCTGCTCCAGCCGTTGCGGGGTCGCTGATCAGCAAGGCTGTTCAGCTTAAGCTGGTCGAGGCGAACCTGCCTGACCTCGGCTCCTGTGCGACTCCGGTCGTGCCGGAGCTTGGGGGGAAAGGCAGGTGAAAAACCCCCCTCGCATAGGTCGTCGTCGGTCCCGCCTCGATCCTTGCTCAACCCCGCCCGAGGTATTAGCCGCTCCTCTCGACGCAGCTCGCCACCTAGCCGAGTCTTCTCTCCTCCTGCGGGGGCTGAGAAGAGAAAAGAACTAGGCTGCAGACGGTGTCCGGCTGGCTCTCCTGCCCCCGAGCCAGATTTTCTCCTGTCCCCTGTCCTTTTCCCGTCTGTTTCCAACACCTATCTGATCGCGCTGTGGCCGTCCGTGCCCTCCCCCGGTGGTTTACGTTGTTAGGGGGCCGCCTTTACGAGCAGTGTGCCGCTACGATAACCCTAGGCACACTGCCTGAAGCAACATGTCGATAACCGGGTACCGACTAGGGAAGGGGTTGGAAGAGCACAGGGATCGAGTCGCCGGTCCTCAAAAGTTGGTGGGTACGGGAATTTTCCAAAAACCCCCCGTACCGGGCTTTTCCGGCGGCGGGCGATCCTAATGACCGCCGCCGCCAGACCGTGCCGCTCCTCCGGCTGCGACCGACCTCCGTCTTGCGTAGCATCATGCCTCGCCCCCAGGGGAGACCTAAGGCTCTCGCAGGGCTGGCGACTGCTAGCGAGCGCCGTCCCTAGCGCTGCTTCCCAGCTGTCCGCCGCCAGCTCCAACACCCTCGTCCCTCCGCTGATCCGTCCGTACCCCTCTTCGCCAAAAAATATTTCGCAAACGCCGCTCCCGCCCCATCGTCGGGAGAGTATCTTCGAGTATTTAGTCGCGGAAAAGACATATCGGACTGGCCGAGCGGGAGATCCCTGTGCTGGTGTACGGATATTATGTTTTTCCAAAACCCTCCGTACAGGGCTTCCCGTCTTCCCGACAGCTGATGATCCCGCGGATCGCAGCTGTCGGTACCTCGTTCAGCCCCCTACCGTGCTAGGCCTGGCACGGCTATGGGGTTACCAGCGCCCACCGCGTGGAGGTAGAGGTAGGTGCCGACGGGCCTGCGAGCGCACCCCCCTCCGGGACCGCCGCCATTGCGCCGCCGGTGGGCGCCTCGAATTGAGTACTCCAATTACGATTGTTTCTCTACTCAGTTCGTACTCGTAGCAATGTCTCCCTTCTCTTCAACCTCCGCACGTGCTCACCACGCTCCACATCCTAAGTCGTCATGGGGAGGGATTTTAGAGGTTGAAGTTATAGGGAGTAATATGATGTGCCGTTCCGCCGGGGTGACGCAACCTCAAAGGGAGGACGTGCATTAAACCCTCACCAAAGTGAGTGTCGTGCAAGACAAGAGTATCGTTGGTGTCGCGCTATCGCATCTAAAAATGATTGGGCTACTCACCAAACGTAAGGAACCTCGAATTAGTCCAATCATTCAAGAGGTTCGGGGGGGGGGGGGAGGCAAGATTGTCAATCAATGAAAATGAAATTGATTTACAACATGTACCGCCATCGCGCTATGTGACTGTTGTCTAAGGGCCTTCTTGCATATGCCATCTAGGACTTAGAGAGCAAAATTTTGGCCGGCATCCCTATTCCTAGATACTCCTATGGACTAAGTCAGTAAAACCGTAAATGGGGGTATAATCAAATTCCGGTAGGGCCGGAGGATGACATGCACTGCATTACATGTTGCTCAGCGGTAAAGTCCCGTTGTGAAATCCACAAAATCCCCCATCGCCATGGGAAAAGAAACCGCCTACAATGAGTTCTATCGCTAACACCGACCACCTTTGCGAAGAGGCTCACATGCTAGCCCCCCTCTCTTCCCTCAACCACTATTGGCACACGTATTAGGAAGAACGGTTAAGGCAGTCAAAGACGTCCCACCGTTGGCATTCACTTCCGGGATGAAGGTCGAGGCGCATGTGTCTAGTCAGCCTCTTGCCGAGTGGGCCGCTTGTCGGGAGGTGATTTGGTGTAGGACGGCGCGGAATGTCGTCGTCCGGGAAGATGTCCGCCGCGCCAAATTCGGAAGGGGGCGGGTGTGTTGTGGCGTGGAGGCTGCCGAACGTAGCATAAAGGAGGATTTAGTGCCTTGGTCAAGGCGTTGCATTTTACTGCCGGCCTAGGGGAGCACGAGGGGATCTTCACCCAATAGGGCGGCGTATTCTGTTGTGATTCGCTAGCGAGAGGAGGGAAAAGCCGAACGGAGGGCGAGCCGGGCGGAGACCATGAGCTGCTCATAGTCTTCCGCTTCACGTGGGTCGGTTTGGGAGTTTTGGGGGTGGCTTTTAGCATGGCGTATTGTCTGCCATGGAGCTTCAGATGGGGCTTTGGTGTGTGGGAAAATTGCCATTCAGTGTTACTCGAGAGAATGACGACCGACCCACAAGTCGTAGCCTTATTAAGAAGGCATGGTGCTACGCGCCTAGAAAACCGGGAACTTTTGGCGCTCCTTTCAAGTGCGCAGTGCGTCAACAGTTCGTATTGCTTACATCCATTTCACGCACATAACTCCCCGTTTCTTATGCAGTGCACCATGAAATCATGCAGGACATGATACGACAACTCACTTGTTTGGTAGGCTCAGAGTGAAATTACCGAGAGTCTAGCAAGATCGGCGGAGCCAATGGTCATGTGCAAACAATCTTTACATTGATTAAAGCTACCCCTAACGTGTCTAGTTATAGTTTGTCATGCATGCATATGCAAGAAAGGGGCCAATTTGGCTAAGTCATGCTCATTAGAGCCTTAGCCTTTAAGCACGTCGGACAGTCGTTGTGCAAATCATAGAGTCTCATCTAAGCCGGGGCTTCTTCAAACGCCGCGTCGGAGAGGTGTGGCTCTACCACGTAACACGAACATGAAGAGAACTATGCACTCATAGTGTCATAGACATATACGCCCATTCGGCGGGGGACAAACCCGAAGGGGGAACAAAGCCAAACCGTGCTTGTTTGTAATTAGGCATGTTTGGCAACTGCATTCGGGCAGCTCTTTTGAAGGTGTCCGTAAGCACCGCGAGAAAAGCACGGCGATGATAGTCTATCGCCCGGTACATGTCCGAGTTGTGAGCGGGGTTGGATGTTCAAGAGAAACGCGCTCATAGCGCCAGCAAGGATAGTACCGTTAGGGCGACCATGGACATTCAAACGTGCGAAACGGTTACCGCTTTCAAGAGGAGCGCATGTACGATTATGAATTGGACGGCCACCGGGGCTAGTGCGTGCGGCCTAAGCAGCTTTTATCATGCAAACTGCGGGTGCTAAGGACATAACACAACGATATACCGAGTCGCCTCTATATATGCCGGCCGTGAAGTTATTATGGCTATGTTTAAGGTAAAGACACATCGCTTCCTCATAAATAGCACGCAGTCAATTGCAAACCAAGCGTGCTAAAGTGATAGTGCCGCCAGTAGTGTCTCTAAGTGTCTCGAGGTCGACTATAGTGGACATTATTTTGTAACTGCCTCGTCTATGTCGGGGTCATCCCGAATTAGATATTTGTAAACAACCCACAATGTCCGATAGAACAACGGCATGGCATTAAAGTAGTCCGTTTTTATGTGATTGACCTTACCAGATTTGCCCAAGTATAAGCATCGCAACAAGATCACTAGTAAATCACCATAGCCGAAGAGGGGATAGCGTCGTCATGTTAGTTTCATTAGAGCCGTAGCGGTTATGGGTGCCTGGCAACCGTGGTCCCACAATAATCAATAACTTAAAGTTGATTATTGGGCACTATCGCAGAAAGTGAGCCCTCCACCTAGCTAGTGACAAGCTTCAAGCGATTAACAATAATGCGTCAACTATATATAGGACAAACAAATGTTAAACATGGCACGTGGGCCAATAGCCTCAAAGGCATGTAGTTACGTGGGGTAACTTAGTTCGCATGCCTACCAGTTGATACCGTCTCATCTAAGCCGGGGCTTCTTCATACCGACGAATCAAGAATGTAACGCTTACCCCCGTCCTATACAGAGCGAAAAACCACGCGTGCCGCGTGGTCCTGTACGTTTTTTGTACGTGATGTTACAATTTTCACGTAGAAGTACGCCACGCGACCACGCGTGCCTTGCGTGACACGAAACGAGCTGTCACGGGCACGCAGAGGCCGTGTGACAGGCACGCGTGGTCATTGCGTGCCCGCGTGGTCCCTGTGGCCCGGGATCTAGTGAAACCTTCGTCACCCAACCCCATGCCTCACCGCCACAACCACCACGATTCCCTGAAAATCACCGCAAAATAAACTTTAAAATGTAAGGGATTCAACTAATTTCCCCTCTTTCACCCGTCGGTCGCCGATTTGGGATCGGACGGAAGTGATCGGTTGCCCGCGCGGCGGCGCCCGCCGCTACCGTGCGGGCCACCGGCCGGCGCATACTCCCGACGCGATCTTTTTGAATCTTGCCTAGGTTAACGGAAAATATTTTAAAAAGTGCACAATATGTGCTTCTAGGGGATACATGGGTGGATAGTTAATGAATAATAATTATGTTGTCGCTTGTTGAAAGTCATGTAGTAGAGCGTGTAAGTGCGGTGGGATGGCGCGCTCCCGTCGTCGAATTGAGCGGTGCGCGCGAAGCAAGACAAGGTGCAGGAATATATGGTTAGAGGCAAACGGTGGCGCTACTAAAATGCTAGCGATAATGGTAGAATTCTTTCGCCATCGCATGCCTCCGAGCCATCATGGCATACTAGCTAGTCGCTAGCGGTAGCTGCACTGCTAAATCAGGTCAACATAGGCGACCACGCGTGTTCGTGCCGCCGTGCCCACTTTGTCGTATAGGACGGCAAAATCGACACATTAGAAACTGTACTAGTACGACAAGAAACGTACAAAAGTGACCACGCGGCACGCGTGGTTTTTCGCTCTGTATAGGACGGCCCTTACACTAGCAAGTGGTACATTAGGAGCGCGAAGGTAATCACCGCTCAATAAAAAGGTATGTAGATGTACTACGCGACCAATAAATTCAGATTGATTATTTTGCGGCCCTAGCCCGCGGCCCGTAACGGAAATGGCCGTACCGGGATTTAACGGCTATGTGGTGGAGCAGCAACGGTACCTCTAAACCGTGCATATTCCCAATCAAACGCAACGATGGACTGTGCTTACCTCATGGAAGCACCAACATACGCACGGTGGGACCGCGTCCAATGTTTAAGCGGCCAACCATTGTGGCGAGTGACAGCGGTGCCACCTAAACTACTGTCGCCCGCGATCGAGCGTATGGAAATCGGCCCCGATCCACGCGTTTGAAAACACCCACGGGTATGAGGCGAATAGCACCGATGGTGTGCCCGCATAGGGGACTGTAAAGTCGTTAGACAAAGCTATAGTGGCGTGAGTGGCCTTATTAAAGGGGGGGCAAGCAACAATCCGACTCAAAAGTGGGAGACGGGGGAGGCAAGGTTGCTAGTAAGTGTCACTCGAGAAAATAACGACCGACCCACATGTCGTAGCCATAATAAGGAGGCATGGTGCTACACGCCTAGAAAACCGGAATTTTATGGCGTTCCGTTTCATTGCGTAATACATCACCAGTCCGTGCCCCTTTCATCCACTACACGCACGAAGCTTCCCGTTTTACCCTGCACCGCCGGACAATTGCATGTCCCTATAAATAACACCACGTATAGACAATTTACTAATTTTTTTGCTTCCGGGGTATTACTTACGAAATCAAAGTACGCGAAGAAACTTACGAAATCAATTCTTGAGTGGGGGCGTCGCTTATGCTCCAGGCAATTTGGTGATGGGGGCTCAATAAGCTAAGCTTGATGCTGACCTCCACACTCCGTCTTCCCTTGGCCCGCCATCCATTCAATCCATTTAGGACTATTACCCTTTTGCTCTTGAGGACGGGGCCAGTTGGCCCCTGTGGCGGTTGACTTGGTTGATCGCTTGGCCATTATGGTGGCAGTTCAACATTTCCCGCGCATGGATGCGGCGGACTCTCGCTCTTAACGGTCTGAAAGTCATGCCCGCAAAAAGCAGCTTGTACGGCGGTCTGCATATGCCCCCTTCCGTCGATTTCTTGGGAGTCTTCGTCGTGAGTTCATGCAGCGCCTTTTTCTTAGAAACCCAACGTGCCATGACGAACCACAATTGTACCAATATAGTGGTCGTTGCGAAGCTTTTATGAAATTTGCAAGTGGTGTATATAAATTTTGCAAATGGCGGCAAATTTGGTCCCGTTCGTTGTGTTGACATTTTCCGTTGCGCAATTTAGAGGCACTTTGCTCGTGCGCATTGGAGGCGTATGGTGCCGGTAGGTCACGAGACCTTACATACATACATTTTCTCATTGGAGCACGTTAATTAGCTATTTAGTGAGACACCCACTGATTTGCGCACGGCAGTTCCGGCGCCTACAACCAACTTTGCTTGAATGAGCATAAAGCTAACTGAGACGAAGCGTAAGGTGCATAAGGTTGCAATTAACGTACCCTACCATTCTAGACAATGATGAGACGCACGTATGTTAGAGGACTTGCTAGAAATGCCGCCTCAACGTTTTCTCACGCTAGGCATTAATCTTGACACGTGCAACGCTGTCGTTTGGGTCTAATCTCAGTTTTCCGGTGCTCTAAACATTTGGTAGCTCAACCGTCAGACTCAAGCAGCCAAGCCGGACACGTTCGACTATTTGGTTGCAGAAACTCGTAAGACGTCCATGCTACCTAACATCACAGACGACACAATTACGGGAATGCTTCTATTTACGCAGGCTTCTCAGAGTTACACCACCTACGCCCAACGACTCATTGAAGAGGCCTCGACAACAATTTTCAGACGACTACTAGTGCGTCTCTTTCATAAGAGGTCTCACGATTTTTGAGCTCCATACTCATGCTAAGTCCCATCGATCCCAATAGAAAAACTATAGCATGCCGCTGATTGAGTTATAAAACTTCCTAAATGACCTAGTGATCGACTCGCCAAATTTGGGCCATGCAAGAGGCAACCTTAAAGGCAGCCTGCCTGCTTAGAAGCGCCTACTCGACAACCCATGGGTCGTGAGTACTAAGCGCTTTGAACGTGGTCATGGATCTTGTCGTTGACGTGGTTGTGGACGTGGTAATCAAGGAGGCCGCCGGCGGACTTCTCCAAACAATTGGCCCGATGAAGCGACAACGTCTTAATAAACTGTCACTTGCGAAACGCGCTGAACTCAATCGTCAGCTGAAAGACATAGTGGAGGCGGGTTTAATTCGTCCCAGCCACAATGAGTTTGAATCGCCAATTCTTTTTGATTACCGTGGCATAAACGAGGTGACGCATAGGAACGCTTACCCACTTCCGCGTGTGGATCACACCCTCGATGAACTAAAAAACGCGAACATTTACACCGACCTCGACCTTGCCTTTGGCTTTTGGCAAGTTCGAGTAAGTGACGAAGACATCCACATGATTACGTTTCATACACATGATGGTTTGATGGAGTGGGTCGCCATGCCATTTGGACTGAGCAATGCACGAGCTACATACGTTCCAACGAATGATCAACAACACCCGGCGCGACTTTTATACAATGAGTTTGTGAGGGTTTACTTCGACGATGTCTGTGTTTACAATCGCACCCTAGAGGAACACTTTGAGCACTTGCGTCGTGTGAGGAGGAAGGCTTGAAGTTACGTCTTTCGAAATGCTTCTTCGGTCGTCAAGATATGGAGTACTTGGGCTACACTACACTGTCTTTAATAGTGAAATTTCGGTTTCGATTAAGACAGTCGAAGCCGTTGCTTACTGGCTAGTGCCTACGACGCATAAAGAGGTTCGCAGTTACGTGCAACTCTGCAACTTCTACACCAAGTTCATCCATCGTTTTAGCGACCTTACGGCTCCGGTGACGGACTAACTGCGGAATTGCCAACCACATGAGGTTACGCCGACGCTTGCCTGTTTGGAAGCCTTCGAGACTCTAAAGCTACGGCTCATTTCCGCGCCATGCTTGATCCTTCCGGAGGTCAGCTCGGACGCGATATTCACCGTAGCTATAGATGCTTCGACAGTGGGAATTGAAGCAGTCTTGTTGCAATACCAATGAGGAGGAGTTCAACTATTCTTTTAATTGGCACATGAGCTAAATCCATGTGAGAGCGGCAACACTTACTCTGCGTACGATTTGGAGGCTTTGGTCATGTATGAGGCGGTAAAGCATTGAAGGTGCTACCTTGATGTCGTTCTAAGTTCCTTGACATAACAAACCACGACACACTGAGACATTTGCTCAGGCAGCCGAACAAGATGTTGAACAAGCGGCACGCACGTTACCTACGAAACTTGCAACCGTGTCTGGGCACGACGACACTTGCGCACCGCAAGGAAGCCTTGAACGAAGCCGATCCGTGAAGTCAGAGACTAGGGTTCGTACCTCATGCCAATGTTCTATTGTTTTGGGATGGCCATCCTCCATTAGACATATAATTACGAGGAAGTCCAAGCCGTTGTTAAAGGACGCGCAGGTAATCTCGATGACTGTTACAACGCGTTGCGGGCGAGCCTTGAGTTCGATGACCTTGTTTGCGAGGGGTACTCCCATGACTCGTTTTATGGGAATGAGGATAAGTGGACGAAAGACAGCCGGATTGAAGCAAGAGCTAGTTTCTTTTGGCGTCTCGATCGCCAATGTGTCCCGCGGAACTCTAAGCTCAGACTGAGATGAATCTCAAAGCTGCACGATAGTTCGCCAGCTAGTCACAAAGGAGTTGCAAGCGCACTTGCTAAAGAGCTCAACAGATTTTGGTGGAAAGCATTCGCCAAGATGTTAGATTTTTTGCAAGCGCTGCGTCGTGTGTCGAGTACTGTCGACTAGTTGAGATTCAACCCCACATGGCTGCGACTCTTACCCTTTGCATGTTCCATCCAGATTGTGGCACACATTTGGGCTTAATTTCTCATCACACCTGCATGTGAGCAATGGAGTTGACAATGTGTTGAATGTAGTCGACCATCTGACTCGAATATCCCACTTTTTGACGTGTGCATAGAGCGTAACGACAGAAAAAGCCGCTACTTTGTTTTTACAAGGAATCTAGAGATACCACGGACTTCCCCGGGTGCTACTTAGTGATTCGTCAATGGCTTCTCGGAGACACTTTGGAGACGCCTTGGAACGCGACTCAAACATGTCTTCTAGTCGACACCCGAAGACGGATGGGCTAACGGAGCGCGTCAACAACACGTTCCGGCAGCTTTGCGATGTCTTTGCTACTACGATATTTCGAGCTAGACATATCAGTCGACCCAAGCGGAATTCGCGTACAACGCCAGTTGTGCACTCGGAAATGAGCATAGTCCCTTCGAGGCGGCGCCCGCCGGCGGCGCAGCGGCGGCGGCCCCGGAGGGGGGTGCGTTCGCAGGCCCGTCGGCATCTACCTCTACCTCCACGCGGTGGGCGCTAGTAACCCTGTAGCCGTGCCAAGCTTGGCGCGGTAGGGGGCTGGACGAGGTACCGACAGCTGCGATCCACGGGATCAGCAGCTGTCGGGAAGCCCGGTACGGAGGGTTTTGGAAAACATAATATCCGTACACTAACACAGGGATCTCCCGCTCGGCCTGTTCGATTTGTTCTTTCAGCGACTAAATACTCGCAGATACTCTCCCGCCCTGACAGGAACGAGGACTGCGGATTGTTTTTTGGCAAGGAAGGGTACGGACGGATCAGCGGTGGGACGAGGGTGTTGGAGCTGGCGGCGGACAGCTGGGAAGCAGCGCTAGGGCACGGCGCTCGCTAGCAGCCGCCAGCACTGCGAAACCTTCTGGTCTCCCTTGGGGGAGAGGCCCGAAGATACGCAGGACGGAGGCGGGTCGCAGCCGGAGGAGCGGCACGGTCTGGCGGCGGAGGTCGGGAGGATCATCCGTCGCCGGAAAAACCCGCTACGGGGGGTTTTCGGATAAATATTCCCGTACCCACCATCTTTTGAGGATAGCCGATCCCTGGGCATTATCCGTTCCCCCTCCCCTAGTCGGTACCCGGTTATCGACAGGCTGCCTCAGGCAGTGTGCCCCGGGTTATCGCAACGGCACACTGCTCGTATAGGCGGCCCCTTAACAACGTAAATCACCGGGGGAGACAAGTGCGGCCAGCACAGCGCGATCAAATGGGTGGTGGAAACAGACGGCAAACGGACAGGGGACAAGAGGCATCTGGCTCGGAGGCAGGAGAGCCAGCCGGACACCGTTTGCAGCCTAGCTATTTTCTCCTCCCAGCCCCCGCGGGGGGGGGAAGGCTAGACTAGGTGGAGAGTCGCGCCGAGCAGAGCGACTACTATCTCCGATATCTCGGACGGGGTTGAGCACGGATCGAGACGGGTCCGACGACGACTTGAGCGAGGGGGGTTTTTCACCTGCCTTTCCCCCTACCTCCGGCACGACCGGAGTCACACATGAGCCGAGGTCAGGCAGGTTCGACTCGACCAGCTCACGATGACCAGCCTTGCTGATCGGCAACCCCGCCGCGGCTGGAGCAGGCCGCGTATCGTGGAGACTAGTGACATTTTTATTTCATACTGTATCCAAAAAAATACGTATAGATCAGAAAATAATAAATACCTGGATACGGGTATGTTTTAGACGGTATCGTTACTGCCATTGGAGAGGTTGGGATTAGTGGTTCACGGTCTACCTCACGCTTAGAAGTCCAACAACAAGTTGAGCATAGCAAAAGGGGGGGCCCAAAGACTCCAGCCGGTTTTACTGGTATTGGAGTAAAATATTTCATTTCATTTCCCTTCGAGGCTAATTTTGGCTTTTCGCCAGAGGAGCTACCTTACCTGTGGTTTAGCATGAGACCTTCGATCCCGGTTTCGCAAGACGCTATACATCGGTTAATATTGTTACATGAGTTACATGCTCTAGTACGTTCGGTTTTACAATTGCACAAGGATGAGATGCAAGCTCGTTCGGATACGTCGACAGCCATGCACTTCGTTTGAGGAGACATGGTGAATATCGTCATAAACAACCTCTTCCTGCATGGACAACCAAAGCGGAAGCTGCGTTATCGACAGCTAGGACCTTTTATAGTTGTAAAGAAGAGTGGGAAACACATTTACATATTGAAATTGCTAGCGACAGTTCGCTTACACCCAATGTTCAATATCAACAATATAAGACCATGCTTTACACATTATATTCGGCAGGTTGTCCCAATGACTACTCCAAAATGTGATGATAATGAGTTCAAAGCTTCTCACATCTTTGTTGCGTGCATCAAGTCGTTACATTGACAACGATGCAAATATTCGCTCTTCATGACGTACTTTAGCGATGACGACATTCCACATGCTTGGCACCGGTTGGCGCCCGCCGGCGGCGCAGCGGCGGCGGCCTCGGAGGGGGGTGCGCTCGCATGCCCGTCGGCACCTACCTCTACCTCCACGCGGTGGGCGCTGGCAACCCCGTAACCGTGCTAGGCCTGGCACGGTAGGGGGCTGAACGAGGTACCGACAGCTGCGATCCGCGGGATCAACAACTGTCGGGAGGCCATGTACGGAGGGTTTTGGAAAAACATAATATCCGTACACCTGCACAGGGATCTCCCGCTCGGCCTATCCGATATGTTTTTTCAGCAACTGAATACTCACAGATACTCTCCCGTCACGGCGGGAACGATGTCTGAGGATTGTTTTTGGCGAGGAAGGGTACGGACGGATCAGCGGTGGGACGAGGGTGTTGGAACAGGCGGCGGCGGGCAGCTGGGAAGCAGCGCTAGGGCACGGCGCTCGCTAGGAGCCGCCAGCCCCGCGAAACCTTCTAGTCTCCCCTGGGGGCGAGGCCCGAAGATACGCAGGACGGAGGCATGTCGCAGCCGGAGGAGCGGCACGGTCTGGCGGCGGAGGTCGGGAGGATCACCCGCCGCCGGAAAAACCCGCTACGGGGGGTTTTCGGTTAAATATTCCCGTAATCACCATCTGTTGAGGATAGCCGATCCCGGGCACTATCCGTTCCCCTCCCCTAGTCGGTACCCGGTTATCGACAGGCTGCCTCAGGCAGTGTGCCCCGGGTTATTGCAACGGCACACTGCTCGTATAGGCGGCCCCCTAACAACGTAAACCACCGGGGGAGGGTGCGGCCAGCACAGCGCGATCATATGGGTGGCGAAACAGACGGCAAAAGGACATGGGACAAGAGGCATCTGGCTCGGAGGCAGGAGAGCCAGCCGGACACCGTTTGCAGCCTAGCTATTTTCTCCTCCCAGCCCCCGCAGGAGGGGAGAAGGCTAGACTAGGTGGAGAGTCGCGCCGAGAAGAGCGACTTCTATCTCCAATATCTCGGACGGGGTTGAGCACGGATCGAGACGGGTCCGACGACGACTTGAGCGAGGGGGGTTTTTCACCTGCCTTTCCCCCTACCTCCGGCACGACCGGAGTCGCACATGAGCCGAGGTCAGGCAGGTTCGACTCGACCAGCT
This sequence comes from Tetraselmis chui, assembly GCA_026401115.1. NCBI lineage: Eukaryota > Viridiplantae > Chlorophyta > Chlorodendrophyceae > Chlorodendrales > Chlorodendraceae > Tetraselmis > Tetraselmis chui. The sequence goes on along the minus strand of JAPMLY010000400.1, from coordinate 76,406 downwards.
CAAGCGACCCCGCCGCGAATGGAGCAAGCCGCGTATCGTGGAGACTAGCGACATCTTATATTTCATACTGTTTCCAAAGAAAAATACGTATAGATCAAAAAATAATAAATTCATGGATACGGGTATGTTTTAGACGGTATCGTTACTGCCATTGGAGAGGTTGGGATTAGTGGTTCACGGTCTACTCCTGCTTAGTCCAATTAGGCATAGTACAGGGGGGGCCCAGAGACAGCAGCCGGTTTATACTGGTATTGTTGTAAACAATTTCAATTTCAATTGGCACCGGTTAAACTAGGTACACCGTACGATGGCGTTACAAGACGCCCCAATGGCACACGTTTGCCCAGAGTCAAGCGTACAACGACTTCATGCACGCTCATCCAACGCGCATTTTCGAGTCCAAGCAATTGTTTCAGTAAAGGAGCCAAGACCACGGAGGTTAGTCTCGCGATTGACCTCATTAATCAGTCAAGAGGGGGAGGGTACGAGTATGACGAGAAATGTCCCGCAACAATACATTGCATGACACTGTACATGTAATTTGATATGTACTTTTCCAAGGACGTACTTCGGCGTTATGTCGCTACTGCAACTAGCGAGGGTGACGTTTTGTACTTGACTACTAATACCTCCTACTAGGAATAGTTAATTCAACTAGCTAAACGATGCGTTGTCGGCTTTCCCGAGACATACACGCCGCGTCGCTAATTTGTTGAGACAGTTACGAAAGCCCTAGCGCTTGGCACGAGGACCATCTAAGAACATGTGCAAGCTAGCTAGGTTGAAGCTATTTAAGCCTAGTGCACAGGAGGGCGGTGACACAACCATTTAATCAATCCCTTTGTTTGATTACAATCTACTAGTAACACTTAAAAGTGAGAAATCTTTCATCTCTCTCCATTTGCACTTCCACATGCAAAATCATAAGCAGAAATATATACATATTTGTGTCAACACTTAGCTCTTGACATGCAAAGTGTCATGTATGGGACGATCGCAAACTAATACCATGCTCGACTACTAGAGTCGATATTGCGTTCGCACGAAGCCTAGATTGGCGGAGCGTTGCGCAAAGAGTCCCCGGCTCTTTGCTAGTTTTAGCTTATAAGGCAAGAGCTAGCTAGAGGTGACCGTTGGGGAAGTCATCATGTGGTTAGCTGTCTCGGAGCTGCATGCACCACGGCGTTACTAACGGTAGCATCAACCGCGGGGGTCACGGCCCCGTACACATGGGAGTTAGGTTTGCAAGCATCTAGATAAGGCCGGCCACTATTTGGCTATTCCATAGCCAAATAGCGCTCACGTGACCATGTTGTTGTACGGTACAATACGTCATAGTACGTTTCTCGATTTCAAGCCAGTCCAGTCAGCACTAGTCGGCTTAGGATGTATGTGTGCTATTACGCCTTACTAAACGAATAGCGAGCAACTACATTTAAGTACTTCTGTGGACCATCTAGCGACGATCGCTACTGCCAACTACGCGGAGGAGCTACCCCGCAAGTCGCTTTCGAAAAAGTTGAGTAGACAAGAATCTTGCTGCCACACCGATGGTGCAACTTGTTTTATAAAGGTATCTCAAGGTACGCTTCTAGATTTTCGATAAACTCGGCGTCGATCTACCTCTTGTTTGACCGAGTGGGCAAGTCAACAAGAGATAGATCGCGCGTGTCCGGATAGATCGCGCGCCGGGCGAATGCGTCCGCCGCTCACTCCAACACAAGCCGCGCAGGATTCCACGATTCCTACGTGGTGAACATGTGGGGTACTAGCGATAGTCCTTCCTCAAGGTGGTGGTGGTGGGTCGCCGACATGCGATCTCGGCAAATTGCACGTTTGAACCGCTTCCGCACCACCCCAGGTTTTGAGTCAACGGAGTTAAGCAGAGAACACCCTCAGGTACACGCTGCCCAAATTTGACGAAGTACTAACTTTTCCTCGCGTGGGGGTGACCAGTTTTTAACGAGACTGTGGTGTATGATTAGTCATACAAATGTAGTACTTATCATACACATATCCCCGAGGCATTAGACTATGGCACGCCACAGATTTTGCGTTGTCGGCGCCCGCCGGCGGCGCAGCGGCGGCGGCCCCGGAGGGGGGTGCGCTCGCAGGCCCGTCGGCATCCCCTCACCTCCCCGTGGTGGGCGCTGGAAACCCCGTAGCCGTGCCATGCCTGGCACGGTAGGGGGCTAAGAGGGCCGACAGCTCGATCCGTAGGATCAGCAGCTCTCGGGAAAGCCATGTACAACGGGCTTTTGAAAAAATAATTTATGTGCACTACCAGCGCCAAGATCTCCCGCTCGGCCCGTCCGATATGTTTTTTCGCGTACAGATACTCCTAGATACAGCCTTACTTTTAGGAGTGGGGCCTGTACTACGGCAGCGTTTGATGGCGAGAAGGGTTCGGCCGGATCAGCGGTGGGAGGCGGGTGTTGGAGATGGTGGTGGCTAGCCGGGAAGCAGCGCCAGGAAAGGGCGCTCGCTAGCTGTCGACCAGCCCTGTGCCGGTCGAACCTTGCCGAGGGGTGAGGCAAGACATGGCACAGGACGGTGGCTAGTCGCAGACGGAGGAGCGGCTATATGAGGCGGCGGCGATCCTCAGGATCAGCCGCCGCCGGAAAAGCCCTGTACGGAGGGCTTTTTCGGATACTAAAAACAATGTCCGTACCCGGCGTCGAGCTAGTTGGGGAGCAGCACCAGGGTAGGGCGCTCACTAGCGCGCCGCTACGTCGTCCAACGTCATCTCCCGGGGGGAGGAGTAAGCTGGGACGGCAAGGAGGACAGTCGCGAAGGGAGGAGCGTCACGATCTGGCGGCGACGACCCTTTGGGTCGGCGCCGCCGGAAAACCCGGCACGGAGGGTTTTGTTTAATTCCGGGCGCCCGCGGCCCGCCGGATCCGGCTACGGTGACCTGGGGAAATTCAGGCGCGGAGGCAGGAGCGCTAGTTTTTTCTATGTCTGTGTGTCTCGGTCCCCCCAACCTGTCCTCGACGTTATGGGGGACCTCAACACGGAGGACCGCCGCGTCGGTGGACGCGGCAAGACCTTGGGGCGGGGTTTAGGGGATGGAGCGGCGGGATCGACGAGCGACCGCGCGAGGATGGGTTTTTTGCCAGCCTTTCCCCTCCTACCTTCGGCAAGACCGAAGTCACGCGGGAGCTAGATTAGGCTGGCCCGACGTCCCTCCCGAACGCCGACCGGCCTAGGCCGGTCGACACCCCGGTTCGGTGGGAGCGGGCCGTGCATCGTGAAGGTCGAGCAGCAGTTTAGTTTTGCATTTCTAGACAAGTGGATTTATTTTTAGATCTATTTTTCTTGATTACAAAATTATTACGCTGTTACTGCTTAGGTGGGGGGACTGTGGCAATTACTGCGGTTGCTTACAGTTATATAACTCCCGAGGAACGTCGACACACATTGCAGATAGGTGTGTCGATAAGAAATGTACCTGGTCGGAGAGACCCGGGCCCAACTTGCTAATAAGTCCTGTATGGCGAAGTAGAGTGGCCCGTGAGACAGCACTCGGTCCAGTTTGCCGGGACATGTTGTAAACAATTACAATTTCAATTTCAATGCGTTGTCCCGTTGCTGGCATCCCTCGTTGCTGTACGGGTACCTGTAGTCGGTGAGCCAGCCCAAACCTATAGAGCGGTCGCTCAAACCCATAGCGGTCCGGCTGTATTTCGTTATTTCTCTTCGCCTGTATGTCGTCGATATTATTTGAAAAAAGCTATACCTCCTATTATTTGCCTGGACCTATAGCTCGTATCGCTTCGCGATTTATTCATTACTAATAATTCCGACGTTTCAGTACGTTTCGGTACTGTATAGTTGATACGTACCGCTATCGCTATTCCGCTATTCCTCTAGACAAGAGTGGCCAGCCTAATAAATTATAATAGGAATTTCTTACAAGAAAAAGCAGTGGAGGCCACCAAGCAAAAAAGAAGAAAGGAGGGGAAAAAAAAATCTAAGCCCGAGGAACAGGAAGGCATGCCACAGCACAAGCACTGCCTAATAAATTCAAATCAATCTGGCCGTTTACCCAAGGGCACGTTTTGCCAAAGATATTAGCTTGCTTACAATTTGGCCAAAAGACCACCACAGGCGTGGCCTTGGGGAAGATTAGCGCTAATTATGGGTTGGGTGGGTGGGTTGCGCGAGCCAGATGGGTGATAGGCGTTTCCTCAGTCCTCGAGGGTTTACCGTTCAGGTTTGCGTTCTGTCACATATGTAAGTAAGTTTTGCAAACCTCTAGATTTCAAACAATCTGACTATTTACCCGAGGGCACGTTTTGCCAGTATGTAATAAACCGAAGGTTTGCGCAGCCTAGTCTTGATGAAGCGGGTTGGCGGGGACGAGCAAGCCGAAGTACTGCCAGGCCGCAGGAGTTGGGGTCATGGTAGGATCGATGTATTTCCCTTCTGTGACAGAACTGTTTTTGGCCCAACCACCCATGTATTTGACGACGTGGAGTGGGGTCCCGATGCAACTAGCGGCGGAGGCGGCACCTTTGCGTAGGCTGTGCGATGTCCATTTAAATCCACTTGGAGGTGTGGCGCCGACGGCGTTGCATGCGTCGAGGAGCCAGGCGGAGAGTGTTGCAGCTGCTTGCCAGTCGCCGGAGTTTTCGTAAGGTACGAAGCTCCATAGTGCGGCGGGGGGGGAGTTGTTGTAGAATTTCTTGCAATAGGCGGTCCGCTGCGTGCAATAATATTCTAGTAGTTCGGCCAGCACCGGATTGGCAGTCGTCGGGATAGCGAGGATAGGCTTGTCGGCTGCGCTGCGCCTCTGATCGCCCTTAGCTTTGCGGATGGAAAGCCAAATTTTCTGGGATGGGCGGTCGACGACGAGGTATTGTGTTAAACACCTTACACCTGATTCGGCTCTGCAGAAAAACGCATAGTTTGTGCAGATTGCCAGTAGCGCGCGAAATTGCGCGATGAGGTGCCGGGAAGTAGGTGTCCACCGGAGGTGTTTACGGAGGTCGGCGGTGGCTGTGAGTCGCGAGAGCGCTAGAGGGGCTGGTAACGGGAGGCGCGAGTCCGCTGCCTGTAGACGCTGTTGTTGCATCTCGAGTCCGCGTCGAGCGTCGGCCAAAAGCTCCCCGACCGCGATCGGTTGCTGCTGGTGGTCGCGGAAAAACTTGTTAATGGCCGAGTAGTACTGTTGTAGCGATGCAGCGGCGACGGTACCTTGCAGTCCCAACCAGGTTGTGTAGCGAACGACCGATTGTGTAGTAGCCTGTAGCGGATGGATGTCCTCCTCGTGGCAAAAAGCGCCAAATTGACGCATGCCGCTGTCGTAGTTGGCGTACGTAGTCGGGGCTAGGGAGCTGTTCAGCAGGTGTAGTGCGGTGGTCCCGATGTGGTCGGTACCCAACAGGTCGCGAAGTCGGTTGGTCATGGTAGCCGTCCACGGGGCGTGTGCGTCCGGTTCTCGTAAGGTGTAGCGGACAGGCCGCGAGGGCCTGTGCGAACGAGTGGCCATAGCGCGTAGCTCTGTGAGGCTTGCGCTGGCCGTTCGTAGTGTGCGTCCTATTGCGCCTCTGCGGGTATGTAGCCAGGCCGGCGTGGCAGTCGAAAGGCCACGATGCTCCATCCTGGCCGTCCGACCCCCTCGCGTGAGCCTAGCCGACCGGGGAAGAATAGGTCGCGCGAGGGGGGGTAGTGGATGGTCTCTGTGGCCAAGTCGTGGAAGTTCTAGAACCACGGCTTGTGGGGCCATTACGGTGCGATGACGGTAGCAGCGGCCCCTGATTGGCGTAGTTTCGCACAGAGGGCGGGCAGAGCTGACCACGGCGGGTTGCAGTAGTTTGTCTCGCATTGCCACGCGGCGTCCGGGAGGTGTAGACAGTCGACGTCCTCGCATTGTGGGTCGCGCCATCGGGCGTTGAAACGCGGGAGCTGCGCGTTTTCCATCGACGCAAAACGGTCTATCGAGTGTGGCCCCCGTTGACGTCCAGGAGGTGCTAGAGTCGGCGTAATTCGGTCATCATGACCGGAGAGCGCGTAGTGAGTTTGGAGAGCGTAGCCACGACGGCTGTGTTGTCCTCGTGAATTAACATGTCGACCTCGGAGTTGTGGTAGAAAGGACTCGATCGCGAGGCGAACAACGCGGAGTTCCTTCCAGGTGTTGTGCTGCTGGCGGTCGTCGTCGTACCAAAACCCGCGGGCTTGGTAGGCAGGGTTGTCGTTCATGACGGCTCCCCACCCGTAACCATTTGAGTCGGCGTGTAGTTACGCGGTCTCGATTGGTTTGTAGATGGAGCGGCCGTTGTGTTGGTCGGGCACCGTGCGCCACCACTCGAGGTCGCGGCGTAACTGGTGTGTCAGCCGGACACGTCCGCCCCATCCCGTTCGCGTAGCCAGGACGCAGTGTAGTTCGCGTAGAAAGAAGCGGGTTGGTGCGATGGCGAGGTAGAGGAACTGTGCTTTGCCAACAAACGCCGCGAGTTGTCTGGCGGGTAGCCACCGAGCGGAAGTAGCTGCGCGGCCGAGTAACGATGAAGCTTGTTTTGCGAGGGCTTGTAGCTTGTCGGTCGGGGCTCGAAATTCGCCTTTCATGAGGTCGATTGTTATGCCCAGGTGGGTGCCCACTTGGGTGGGCTGCCACAAGCCTTTGTCGGGGTTGCGTTGGAGGCCTAGCCGGTGGAGGAGGGTCTCGATGCGGTCGCGTAGCAATAGAGCTGCGTCGTACGAGCTGGCCATGAACATGAAGTCGTCCATGTAAGGTAGCAGTCGTACTCCGCGCCATCGGACGTTGCGAGTATGGCGTCGCGGAGTTGGCGGTCATCGGGGTAGGCGCCCGTCGCAAGTAGTTTGTGAACACTTAGGTGAGTTTGCAAAAATAGTAAGCCGACCCCGACCAGCCCATCGGGAGGCATGCGAGGCGCCACATCTCGCCGCGGTAGTTGACCGTGAAAAAGTCGCGGTCTTCTTCTCGGATGCCGAGCGTGTAGTAGCCGTCCGCGAGGTCGAGGGAGACGAAGTAGTCGCCCGGGCGGGACAGGTGGCGTAAGTGTTTGAGGGTCTCGCACGACATCTTGAACTCCGCGCAATAGATGTTGAGTTCGCGGAGGTCGATGATAAGCCGCCATTTGTTGACTCCGGGTTGGGGACGAGGAACATGCGTGAGACGTAGCGAGGGTTGCTGGCGCGCTGGCAAGCTCCGCAGGCTTCGAAGCGTGGAAGCTCCGTAGCTAGGAAGTCGAGGTTGAGTGGCGTCCTTCATGGAGACACCGTGGTTGAAAGGTCGGGGACGTAGGCCGTTTTTGAACTTGACCCGCACGCCATGGCGGATCCAGTTCACGACTTGACCGCTCGCGCCGATATGCTCCCACTCCCGCCATCTTAGCCGCACGCGGTGATGCATGTAGTTGGATGTCGGGGAGCGGGAATCGGCGCGGCGGGTCACACCATCATTTCTTCGTGGTGGGTTTTGCTCCGTGTGTAGTCTTAGTTCCGGCAGCCGCTGCCGCTGCTGCTGATGCTGCGGCCTTGCGCTTGTCGGCGGCTGGCTTCTTGGCCTTGGCGTCTTGTCCGGGTGGCTTGTCCGGCGTGACTCTCGCGAACGCTGCTCCGGCAGCTGCTTTGCTGGCGGCATTTAGGCTGACTTCGAGGGTCCGATCGACGAACGCTTGGCGTAGCTCGTCCAGTGCGCTCGAGACCGCGGTAGGGCGTGGGCGGCAGAAACGTTCGTGCGCGAGCTCGGCGAACACTCGGTCCGTATCCGAGCTCGTTTGTCCGCCCTTGGTGAGGCGGAGGAAGCCTAGTCGAGTACGGGCGGCCTCCTCCGTCGTTGTGTGGGTGCGATGACCCGCTCGGATGAGGGCAACGGCCGCCGCCTGCTCCGCTGGTAGAGGAGGTCCGGTTGACAACGTGTGCAAAGCCTCGCTGATTGCCGCGTTGGCACAGCTGTCGAAGAAGGCATAGCACCCGATGTGGAGGTACTCGTCGTACCCCGCTTGGGATTTCTGGTCGTTGAGGAAGCGGGCCGTGTCGTGCGTTAGCGTCCACAGACGAGGTTCGTCGATGTCGCGAGGGGGTCGCTCCAAACCGACCGGAATGATTTTACCGTAGGAGGCAAAATCGACGAACTCGGGCTCGTGGAGCTCGGGGTCGTCGTTCAGCAGGTCGATAGGCTGCTCAGGGGCTGCCTTACCACCCTCAGTCGCAATGGTCGCGTCAGGGGGAATGGACTGCTTTTGATTCTGAAGCACGGCTGGGCCTGTTAAACGTTTGAGCTTGGCTAATAAGGCGGTGTTAGACGCCTTAATCTGCTCAGCTAATCGGAGTTCGAGGGCCGAAACCGCGCTTTGAATCTGTTCGGAAGTACGCTGTTCGATTACAGAGGGGAGAGGGTCGACTCCGGGGGCGGAGGACGACGGCTCAGGATGCATGATGTTAGACGGCGACTGAGAACGGGGGGAAGTGTCTCGTGACGCTCGAGTGCGCCTGAGGCGATGTAAAACTGACACCCTGCTCGACTACGAGAGTCGAGACTGCAATTGCGCGAGCCAGATGGGCGAGCGCAAAGCAGAGAGTGCCAGTGCTCGGGGGGTGCACCGGCTTAAGGGGCTGCCGCTAGCTAGTGATGCTGGGGGCAGGGCATGGGGCGTTGCGCTAGGCGTTTCCTCAGTCCTCGAGGGTTACCTCGAGGACTGGGTGAGACGCGCCGCTTTTACAGTAACGCTTTACCGTTCAGGTTTGCGTTCTGTCGCATATGTAAGTAAGTTTTGCAAACCTCTAGATTTCAAACAATCTGACTATATAAGCGGGTGGTGCAGGTGCTGCTGCCTGCTCCCCTCTTTTCTCCTTTGTTGCGTGTAGATTCCAATGCGTTCTTTATTGTAATAAATGATTTTGTATTTTTTAAAATGCTGGTCGCTCGCGATGCTTCTCCCCTCCCGTTAACTATTATGAGATTCCTGTATCTATTCTGTCCCCACAGTGGACCACCTAATGTACTAATCTGGTCCTGGCGCGTTCCCCGCGCCATTCTTGTCATAATTTATTTTCTATTCCTTTCCTGCCCCCCACCCCCGGCTGCCTCCTTCACGCTCGGGCTGGGGCTGCACGGGCGCCTCGGCCGGCTGTCTGCTCGGGCTGCACGGGCCGACGCCTCGGCCGGATGCTCGGGCTTCCCATCGCTGCCCCCGCCACGGCCCATCCCGGCCGACTCACATGCGCCGGCGCCATCCCGGCTGCGCTGTGCTGCGCTGCTCGAGTGCTCGGCGCCATCTCAATTGCGCTCCGGCTGCGCTGCCGAACGCCCAGGCGCCAGCCCAATTCCGCTGCGGCTCAACTGCCTAACACCCCGGCGCCAGCCCATTCCGCTCCGGCTCAGCTGTCGAACGCCCAGACGCCAGCCCAATTGCGCTGCGCCTCAGCTGCCGAGCGCCCCGGCGCCAGCCCAATTGCGCTGCCGAACGCCCCGGCGCCAGCCCATTCCGCTCCGGCTCAGCTGACCAACGCCCCGGCGCCATCTCGCCTGCGCTGTGGCTCAGCTGTCGAACACCCCGGCGCCAGCCCGCCTGCGCTGTGGCTCAGCTGTCGAACACCCCGGCGCCAGCCCGCCTGCGCTGCGCTGCCGAACGCCCCCGGCGCCTGTGACCAGGAGTGAGGAGTGAGGAGGGTATGACAAGCTCTAAATATACCTCAACACTCGCGATTTAGCACCGATACCGTCGCGCTCCGCGCTCCGCGCAGCGACCAAAGTGCTGAGGTGGTAAGGTGGGGGGGGGGGGTAAACCCCACATAGCAATTGGATCCAAGTATATAATTAAAAATGGTAGTAGACCCCCCCCCCCCCCCCTCCTTAGCACCTCAGCACTACACTGTGCTTTTTACCTCCAGGCGCGTCGGTATCGGTGCAAAATGGCGATGTTGAGCCCTCGTCACTCCCTTAGCATTTCAATAGTTCCCCCAACATTTCCCCTACTTTGCCCCTTTCACCTCTATCACCCTTTCGCTCGTACCAGTACGTCGCCGAGAACGTCGCCAGCGCCGGACAGCACGTCGCCGACCACCCACAGGACACGTCGCCGACCACGTCACCGGACAAGTCGCCGACCACGTCACCGGACAAGTCGCCGACCACGTCGCCTGACAAGTCGCCGTCGCCTGCCAGCCCCCCCCGGCGCCCCCGCTGTGTCGCCGGCGCCGGCGCCGGCGCCGTACGGGCAACTCTACAGTGTCCCCCCGATCGGCGGTAATAATCGCTTTATACTGCTGGACAGATTGGAATTCGCTATTACCCGCAACAGCTGAAGTTTCTGAAAATTGTGAATTTGAAAACGTACCTGTAGTGTCGCAATAACACCTGAAGTTTATGAAATTTGTGAAATTTGAATTGTACCTGTAGAGTCGCAACAGCTGAAGTTTATGAAAACTTATGAATTTCAAACGCACCTGTAGTGTCGCAACAGCTGTCGCTAAGGTACCCCATCCTGACCGCAGCACTGGTAACGCTCTTCACTGTACAGATTGGAACGCCACCGGGGCCGACGCCGGGGCCGCAGGGGCCTCGCCGTCCGGTCACTGTACTTAGCGACTGTACAGTGTCCCCCGACCGGGTGCAATGGGGAGCGCACGCACGCGGGGCGGTTGAAGCGAATTCTTTTCTCCGGGTGAGACTATAAAAGACGAGAGATAAGAGCACTATGAGCACAAACAACTCCCCCGCTATCAACAGCTCCCCCGCTATCAACAGCTCCCCCGCTATCAACAGCTCCCCCGCTATCAACGACGCCATGCCCGCTCCCAACGACATCAACCTCGAAGAAACCTACTTCGCCATCCCGTTCCTGAAGAAGCTCACGGTCCAGCGCCCCGACTCGGAGGTCCTCAAGGAGCACCGCAACACGGGCGAAAGTCTATTGAGCCGCCTAGGGGGAAAGAAGAGTGTGAAGGTTGTCTACAAGCAGCACACCTATCGCGTGGGCCCTAACACGAAGGCAGCGATCGGACGCTATTGGCCCAATGGCGTGTGTTACCAAAACATGTTGGGCAGCATGCGCCGTGTGCTTGCCGGCGGCCACTACACGGAGGTCGACATGGTGAACGCGCACTTCCGCCTGCTTCTCGGAAAGTTTCTTGAAGCGCGAGCCCTGAAAGAGTACTGCGATCGGCGCGAGGAGCACCTGCAGAGCGTCTCCGAGGCCGTGCTCGTCCCGAAGGCTGTGGCCAAGGAGCTCTTCATTATTCTGATTTTTGGCGGCTCCGTGAGGACATGGACGACCGAGCACAAGATCGCCGGCAACCCCGTCCTTCCCGCGATATGCAGCCAAGTGCAAGCGGACATCCGCGCGTGCAAGCAGGCCTTCATGAGCAGCCCGGAGTCCGCGAAGTACATCGCAGCCGCGGAAGCCAAGAACGCCGCCAACGGGAAGCCGTGGGAGAACACGGCCTTCGCCTATTGGCTGCAGGACCTCGAGGCAGCGTGCATGGTCAAGGCGATCGAGTTTCTGACAACCTCGGGCGTTCCTGTTGCTTCGCTTATACACGACGGGGTCCTTGTCGCCTCGGATGCCGCGCCACGTGTGAACGTCGACGCGCTGGGCAGGTACGTCCGCTCCTCAACAGGGCTGGAGTGCGCATTTGCGATGAAGCCGCTGGAGATGCGCGAGAAGGACTTCGCGTGGCGAGGCGCGGTTGTCGCCGGTGCGTACAAGAGTAGGTTGAGCCCGTTGTCGAATGCGCTGTTGGAAGCGGCGAAGGCGGGGGAGCCTCAGACGCTCGCCGAGTTGGTGCACAGCATGTTTCCGGACAGGTTCGCCTACCTAGGGCCAACGGAAGGTTGGTACAAGTTTGAGGCTCCCAGGTGGACGAGCATCGGGCGGAACGCGGGGCGGGGGATTCTTGACGTGATCGAAACCGAGATTCGCAGGGCCGTGGAAGTGGCGAGGGGTGAGCAGAAAGCCAAGGATCTCGCCCGGGGGCGCGCGGAGTCGGAGGACGACGGGGAGGACGACGAGGAGGACGACGGGGAGCACGACGAGGGGGGCAAGAAGAACAAGAAGTCGAATTACGAGCTTCTTGAAAGGCTGTGGAAGGCGATCGGGACGGTGAGGTTTGTCGCGGACGTTGTGACAAAGGCGCAAAGATGCTACCAAGTCAAGGACCCGGAGTCGTGGCTCCGACGCCTCGACGGTGACACCATGCTGTTGGGCTTCGACGACACCGTCTACGATTTTCGCTTGAAGCGGTTCCGCGAGGGCCGGCCTGAGGACATGGTGTCGATGAGCACCCGGCACAAGCGGGCCGACCTTGAGGACACCGGCGACCGCAACGACGACATTCTGTCAGTCATGAAGATCATACACGAACCGGAGGAGCTGCGGTACATTACGAACACGCTGGCGACGTCGGTGGTGGGCCAGAAAGTGAAGGACACCTTCGACATTTGGACCGGCACCGGCGCCAACGGCAAGGGGATTACAAAAAATCTGGCGGGCTCGTCATTCGGGGACTACTACTACGAGCCGACATCAGGCCTCTTCGCCACCCGGTTCGTCGGTACGTCGGTTCTCAGCTCGGAGCTTGCCAAGTTGAAAGGCAAGCGCTTGGTCATTACCTCCGAGGGGGAGCCCGGCGACAAACTCCGGGCCGGGCTGTTGAAGCAATGCTCCGGGGACGACAGCATCCAAGCCCGCGACCTATACCAGTCGGCGGGCGAGTTCAGCTGCGACGCCAACATATTCTTGTGCTTCAACGAGATCCCCGGGATCGACGACAGCAGCTACGGATTTGAGCGCCGACTCCGTATCCTCCGCTTCAAGAGGAACTTTGTGGAGAACCCCACGGAGGAGCACCACCGGCCCATCGACACCGGACTGCGAGCCAAGGTTAAGTCAAAGGAGTACGGCGCGGCCTTCCTGGCCCACCTGATCAACACCTTCAACGAGGACGGCTTCAATTTTCCGACCCCCCAGTCGGTTATGAATGACGCGAAGGACTACTTGGGGGACAACGACGTGCTCGGTGATTTCATGAGAGCCAATTTTGAGACCGCCAACGGCCACGACGTCTCCCTCAGAACGATTTGGAACATTCTCCGCCTCGACCTCAGCTTCTTCAGCCAGTTGGGAATCAAGCAAAGCCAACAGCTCAGCCAAAAGCTGCGGCAGAAGGGCTACAAGTTCGGCCGGAAGAGCACCGGGGCGGTGATTCTGAACATGAAGGAGAAGGTTGACAACTCCATGTGTGACAGCGACGGCGAGGAGTAGTTGTCCTGACCGCCGCCAACCCCTCTATATGTAAAAGATAAATACTCTTTTTTTTTGCATCAAGAACCTCGCTCGGTATCCTTGCACGTGTCCCCCGGCGCCTCCTCTGCCCGCTTCTGCGCTTTCTTTTGGTGGTAACGCTCCAGGTTAGTCGCCTTCCGCGCCTCCGCGTTGCGCTGGTAGTAGCGGCGGCTCCGCTCCCGGTCCTTTTCGAGGTAAAGCAGGTGCACTTTTGCTATGCGCATCAGCTCGCCGGCGGTCAGCCGCTCAACATACTCGGAGGAGGACGCCATCGTTCACTCGGTTGTCCCCTAGCGGAGAAAATAATTCTCCGGCCCCGCGCGTTTCCTCCGCCCCCCGGACAGAAGAAAAATTATCTCCTGTGACGCCAAAAAAGAGCCCTCCGACATGCCCGACTCGCCCGAGAAGAAGCGCGCCCGCGCCAAGGCGCACTACGCCGCCAACGTCGAGGCGCAGCGCTTGAAAGCCAACGTCAGAAACATCCTCAAGGGGAAAAAGCCGAATGCCAAAACGCTCGCCGCCTACCGTTGGGGCGAGCGCGAGGTGAACCGCATCCGCTCGATGGACGCCAACTTCCGCCAACTTCTCGAGCACATCCACGGCGTGGACCTGCGGCCGGTGTACGCCAACGCCACCCCGCTGCCGGCCATCAACCTCCCGCGCGTGCAGGTCGCCCCGGCGCCGGTGCCGCCGCCCCGCCCCGACTACCCTCAGGACCTTGAGGACACGCCGGAGAAGGGCACCAACACGCCCATCACTTGGGCGCAGATCGACACCTTTTGGAGCGCCGGCGTGCAGAAGCACAACATGGGCAGCAACTCCGCGCGCAAGGTGATGCGCGACGGCCAGCTCGTGGCGGAGAACTACTCCCGCGGCTACCTCGACGCGGTGCGCCGCACGTTCCGGCAGCTGCGCGAGGAGATGGCGGGCGCGCAGCCCGAGGACAACGCCGTCCCGGTCCTGCGCGACGCGGAGCGCGTGATGGCGTGGCTGCGCGCCCGGTACTCAAAGAGCGACGTGCAGGTGCAGGCCGACGCCACCGCGGTGGACAGCGCCGTCGGGGCGGTGGCCGGGCGGGACGACGACGAGGACGAGGAGGTGTCCAGCGGCGCGGTGGCCACCTCCGTCGCCGGCGCGCGCTCCCGGGCGCGCACCAAGTCGACGGCGCTCAAGCAGGTCACGCAGACGTACTCGGTGAAGCTCGGGCACATCGCCACCACCTTCGGCGCGTGGGGCGCCTTCCGGAACTCCCTCGGGACGGCCGTCCTCCAGGCCTACCGAGGCACGTTCGGCGAGGGCGAGGTCGGATTGTTGCAGGCGTTGACTGCGGACAAGGAAGTGCAGGGCAACAAGCCCAAGAGCGACCTCCACGCCGTCCCGAGCTACGAAATGCTCGTCCGCTACCTCCCGCGCATCAAGGCGGCGCTCGGCCCCTCCACCGTCTGGCTGGCAGCCTTCTTGCAGGTGAAGCTGCTCGGGCTGCGCGACAACCTCGGGGGCATCGAGATACGCGCCGACGACGGCCGGCGCTTCGACCCGGCGGTCGGCGACCCCTCCCGCGCCGACTGGTACAACCGCGGCACCGGCGAAATCTACGTCGCGCACTTCAAGACCGACAAGAGCCGCTTCGGCACGCCCTACTCCTTCAAGCTCTCGCAGCACCCCGACATCAAGGCCGCCGTGGACGAGACGCTCGCGCCGGGCCACCCGGAGGCCGGCCGCAAGTGGCTGGTGGGCGTCGGGCGCAAGAAGGACGGGCAGCTGCCGCTCCCCGCCGGGCCGAAGGTGAAGAGGGCCTTCACCGCCGCCGGGCTCGTGTTCCGGCAGCTCAACAACGGCCGCCTCATCGACACCTCCGTCACCCCGCTGGACGTGCGCCATGCCCAAGTGACCTGGAAGCACCGCGAGATGTCGCGCCGCAAGCCGTCGCTCACCGCGACGCAAATCAGCGAACAGATCGCCGGCTTCTTCAACCACGCGTCCGACGTGAACATCGGGTACCTCCGGAAGACCTTCGACACGGTGGACAGCCCTCTCGCCACCAAGAGCGGAACCGGCGTGCCGGTGGCGGCGGCGGGCCCGGCGGCGACCCCCGCGGCGCTGCAGCCCATCGAGGAAGAGGAGGACAGCGCTGCGCTGGAGGAGCGGCGTGCAAGCAACGCGAGGGCTAGCACGAGCGCCCCCGCCCCCGCCCGCCGCCGTGCACCCAAAAAGAAGAAGAAGGAGGAGGCCGCCCCGGCGCCGGCGCCCGAGCAGCCGGCCACCCCGCCCCCGCCACCGCCGCCGCAGCGCACCTCCAGAGGGCGCCCGGCGCGCAACCGGGTGCCCACGCAGCGGGCGGTGGAGTCGGCGCAGCAGAAGCGCGCCGCCACCGGGCGCCGCCGCCGCGGCTAGAATTTCACACGACTATAGTTTGTACTTGGCCAGCGCCGTGCCGGTAAGCGTGAGTGCCAATCCGGAAGCGCACATTTTCGCCGTCGATACGAACGGTCCGCGACACCGATATTCGCAAAATGGGGCTCGTGTCGAAACTCACGTCGATCCCCGTGTTAATGTATGTGTACTTCTTTTGTCCTATGACGCTGCTGTCATCCACACTCTGCACAAAAATGTTCCGCTGGATCATCGAGCCACGGTCCGGCGATAAAACTTCTACTTCGATGCGCGGGTCGCCGAAATCGTAGGCGGGAACAAAGGGGTCGCGCATGGTGGAGGTAATGTTGTTAAACGATATCAGGCCGCTATTAGGGGGGTTTGATATTGCCGCCACTCCAACCGTCATCACGGTCAATACGGGCTCACGCAGCGCTCCCGCCAAAATGAACTTGAATGTGGAGTTGTAGTCCGTCAGCCGCGTGTCCACGGCGTCGACAAGAGTGCGCGTTGCCGCGTCCTTGTTGTCGACGTACGCGCGCGTTGCCGTGTCCTTGGCGTTCACGTACGTCCGGGTGGCCGCGTCCTTATTGTTCACGTCCGCCCGGGTGGCAGCGTCGGCATCGTCCACATACTTCTTAGTGGCAGCGTCGGCGTCGGCTGTCGGTGCGCCAACTTGCTGGAGACGGATGCCGCGGAAATTAGCGCTAGTCTCCACTACGAGAGCTTCCGTCCGGAACACCAAGGCGGTCAAGGCCACGGTGAAGATGTGCTTCCAAGGCGTATCGGCAGTGCCTAGGTCAAACATGTTCGGCCCGTTGGGGATAATTTCGCCGGTTTTCAGACTAGTGCTACCGATCGACAGCATCGTCGGCGTCACCAGGCTGAAAAAGTTTGACCAACCGGGGCGGCCCGGGAGGTCGAACCACCGGGCGTTTTCCGCCACATAGGACCGCAGAAAGTGGTACGGAATGGCCTCGTCTTCATATTCGGGGACGTTGCCGGACATGCGCACGCGCTGGAAGTAGCCGAAGCGCCACCGGCGACCGTCCTGCCCGAGGTTGAACGTCGAGTTCGCCGACGGCGTGAACGAGTCGCTCAGCACGACGTCGAAGTTAGATTGCTCGGCGAGGTCCATGAACTGCCCGATTTCCGAAAAAGAAATTCTGGAGACCCACGCTGGCAAGCCCGTCAGCCCGCCGAACGAAGTCGTGCCCGCCGGGCCCGCCGGTCCGACGATCGACTGGCCGTCGGCGCCGTCGGCGCCGTCGACGCCGGGGAACCCCCGTGGCCCCCGTTCTCCGGGGGGACCCTGCGCTCCGCCCTCGACGGCGGAGATGGCGCTGTCGACGTATGTTTTATTTGCAGCGTCGGCGCCCGCTGTCGGGGCGGCGACGTTCGTGACGCGACGGCCCCCCGCGTTCACCCCCCGGTCGGCGAAGATCTCCTCGCCGTAGACTCGCAGTTGAGAGGTGTGCACGCGTCGCCATCGGGCGTCGGCTGAGCCGAGGTCGAACAGAGCCTGCCCGTTGGGCTCGAGGTGGCCGGCCTTGAAGGTGTTGCCGCCGATCGTCACCGTCGTGCTGTCCGCCAAACTCAGGTAGTTGGTGTAGGCTGGCCTTCCCGCGAGTGTCTCCCACGTCGCAGCCCCTCCGTCGGCACCGGGGGGACCTTGCGCTCCGTCGGCGCCGTCGGCACCGGGCTGGCCTGGCGCTCCGTCCTCTCCGTCGGCACCGGGCTGGCCGGGCGCTCCGTCCTCTCCGTCGGCACCGGGCTGGCCGGGCGCTCCGTCCTCTCCGTCGGCACCGGGCTGGCCTGGCGCTCCGTCCTCTCCGTCGGCACCGGGCTGGCCGGGCGCTCCGTCCTCTCCGTCGGCACCGGGCTGGCCGGGCGCTCCGTCCTCTCCGTCGGCACCGGGCTGGCCGGGCGCTCCGTCCTCTCCGTCGGCACCGGGCGGGCCTTGCGCTCCCGGGAACCCTCGCGGACCTCTGTCTCCTTGAGCGCCTGGGATGCTGGCCCCCAGTGCTCCTGGCTCGCCTTGTGGCCCTGGCTCGCCTTGTGGCCCCTGCGGGCCCTGCGGTCCGACCGCCGATGGGTCGCCCTCCAGCAGCACGCGGCGCTGCCCGCCATCGGCGTCGCTCGCCAAGATGTTGTCAGCGTAGATGCTGACGAAGTGCCCCTCCAGCCACGGCTTGACGGGCGCGCCGACCCGCTGGAACGGGAAGCCGGGGTTTTCCTCGTGCGGGATGAGGTCGCCGTTCACCACGATGCCCTCTGTCCAGTTCAGCTCGTCGATGCGCTCTAGCGAGACAGTGGAGGGATGCTCGGGGTCCACCGCCGCGATGCTGTCCCGCAGCGCCTGCAGCGTCTCCGTCAGGCTCTCGCCGTCCAGCGTGACATCTGCGGCAAAAAGGTCCGCCCACTCGTGCGTCTCGCTGCCGAGGGATGTGTCCGGCTCCGGCAGCAGCGATGCGCCGACGGAGACGCCTCCGCCATCGGTGGCTGCGGAGATGGCGTCCGTGCTGACCTCTTCCGCGAAGCCGAGGACGGTGGCGCTGAGCGACTCGAGGTCGGCGCCCTGCTGCTCGAGCTCGGCGCCCTGCAGCTCGAGCTCACCGTCCTGCCGGTCGTTCTCCGCCTCCTCCACCGTCACCCGCGCCGCCAGCTCCTGGAACAGCAATTCTATTCGACTGAGGTCGACCTGCACCGCCCGCCTCCCGTTCAGCTGCAGCGGCGACACCACCTGCCGGGACTGGTTCATCCTGCTGCTCGTTGCTTCTATCGAAGGAAAGTTTCAGCGTGGCGGTGAACCGCCCGCCGTTCAGGTCGAGCGTCCGCCCGTCGTCGTCGCTGAGGCGCAGGCTCACGTAGCTGAGGTAGCGGTTGGCCACGGAGACGAAGGCGTCCGCCGTGTAGTGGTCTATCTCGTTGAACTGCGCGCTGGACGGTATTTTCGCGAGGATGTCGCCCACTCTGCGCGTGCGTGGATCCCTGTTCTGTGTCAGCAGATTGTTGTGCACGAACGCGGAGCTGGTGCGGGTGAGATCGACGACGCTGCTGCCTGTCAGCCGGAAGTGAAAGTCGTCCGACAGGGTGGCCCTGTCGCCGACGCGCAGGCCGAGCAGCCGCTGGCATGTGGTGCCCGCCTTCACCACCAGCACCGCATCGGCGTCGTCCGTGCCCTCCAGGGTCAGGCGGTTGGTGTTTTCGTTGTAGCTCGCGACGTAGTCCTGTAGCCGCCCGTCGTTCAGGTAGGCCACGATGTCGTCCACCGATCGGTTGCCGTGCAGCAGCCGGACGGTGACGTCGGGCGCCCGCTCCTCGCCTCCGTCGTCGTAGGCCAGAACGAGCGTGTCGACGTCCTCAAAGATGCTGTAGTAGCTGTGCGGCAGATATGCGTTCAGCAGGCGCACCTGCAGCGAGTGGCGCTCGGGCACGGTGATGGGGTCGCGCAGCGCAAAGACGTGCGTGCCATCCGCGAGCGTAGCGTCGGCGTATGCAGTGTCGAGGTACACTTGTTGCAGCATTGCACGCGTGACTCAATTACACGATGTCAAAGAATATTTGCTGTGCTAGGGCTGCCTGACTACGCTGCCGCCGCTTCTCCGCCTTCGCCGTGCGCGCTCGCAGCAGCGCAGCCTTCATCTTCTCGCTCGCTACTCGCTTCGGCGGGGGCGCAGCAGCGGAGGGCTCCGGTCCAGCGGCTGCTGCTGCGGAGGGCTCGGGCTCGGCGGGCTCGGGCTCCTCCGGCGCTGCGGCCGGAAGCGCTCCACCAGCCACAGCACCCCGCCGAACACCGCGAGGTACCGCAGCATCGGGCTGCCCTGCACCGTCTCCGTCACTGTCGTCGCCGCGCTCGAGATCGCTGCACCGTCCCATACCATTTTTTCTTTCTGCAGTAGAAAATAAAATAGAGCTATGGTGTCTAGTGGTGCTGCTGCTGCTGCTGCTGCTGCTGCTGCTCCTGTGCTGCACGACGAGGGGGAGGCGGTCGCGAGCGGAGATGCGGTGTCCAGCGTCGGCCCGTGCGCGCCGCTCCCGCCGGAAGCGTTCCCCCTTGACGCGTCCTACGGCACGGTGGCGTGGTGGAAGGAGCACTACGACGGCTTCGGGTTCAGCGAGGAGCAGTACGCGGTGCTGGAGGCCGTGACGTGGGGCGTAGCGCCGAAAGAAATCAGACGCGTAATTAAAAGAAGAGCGAAGGCTGCTGCTGCAACATGCGCTTCGCCATCGAAGACAAGTCAGCCTTCCGAGTGAAGCCGCCGGCGTTCCTGTGCGACCGGAAGATCCACGAGCAGATAGTCTCGCCGCTGCCCGACCGCCCCTTCTTCCTCGCTATCATCGGCAGCGCCGGCACTGGAAAAACTTCGATGCTTATCAATCTGCTGTCCAGCAAGCAGGCGTACCGGCGGGCGTTCCACGCGGTGCACGTCGTCATGCCGCCGCACTCAGTCGCTAGTCTGAAAAATAACATCTTCCGCCGGCACGACAAGATGCACGCCGAGCTGGACTGGCCGACGCTGGACGGGGTGCGCGAGGCGGTGAGGGCATCGGCGGAGAAGGGCATGAGCAGCCTGCTGGTGCTGGACGACGTCACCGCAGCGCTGAAGGACGCCGACATCCAGCGGGCGCTGCGCGACCTCATCTACAACCGGCGCCACTACCGCCTGTCCATCCTGCTGCTCGTGCAGTCCTACAATGCCGCGCCGCTGTCGCTCCGAAAGACGCTGAGCCACTTCCTGCTGTTCAAGCCTCGAAACAAAAAAGAGGCCTCAGCCATCTTTGAAGAGCTGATAGCGATGGAGCGCACAGAGGCAGAGGCGCTCATGCGCTACGTGTTCGACAGGCCGTACAACTTTCTTTTCGCCGACACCGGCACGGGCGAAGTCTACAAAAATTTCGACCGTATTGCTATACAGGAGAGCGACAGCCGACATGCCCGCCCGACAGACGGCGAAGGCTAGCGGCAGCATCAGCAGCAGCAGCAGCAGCAAGAAGGCCAAGAAGCCAGCGGCACGCAAGCCTCGAGCCCCCCCTCGCCGGCGACGCGCAGCGGGGGGCGCGAGGCAGAGCGTGCGCGTGAACGTGGTGCAGCGCGTCGGCGGTGGCGCAGCAGCAGCAGCAGCGCCGCAGGCGGAGCCATTCACCCGAGGGTGGACTATGGGCATCGCAGCGCCGGCGCCGGCGCCCGTCGTCGTGCAGCAGCCCCCGCCGAACGTTTACTGGCAGCGGCCCGCAGCGGCAGCAGCAGCGGCGAGCGAGTCGAGGTCAGTGGGGACTACCGCCAACGACATCTCCTTCGCCGACGCAATGAGGAGGGCACAAAGAGACTACGACCGAACGGTGGACGCTGCGGCCGCCATGCTGCAGAGGCAGGAGCCGTTGGAGCGCGCAGCGTCCCCGATGCCGTCCGTGTCGCGCAGGATGCCGGAGGCAGTGCCGACGCCGCCGCGCCCCGCCATGGTGCCGACCGACCCTCGGTCCTCCCAGACGAGTGTCATGCCGGAGGCAGTGCCGACGCCGCAACGCCCAGCCTTGGTGCCGACCGACCCAATTCGGCCCTCCCTCGGTAAAACAGTTGAGATAGACCACAATCAGACGGTGCAGTCGATGCTGGAGCAGGCATCCGAGTTGGGCGTCACCGTCCCGCGCGGCATGAGGAAGAAGGCCAAGGCGAAGATAGCCCGCTACATCGACGAGCAACTAGCTGAGCAGCTGAGTAGCAGCTGAAGTTAGAAAAAACCTGTAAGTATAAACAAAACAACACTCACACTCGCTATGACCTTCGCCCGCTTCCTTGGCGAGAAGCTGCACAAATTCCGTTCTATCGGCGAGAAGGTCGCGCACGGCGTGCGCAGCGTGGGCAGCAAAGTGGGGGGATGGCTGCTGAGCGCAGCGGCGCCCGTCGCGGCGTTCAACCCCGTCCTAGGCGCCGGCCTCGCGTCCGCCGGCGCTGTTGCGACGGGCATAGCCGGCATTGCGGGCGGCGTCGAGGGCGCGCTGACCACCGGGCGGGTGGACGCCTCCGCCGTCAAGGGCCACGCGGACGCTGTGCGAGCTGCCTACGGGCAGATGCGGGGGCAGCTACGGTCTCAGATTGAGAGAGGAGGAGGCTAATCTTTTTTTTCTGAGACGATACTAAAACCCACAATGCAATCTACCGCGCGCTCGTCGCTGTCCGACGCCTTCGTCTATGGCAACAAGCCCCGCGCGGCTCCGGCGACGAAGAGCCGCGTGCACATCTACCCGGAGAACGGCGGGTCTAGCGGCTTCGCGCCGGGAAACACTATTCGCCTAGTTGTCCCTACCGGCAACAGGGGGGAGTACCTGAACACCCGGCAGTCGTACATCAAGTTCAGGCTGAACAACCTCGCCATCGACGTCAACGACGCCTTTCAGATGGACAGCACCGCGCACGGGCTGTTCCGCAGCCTCAAGGTGTCGGCGTCCGGAGGCGCCGGGGGAGGTGTGCTGGAGAACGTCGAGGAATACAACGCGCTCGTGCAGGCGCTCATCGACACGAGCGTGAGCGAGACGCAGCTGGTGCTCGGTGGCTCTATCGCGGAGGGCTACCTCCAGTCCGTCAACGGCGGCGCCTCCCGCGTCTTTTGCCTGCCGCTCGTGTCCGGCGTGCTGGGCACGCTGCAGCAGAAATACCTGCCGGTCGGGGCCATGGCGCGCACGCACCTCGTGCTGGAGCTAACGCTCGGCGAGCTGAACCGCGTGCAGTTTGAGAACGTCCCGTGGTCGTTGTCCGACTTCGAATACGTTGCTGAAATGATTCACCTGGACCCCGCGGTCGACCGCGCCATCGCCGAGGCCAACACGCAGGGCATCG
The DNA here is from genome assembly GCA_026401115.1 of Tetraselmis chui. Lineage (NCBI taxonomy): Eukaryota > Viridiplantae > Chlorophyta > Chlorodendrophyceae > Chlorodendrales > Chlorodendraceae > Tetraselmis > Tetraselmis chui. The sequence goes on along the minus strand of JAPMLY010000400.1, from coordinate 53,942 downwards.
TGGTGCCCTTCCACACCTACAGCCAGCACCGGTGGATCGCGCCGTCCGGCAGCGGGTCGATGTCCATGAGCTTCAGCAGCCCCTTCCGCTCGCTGAAGACGCTCATGGCGATATTCCGGAAAGACGAGGCCGACTACGACTTGGCGCGGTACGTGTCGCAGAGAGCCAACCCGATCGGCGACACGGGCCGCTTCCAGTTCTCCGTCAACGGGGTGCTCACTCCGAGCAAGGAGGTGAGCTCGAACGCGGAGGCGTACGCCGAGCTACAGAAGGCCTTCCACGCCTTCGGCGCAGTCGACTCACACGGTATCATCAACCACGCGGGCTGGACGCAAGCGACTGGCAAGTACCTCATCGCGCTGGACCTCGAGTCGCAGAGCCACAAGAGCGCGCTCTCGCAGAACGGCGTGGACGTGAGCACCTCCGTCTCGCACCTCATGGTGACCTTCAACCAGCAGCTCACCACGAGCATGACGGTCGACGTCTTCAGCCACTACGACTCCTTCATAATGGTGGGGGCCGACGGGCTTGTAAATGTCTTCTATTAGGTAAAAAGCAGCAACATGCCGGCCGCGCGCCGCAGGATAGTGGTCAGCTCGCAGGAGCGCCTCGGCGGCACGGCGGCCGCCTTCACCGTGCGCACGCCCGCCTTCCAGAACGGCAGCGGCTTCCAGGGCCAGCCGCGCGTGCGCTTCGCGCTCGAGTGGTGCACGCCGGTGAGCGGCTTCCAGGGCATCGCGCCGGCGCCGCTCTCGCTGCTGCTGTGCTCGCCGTCCGTGCAGCAGTCCAACACCTTCAAGAGCTGGGCGCCGGCGGACAACGACGCGGTGCTCGCGCTGCTGCAGTCGCGCGGCGGCGACAACGTCTACGGCGAGATGGCGGACAGCCCCTACGTGCAGAGCAGCGCGTGCGCCGGGCTGTGCGACGGCTCGCGGCTCGTGCGCGGCGACATGTCGTTCTACCTCCTGCAGGGGCCGACGGTGACGCGGAGGAGCGTGCAGCGGTGGGAGCCGGACGTCGTCACGGACTTCACCTTCAGCCTAGTCTTCTGGACTGAAGCGGACGACCCGGAGCGCCCCCTCGCCTCGCACGGCAGCGCCCCCTTCTTTCACGTTTGGCTGCTGTCGCGCGGCGGCAGCGACCGCGTGCCGGTGGACTTCCGCACCTTCCGGACCGACCGGGAGGAGGGCGAGGGCGCGCGGTGGCAGGTGGCGGTGTCGCACTGCTCGCTCGTCCGCCTCGTGGGCGCCGCAGGCAGCTACGGCGTCGCGGTCACGAGCACCACCTTCGTGGACGACCCCTTCCAACACCTGAGCGTGCTGGCCTACCTGCCGGGCACGGAGTCGGCCGGCGGCGCGGTGTTCGCCGGGCAGAAGCTCAGCCTGAAGGGGGTGCACGAGGACACGGTGGGCCTCCCCCTTCGGCGGCCGCTCGACTGGGCCGGCGAGGTGGACCTGCAGCTGCGCACCGCCGGCGCCGGCTTCCCGCCCGTGCCCGACGCCGCCTCCGCCTTCGTAATTTGTCTCACCTTCTTTCAGATACCGCCATGAGCACCCCCGCACCGGGCGCCCCCTTCCGCCACACGCTGGGCACCGGCGAGTTCGCCGGGCGCGTCCTGCGGGACGGCGTGCACGAGGGCTTCGTGGAGGTGTTCGCGCAGCCGACGGGCGTCGACTCCGTGCTGGACGTCGACACGGACGCCGCGCCGCCGGTGCTAGCGGAGAGCAGCGTGGAGGCCGGCGCCGCCGGCGCCTTCAGCGCCACCGTCCGCCTTTCTTTCTACGACACTAACTAGCTAGCCATGCCCTTCCTGCAAACCAACCTGCGGCTCTCCGAGACCTCCCGCCCCGACGTCGCCACCTACCTCCCGCCCTCCAACTACCTGCTCGGTTTCACCACCTCTATCCGGCAGAACAGCCTGGGGAACGCTGTGCAGGACCCGCGCGCGGTGGCGAGGCTGGAGGTGAGCGGCGGCGGCGCCCCCGGCGCCCCCCCGCCCGGCACCGTTTTTCTTCGGTGATTCCAAAAAACATGAGCGACAGCGACACCGCCGTCACGGTGGAGAACCCGCTGCTGGAGAAGTGGCGCACGCACGCGAAGCGGGCGAAGCGAATGCACGGCGCCGCGGCCGCGCGGTTCAAGGCGCGCGCGGACATGGCGCTCTATTCGACGCTGTTCCTCTCGCTCGGCGTGGGCTGCCTCAACCTGACCTTCGGTATCGGCCGCGCGGAGGCCGCCACCGGCGTGCCAGCCATCGTGAGCGGCTGCCTCTCGCTGCTCTCGGGGTCGGTCACGGCGCTCAACAGCGGGCTCGAGTGGCCGAACAAGGCGGAGCGGCACGACCACTTCGCCTCGCGCTTCGGCGAGGTGGTGCGCGACATCAACACGGAGTGCTCGCTCCGCCACCTGCACGACGCCGAGTACGCGAGCGAGGGCGACTTCCTCCGCCACATGTCTTCCGAGATGACCCGGCTGGAGGAGAGCGCGCCGAACATCCCGCGCGCGATAGAAAATTCTCACTCTCCTCCCAAAGCATGAGCGGCGTCACCGAGGTGCGGCTCTACCGCAACACCGTCGACGCGGTGCCGGCGGACTACGCGAACGTCACCGCCGCGGTGCTCAACTCGGCGGCGACGGACCACGGCACCGGCATCAAGCGCTACCTCGACGGCGCCGCGACGGTGGGACCGCTCGAGGGCGGGACGACCTACTACTTTTGGGTGGAACTCATCGACGCCCGCGGCAACACGGCGGGGCCGCAGCCCGCCGGGAGCTACACAACGCCAACGGTGTGGGAGTTCTACGTTGCGGTTCCATCGGTGCACCCCGAGCTGTTTTTGAGTGCGGTTTCGAGCTCGTTCGGGGAAGAAGCAGTTTTTGCTGACGCATGGCGCCCATGGGGGGGCAACCGGATTTATACTGATGACAATGCCGTGGGAAGTTTACTGTGGAGCATCGCGGACGACACCAATAGCTTCGCGCCGGTGTTCACTGTCGTGTGGCACCGCCGGAAACACACGCCGGGAGTCGAGATACGAAGGAACGGGGTCCCGGTATTTAAAGAGACGAGTAACCAAGGAGGCAGTGATTTCCCATCTAATTTATCGCTTGAGTACGCGATATAGGCAAGGGCGGAGGGATGCGTGCGCGCGCATGCGTGAGTGCAAGGAGTCGGGCCAATATGTAATCAATAATTTGAATTCAAATTTTTACACGTGCTGCGAGGTACGGGTACTAGCCAATAAAATAGTACCGTCGGGGCGCGCTTTGTGCGCCTTTCGCGAGTGCGAGTGGATCGGGGGATCGGCGAGTGGGCGTGAGTGGTTGCGGTCGGCGGAGGCACTGGGCGGTGCAGCCTCGGCGGTGCAACCCGGTACTCTGCGGAGGCCCCGGTGTGGTTTGAGGTGTTGCGTTAGCAACGGGCACCGGTACTCTTTACTTTATTTTTTTGCGAAAAAGAGAAGAGTACCAGGGTACCGAGTACCAGGACATTTTAGAAGTTTGCTATGTTTTTAGGGTATAGGGGTATAGCTATATAAATATTTAAAAGAATTTGTAAAAGAACTTGGTACTGGTACTTGCCCCCCCCGGTGTGGAGCGAGCGGTAGCGCAAGCACCGGCACCGGTGCCATTTAGCGACAATAATTAGTACCTTTGCGGAGGGTACCGGGTTGTTTTTGGGGGGTGGTGGGTTCAGGCGACGTGGTCGGCGACTTGTCCGGTGACGTGGTCGGCGACGTGTCCTGTGGGTGGTCGGCGACGTGCTGTCCGGCGCTGGCGACGTTCTCGGCGACGTACTGGTACGAGCGAAAGGGTGATAGAGGTGAAAGGGGCAAAGTAGGGGAAATGTTGGGGGAACTATTGAAATGCTAAGGGAGTGACGAGGGCTCAACATCGCCATTTTGCACCGATACCGACGCGCCTGGAGGTAAAAAGCACAGTGTAGTGCTGAGGTGCTAAGGAGGGGGGGGGGGGGGTCTACTACCATTTTTAATTATATACTTGGATCCAATTGCTATGTGGGGTTTACCCCCCCCCCCACCTTACCACCTCAGCACTTTGGTCGCTGCGCGGAGCGCGGAGCGCGACGGTATCGGTGCTAAATCGCGAGTGTTGAGGTATATTTAGAGCTTGTCATACCCTCCTCACTCCTCACTCCTGGTCACAGGCGCCGGGGGCGTTCGGCAGCGCAGCGCAGGCGGGCTGGCGCCGGGGTGTTCGACAGCTGAGCCACAGCGCAGGCGGGCTGGCGCCGGGGTGTTCGACAGCTGAGCCACAGCGCAGGCGAGATGGCGCCGGGGCGTTGGTCAGCTGAGCCGGAGCGGAATGGGCTGGCGCCGGGGCGTTCGGCAGCGCAATTGGGCTGGCGCCGGGGCGCTCGGCAGCTGAGGCGCAGCGCAATTGGGCTGGCGTCTGGGCGTTCGACAGCTGAGCCGGAGCGGAATGGGCTGGCGCCGGGGTGTTAGGCAGCTGAGCCGCAGCGGAATTGGGCTGGCGCCTGGGCGTTCGGCAGCGCAGCCGGAGCGCAATTGAGATGGCGCCGAGCACTCGAGCAGCGCAGCACAGCGCAGCCGGGATGGCGCCGGCGCATGTGAGTCGGCCGGGATGGGCCGTGGCGGGGGCAGCGATGGGAAGCCCGAGCATCCGGCCGAGGCGTCGGCCCGTGCAGCCCGAGCAGACAGCCGGCCGAGGCGCCCGTGCAGCCCCAGCCCGAGCATGAAGGAGGCAGCCGGGGGTGGGGGGCAGGAAAGGAATAGAAAATAAATTATGACAAGAATGGCGCGGGGAACGCGCCAGGACCAGATTAGTACATTAGGTGGTCCACTGTGGGGACAGAATAGATACAGGAATCTCATAATAGTTAACTGGTGCTGCCAGCGTCCGGTACGGTACCGTAGCGATAGTACGAGTCAAGCGCAGGCTGAACTCGATGTCCAGAAAGTCGAACATTCATCACGCAACACACGTTCAGCTCTCTCGACTAAACGGCAAGCTTCGCCTCAATAATGTCGCCCCTCATTAATGTACAGGATCGAGATTCGGACGCCGACAGCGACCTCGTGCCGCTGGACGAAAACAAGGGGTGGGAGGTGGAGCAGGCGCTCGGGGCCGCTGCTGATGACGGCAGCGGAGTGGAGGGCGACGAAAGCGCGAGCGAGGACGACAGCGCCGGGGGCGAGGAGGATGATGATAGTGATGAAGACGAGGAGGAGGAGGAAGATGACGATGCCGAGCCGGGGATGTGCTTCTGCTGCTCTGCGGGCGCGGAGCCGGAAGACTGGCCTCAACTGGTCACGGGCGAGCTACGCATAAAAGACGGCGTTTGCGACGGATGTTGCAAAGGAACTTGTAAACACTGCGGTCGGCGGCGCTGGAACGGCGACGGGTTGTGCCACGGGTGCCAACTCTGCGAGGCCTGCGAGGCGACCTTTCCCCGCGCCAGTAACCGCCCTGTGAGGGAGGGTCTGTGTGGAGGGTGTGGTGCTGACTGCAAGGGCTGCGAGAAGCGTCTCGCGACGGAGGAGGAGCCGGTGTGCGCCGAGTGTCACTTTTGCCAAGAGTGTGCGATCGAGCCGAGAAACTTCGGCGGTGATGGGAAACAATTGTGCCAGACTTGCTGCGTGACCTGCGCAGGGTGTGGCGCGTCGCTCACTCGCCAGGGCGCCGCGGGGAACGCTGGCCGGTGTCCTCAGTGCGGGAAGGCTGTGGGCCGCGCGGACGAGGGCGCCGTCGAGGTCGGCGACTGCGGGTCCGGCGAGCCCAGCGCCAGTAAGCGCAGCAAGCATGGGTAGCGCTGCGGCTATGGTTAGTCAAATAAGGGAGTGAAGTATGTATCATTAAAGGTTTGCCTTGCGTTCATGCCACGCAGCTGCCTTGCCTTCGAGCACTTCTCTCGCTTCATGGAATGTTATAAGAACTCGGCCAATATGGAAATCATTAAGGCCAATATGGAAGTCAGACGCCGAATTCTCTGAGTGGAAAAGGAAATACACAATGATCTATACCACTTGCTCTTGTAATAGGGTAGTAATTGATGATATGGCACGGGCTATGGCAATGCGAAGGCTTGCACGCTCATCACCACGCAGGCCGGCCGGCACACCTACGGAGGCGAGGCCGCATTTCTGGGTTGCATGATGATGTGCATGAGAGAATGCTACCACACCCCCCCACATGGTGCACGCGCCTATCGAGGCCAGAAACTCTTTGACCCCTCCATGCACCCTGAATGCCATCCATACCACTGGGTCGTATAGCTGCCGCTTACTTGTTCTTTTATACCCTCGTGACGATGCTGGGGGACATCACGAGGCGCTGCAGACCATCCAACGAAGAAGGCGGAAGGCTGCTGATAACACTCCACATCACAGCGCTCACCCAATCATAACGCTCCACATCACATCCACAACTTTGGATGGCACGGGTGGATGGGATGTATTCTAAGCTCCACATCCACCCATGCAGCAAGTTTTCCCGACAAGCTTCTAAATGTAAGGGAGTGAGACAAGGGGAGGGAAGGAGGGACGTGTGCACCCATCTTTTGAGGTAAGGGCGGCGTCGAAGCCGGTGTGATTCAACGCTCGCTGGGCAAGGGCGAGAGCTATTCCAAGTACACTTAAATGCATGAAGGCAAGGTGTATATACTGGGCATTTTGGTGGCCACAGTGATAGGGGTTCTACGGCTCGAACACATCACAATGGGCGTTCCCAATGCACCTTACTCAGCCGCCAGGGATCATGTAAGTTGGTCCATGCAGGGCCCTGGTGGCGATGGGTACGGGGTAGAGGCAGTCGCCGGGCTCCCAATGTCGGAAAGTGCGCCACGTATATCTCCAAAAAACCGGGCTGCGTGGTGCGAACCCTTTGTTGCTTGTGAAGCCCAACATTTTGTTCGTGTATACGATAAAATCATGAAATGGCTGATGACGGCATATATGATGGACGACACCACCTCCTGGCAAGAACTTGTCCGCAGGAGTTGGCACCCCTTATTCCTCACTGTATTCTTGGCCGCCTGAGTACATATACACAATAGGTGCCTTACCGCTCGCACGGAGGTGGTGCAATGCTCGTTGACCTTGATGGATTCCCTGTCCACCGACTCGTCGAGTTTGTTTAGGATGTCGGTACTGGTATATGACATCAAGAATTCCCGCCACTTCCAAGTAAATGGGGCATGTATGACGGCATTTGACGCCACCGACTTCGATATATCGATTATTGAGTCGCTATTTGTACCTGTAGCCGGGCGTCGGGTCTACAACGTATACACGGTGGAAGTTCGTCAGCTCTCGACCTTGGGACTCGTCGCTATATACGTCTTACGCGCACCAATGTCCACGTTCAGCTATAGCGCCATCTATCAGTGGCTCGAAAACCGTCCCGCCCACATCGTCAGCTACGCACGTGGCGACCGGCCAGTCGCCATATCTCCGCTTGGGGGTGCTTACTGGGCCGCCAAGGATACTCAACATCACCGCGACTCCGTGAGTAATGGTAGCCCCACCCCACGGGTTCGTTCGTTCCATATAACACGATGATAGAATATGGACGGCACAAATAAAGTCGCCGAGCCCACACGGGTGTTGGTTCGTACTTTTTGGAGTTAAGGAGCCAGGCGAGGTCATCTGCGAGGGGCTGCATCAAACCTCGAGTGCAAGCGTGCATGTAGCAAGAATGGCTAACGCTGTCGCCTCGGGCGCGACGATTCAATAGGGAGCAGTTGAGGCCCACGCCCGTCGACCTCCGTTTGTCGTCCATATCAAGGGCATTCCATGTGGAAGCCGGTACGACAAGTAAGGCTGAAGATGAAAGGACGCCCGCCGGCGGGCGCCCCGGAGGATGGTGTGGTCGCAGGCCCGCAGGCACCCACCTCTGCCTCCACGCGCTGGGCGCTGGTTACCCTCTAGCCGTGCCAGGCCTGGCACGTGACGGTTGGAAAAAAAAAAAAAAAAAAAAAAAAAAAAAAAAAAAACTACGAGGAAAATAATATGGCGATATATCGCCACCTGGTACGGGTACATCTGAAAAGTGGTGAACTGTGGCCGGCTGAAATGATAAATACGAAGAATTTCTTACAAGAAAAAGCAGTGGAGCCAAAAAAAAAAGGAAGAAAGGAGGAAAAAACCTAAGCCCGAGGAACAGGAAGGCATGCCACAGCACCAGCACTGCCCTCCTGAAAAGCGTCGCGGAGATATGAACCCAGAGTGCCATGAAGAGCAGCAGAAAGAGTGCCATGAAGAGCAGCAGAAAGACGTTGCATGAATTCTCGTCGCACATCCCCCATAAAACGCCGAAACGGAAGAGAAGTAGATCGACGAACAAAATGCTGCATACGGACATAATTGTCAGAGCGCAAGGAACGAGAGTCAGCGGCCCCCATGCCAGGGAAGCGACGAACAACCACCAAAATAGCCAAGCGATCGACCAACTCAGCCGCCATCGGCGCCAACCGGCCCCCATCCTCCATGGCGAAGGGGTAGTAGTCATGGACCGCCTGAACCGAAGGCGTGCCAAGCAAAGCGGAAGTGCGGAGGTCCGCATCAAGTTTGCCTTGCTGAACTCCCAATGCAAGGCTGCCAGGGAGTGGAAGGCGAGCACCTATACGAGGAACGTTGGTGTTCGTGCGAGCACTTGTAACCGTCACATCAACAACAAGATGGCGGTGCGGAGCCATGAAGTCCAAGCAAACCACATCCCCAGGACGATCACGTGAAGCTCCCGACCGAATACGGCGGACCTCCAACCGCAAGTCCCGGCCCTTAGTAGCCCCCGCTTCAAGCATGAACTCTTCAAGCACGTGGACAATGCGGTCGTGGAGTTGAATGATATACCAAGAGCACGGGCACCGGGGGATATGGTCCATGAGCATAGCGGATGTTGAGCGCTCACCCGACATAAAGATGCTCGATACCGTCGGCGCCCGCCGGCGGCGCAGCGGCGGCGGCCCCGGAGAGGGGTGCGCTCGCAGGCCCGTCGGCACCTACCTCTACCTCCACGCGGTGGGCGCTGGTAACCCCATAGCCGTGCCAGGCCTGGCACGGTAGGGGGCTGAACGAGGTACCGGCAGCTGCGATCCGCGGGATCAGCAGCTGTCGGGAAGCCCTGTACGGAGGGTTTTGAAAAACATAATATCCGTACACCAGCACAGGGATCTCCCGCTCGGCCTGTCCGATATGTCTTTTCGCGACTAAATACTCACAGATACTCTCCCGACGATGGGGCGGGGGCGGCGTTTGCGAAATATTTTTTGGCGCAAAGGGGTACGGACGGATCAGCGGAGGGACGAGGGTGTTGGAGCTGGCGGCGGACAGCTGGGAAGCAGCGCTAGGGACAGCGCTCGCTAGCAGTCGCCAGCCCTGCGAGAGTCTTAAGTCTCCCCTGGGGGCGAGGCCTGATGCTACGCAGGACGGAGGTGGGTCGCAGCCGGAGGAGCGGCACGGTCTGGCGGCGGCGGTCCTTAGGATCGCCCGCCGCCGGAAAAGCCCGGTACGGGGGGTTTTTGGAAAAATTCCCGTACCCACCATCTTTTGAGGACCGGCGACTCGATCCCTGTGTTCTTCCAACCCCTTCCCTAGTCGGTACCCGGTTATCGATAGGCTGCCTCAGGCAGTGTGCCTAGGGTTATCGTAACGGCACACTGCTCGTAAAGGCGACCCCCTAACAACGTAAACCACCGGGGGAGGGTACGGACGGCCACAGCGCGATCAGATAGGTGTTGGAAACAGACGGGAAAAGGATAGGGGACAGGAGAAAATCTGGCTCGGGGGCAGGAGAGCCAGCCGGACACCGTCTGCAGCCTAGTTATTCTCTCTTCTCAGCCCCCGAAGGAGGAGAGAAGACTCGGCTAGGTGGCGAGCTGCGTCGAGAGGAGCGGCTAATACCTCGGGCGGGGTGGAGCACGGATCGGGGCGGGACCGACGACGACCTATGCGAGGGGGGTTTTTCACCTGCCTTTCCCCCCAAGCTCCGGCACGACCGGAGTCGCACGGGAGCCGAGGTCAGGCAGGTTCGCCTCGACCAGCTCCAGCTGGACAGCCTTGCTGATCAGCGACCCCGCAGCGGCTGGAGCAGGCCGCGTAACGTGGAGACTAGCGACACTTTATTTTTCATACTGTATCCAAAAAAAATACGTATAGATCAGAAAATTATAAATACCTGGATACGGGTATGTTTCAGACGGTATCGTTACTGCCATTGGAGAGGTTGGGATTAGTGGTTCACGGTCTGCCTCACGCTTAGAAGTCCAACTACAGGTTGAGCATAGCACAAGGGGGGGCCCAGAGACGACAGCCGGTTTTTACTGGTATTGTTGTAAACAATTTCAAATTTCAAATTTCGATACCGTCGACGAAGATCCATACCCGCGAGATTCTGAAGGGGCCTCATTGCACCGAGGGCATTTTCGAACATGAGCGGCGCGCTCCGCAGTCAAGCCAAGCACCCGGTGGGTTGCCATCATATAGCAATCGGATGGCACCTTGAAACTGGACTCATGTGAAGCGAAAAAGAGAGCCAAAGCCCCGCGACCCGTACCCGAAATCACCCTCATGTAGTCTGGTGGGGAAGGTCTGCAGAACGCCAAGAGGTCAAGGTAGGCCCGGGCACGAAGAATGCGCGAAATACCCCGTTGGATGTGGCCCCCAGAATCTCCCAAGCGAGTGAGAGCATCGGGAGTCGGAAGTTGTAGGCTAGTCACTTGGGTAGCGGGTGCCACCGCATTGTTGACCGTAGATACCACCAACTCGACATCGGGTCCGGGCCGGCATAATCAGAAAGGTTTTGGTTCAGTGTGTTAGTCAACACCACAAGCTCCGATTCCGAAAACCCGCCCATAGTGGAGATAGAGTCGTACGAATTGCGCAATAATTGGACCGCCCACGGTAAAGTACTTCTACGTAGAATTGGCAACATTCACTAGTTCCTGTCGAATGAGACCGTACAAAGGACCTAGCGACTCGGACTCGTAGTCAGTAATCAGGTTGGCGAGGGAAAGATAAATCAAATTCAGGATTGGAAATATATCCTTTTCTCTCGGAACATCCTATCTTGATTTTTATTGCTCTTTCTACAGTTCGTTCGGGTTTTGGAGTGAAAGGGCGGCAAAAAATTCTCAGTGTGAGTGTACTGGACGGCTGGGGACGGGCATCACGCAGACTCAGAGCTTCACTTCCTCTGTCGTCTCGCGGATGGTTGGCTAGCGTGTCGCTACTTCACGAAAAATTGATCGCTAGGTTGTGATTATTTTGTCTTGAGGAATGGCGGGGGCAAAGGTCAGCAGCAGAACGGGGCTGCGGCCGCGTCAGCTGGCAGCGCAGAGCATCGCACTAACAGCCGCGCTGACCGCCACAGGGTTGCTCACCGCGTTCGACAACATACAGCGCGATACGTCCCATTTTATGCGGCTCGTCCTAGTACGCTCCCACTCCCCCTACTCATGATTTTTTCAGAGCACTGTAGTATGTCCTTAACTGAATCTTACTCCCACGTGCGTGTTGACGAGCAGGTTACTTTTGTGGGTGCGTGGTCGCTTGCGAAACTCGCGACAGGTCAAGTTCACAAGGTTTCTCTGCAACCCGTCTGCGTTGCTCCGTACGTTGAGGGGGTCGCGAGTTCCGCTGCGATATATTTTTCATGTGTTTCTCATAGCCCCTGTCGACGGCCTGTTCAATCTCAGGTGCCACGCTTTTTGTTCGCTTGGCCTCCAGGGGCTTTATTAGTCCACTTCCTTTCGGTGTGCGCCGGGACGCCCGTATTCAGGTACTTCAATTTCCGGGCTGCACACCCCTATTTCCACACATTTTCGGCTACTGCTGGTGCTAAGTGGCTCATGCTGGTGCGTTTTTCAGGGGCTATAGCCAAACAGCCCATTTTTCTGCGCTCCTCGGCGCCTTCCTTGTAAGTTCTCGACCTACAGCTGTCCGAACCGCAGTACACGAGCTCGCGGAGCATCTCGACTGTAACTTAACGAGCGGCTTGCGCAGGTGTTACCACTGGTAGACAACTCTCACGTTGACACGAGAGCCAACAACGTCACGCAATGGCAAGGTCCCGTCCCTTCCCTGTCTCTTAAGTGTGCGTCATATAAAGCGGAATCTCACAAATGTGTATACAAGTTTGCTTAATTATTATGTCCAAATGTTAAATCATGAAATCCAAATGACAGAAACATTAGACACGTGCTCTGAATGTGTTCGCTGTCATTCGCGGGCTCTGGGCTTGGCTGCAGGCTGAGTGGGCTTAATGCGCAGGGCATGCCCAAAGGGGGGTGTCCCTCCACCACTTCAGCCACCCTACAGATATACAGCACCGTGTTGGTGAGCGCCGTGTCCAATTCTACGATGTCCACTTTTACCTTCAGGACACGCCCTTCTCACCCATACCCGTGCCTCTCACTCCCCACATATATATGCAGGGCTGCCTCTGCGGCATGTGGCCCCTCCCCATGGACTGGGCCAAGCCCTGGCAGGTGCGATGTGGGGGTAACCAACCAACCAACCAACCAACTCTCCGGTCGATGTCATTTGCAGTAGGATGAGGTGAGTGACGTGCTGTGTGAACTTGTAGGTGTGGCCAACCAGTGTGATGCTGGGAGCCGTCTGCGGTAACGCTCTTGGGCAGGTGCTGGCTGCCACAGTGGCGATGACCCATCCGAAGGCCACGCCAAGTGGCAAGCATGACGACTGACCCCCTCTAGACGCGTGAGGCCTGGCTATGGCTCGTGTAGTCTGTTTATGTATAGATAAACAAATTGGTGATAATTTACAACTAGTGAAACAATACAAGCGACCCTAACCCACGCTATCTATCTTTTCCCCTTGGCCCTCTATTTTCAGGCAGTCCACCCCCTGGCTGTGACTGCATTTATTTGTTTTTAAGGGGTGTGACACGAAAACCTAGGAACAATAACAAAATGTGATGAAGGCTGTGACGCCACTCTCCGCTGGCTGAGAATTTCAGCCCATTTGGAAACCACTCACGCCACCTACATACCTTTGCATTCCAGAAGGCAGTTTCTCTATCTCACCGTAAAGCCTGAGCCTCCTCCTTCATTCCCAGCCCGACTGGTTTCCCAAGAGGGTTGGCCACCTGTTTCATGGGCGCCTCGACTTTCTGTAGTATCGATAACTTCGTCCGCCACCGGATGTGGGGTGGGTGGCGCGGGCAGGAGTCGTCGGACGACGATCGTCGAGCCGACAGAGGAGGGTTATTCTCCTGCTCCTGCGCGGCCAGCTCCGCCTCGCGTCTCGCTTCTTCTTGCAAGTACACCAGTTTGTCGCGCCACCGGATGTGCGCGGCTCGTCCCGACTCCGACCGAGGTGTGACTGACCCCGCCCCTCGAGGCGTCGTCGCCGTCGAGCCGCAGTGAATTGCAGCTCGGTCGAGTTCGATACTGGCGTAAGCCGCTGCATTCGACGCCCCCGTAGAGCCCCGCGGCGTGCGATCGGCGCTGCCTCTGTCGTCCTGATGCTGCATGTACGCCACTTTATCGCGCCATCTCTGGTGCTTGGGCCGCGACAACGGTAGTCGGTGCGCGCTGGCCGTCGCCATGTCGATCGCCCCGTTCCGAGCTTATATTCGGGAGTATGAAAGCCAGGAATGTCGAACAGTGGTGAAGGTCGCGTGGGTCGTGGTGAGACGACTGTTATTTCTGACGGTGTCTAACTCGCTGTGTTACTGAAAAGGTCCTTCATTTGACTCGCTGTGTTAGTGAAATAAAGGTCTTTGTAACGCGATAAGCCGCCCGCGGCCCGCTCGCTGTTTTTTTTCTTTCTTGCCCGCTCGCTGTTTTTTTTTTTTTTTTTTTTGCGCCCCCGGGATATGGGACTGGCAGGGAACCCGCACCGGCACCCTCTACAGGCGGCGTTTTGCAAGCATGACTGAGAGCAGAAGTTCGAAACAAACCTCAACTCAACATCGATCATACTCCCGGGTAGGCGACGCTCGTGTGAGTGCATTCAGTACCATTGTACGAGAACCGTACCGTACTGCGCTAACCCCACACGAGGCCAGTGTTGGAGTTTCACCAACTAAAACCTTCCAGTGACATGCAAACAAACATGAATGCATTCCCGGCACTGACCAAGAAAGGTATGCCCTACCCGTCCGGGCGTCGACCCATTCGAGTAATGCGAGAAGGACCAAGGCCCATCTCACGGAGCAAAACATTTCGGGAGTGCGATACATGAACTACAAAGAAAGCAATATGAGGGAGGGCTTGGCGCCATAACTGGAAAAACCTCCCATTTCCTGTAAAATGGGTGGCGCCATGAAGGGAAGGGGGGACACCGCCTAAAAGTAAGGCATTTATATCTTCGGGGGATGTAGCGAAACGACGCACAAAACCATAAAAAACTGGGGCTAGCGCCCCAAAATTACGACGGTGGCATTCCCAACGTGGGCATTCAAGCAAAATATGTTCTATAGATTCAATAACATCCCCGCCGCATGCAGGACAATGATGGAGAAAACGTTCAGGCATGGCATGAATGCGGGCAAGACGACGGGCTGTGGGAAATACACGCGTACGTAATTGAATCATAATGTGTAACCCTGCAACGGCCCCCGCGGGAATGCCCGTGCCGTATTGTGGCAATGGGTTCCCAACATATGAGGCATGGGAATAAATACTCCACGTATTAGTACATGCCGACGATGATGTCTCGAATCGACCCCATACCGTTGCTTTAACAAGGTGAGAGGCCACGCGTGGTTGCAAAGACCTCCAAGCGGGTGGGACGCGTACGTTTGGGGCTAATTCCGCGCTTGCCCTAGCAAAACGATCCAGCCACCGCACGGTCCCAGACGTCCAAGTATTTGGACGCGAACGACTAGGTTGGCGCACTAGATCGCTTATGCATGTATTTAGGGTGGGCGCTTTTAGGAACGCCCTAGTCCTAGCCGCTGCTGCCATTGCTTCTATGGGGGCTATTCCTAGCTCCCGTAGTAGTGGCGCTGTGGCCACCCCAGGGGCCTTTGCACCCACCCCAACTAGGCGCCTCAAACATTGATTTAATATAGTTTGTAATCTATTGACGCCGCTAGTCGAATCCATCCCCCATACTTCACACCCGTAAGTAAGGACCGGCAATATGCAGGTCTTAAGCACCGAGGTGCGTACATTAATGGGGATATCCCGCCCTCCTAACACCGAGTCGAGCGCTTCAACGGCGCGCCTACTTTTGTTAACCCTATCGCCCACGATATTTCGCATACTTAAATCCGAATTTATCAACGCGCCTAAATATCTATACTCAGATACAACCGGTACCCGTTCCCCCCCTAGCTGCCAACGGTCGGCTTGTTCGCGTAGTGCGACTACATCGGAGTGGCGGCCTAGCGCCATTACCCCGCATTTTTTTACACCGAATCCCATATAGTGATCCTCCGCCCATTGGGAAAAGTGGGCGAACATGGCATGCAAGTTATCGAGCGATGGCGCAAGGCCCACGGTGTCGTCGGCGAATAATTGGCCCGGCACCCTTAACGGTTGCCTAGAGTCAAGCATGTCAACGCATCCTGGCACCTCGCACCCCAATCCTTCTATCCCGTCAAATATATCATTAATAAATATGTTAAAGAGGATTGGGGATGCTGGGCACCCTTGTCGCAGTCCGCGCTCTATTGGGATGGGGTCGGATAATATGCCCGGGGCCTCTCCCGTTTTTACTTGGACAGTGCTATCCCTATATAAAGTTTTAAGGAAGGATAGCATATGTCCCGTAATCCCATTAGCCTCTAGTTTAGAAAATAGAAGTTCATGAGGGATAGTATCGTATGCTTTCCGTAAATCTATAAACCCCGCATACGTGGGTAGCCCTAACGCCTGGCGGCGGCCTGCGATATCAAATATGCTCGCGACTTGCAAGGGGCACTCTTCCCCTGGCATAAATCCCCCTTGCCACCGGCGGATTATTTTATTCGTTTGGCATACATCTTGAAGACGTTGGGTTACGACCGTCATTAGTAGTTTAATAAGAGCCCCCATAATGGAAATGCCCCTATTGAAATTGAAATTGAAATTGTTTACAACATGTACCGTATGCGCCGGTTTTTCACCAAAAGCCGGATGCGTCGGCTGCTGTCTCTGGGCCCTCCCAACTATGCCATACAGGGAACTTACAAGTCAGGGCTAGACCGTTAACCACCTAATCCAACCTCTCCAAGGGTGTTCGGGGGTTTTACTCCCCCCGGGGAGGGTGCAAGTAGAGGCGAAGGTTGTGTGCATTCAGGGTCGTGCGTGGAGGCAATGTGCGGATGCGCGGTGGGAGGTCGTGCGGGACTTGATGCGGTATATGCGTAGGAGGTGATGCAGCCATTGGACAGTATGCGTATGGAGTTGAGCAAGAATGCGAGATGTGTCGAGGCGTGCTTTGGAGACGAGTTTATCTGGAGGGTCGGTGCGGGCGGTGAGAAGGGAGGTGAGACTCGTGATGGTGGAGGAGTGTGGTGTACCGGTGCGGCTCATGACTATGGGTATGATGTCGACCACTGTGCCTGGCCAGTGGTTTCTGATGGCGTTCGCAAGGGGTGTGTATTTGGTGCGCATGAGGTCAGCTGTGTGCGAGAGGTTATTGTCTGTGCAGTACTTCCATTCCCCTATCTGGATTTTTTTGATGGATGCGTAACGTCGGCGACCGTTGGAGTGACCAACGAATCGGGGTTCGAGGATGCGGATGAAGTCAGGTTTGTGTGCAGGGGGACGAAGTGGGGGGGGGGAGAATCTCAGGTGGGAGGACGGCGGGGCACGAGGTGAGGGAATCGGGCGAGAGACCTTCGTCAGCAGCGACAAGGCGGGTGGGCATGTGGGTGGGGTGAGGTGGGTGGCAGTCAAGTGGGGTGCAGGCAGGGGTGGGGGAATCAAACGATTTTATGGGTTTGTTACCGAAGTCTGCGGTGATGGTTTCCCATCGCCCTCCGTTGTGGCGTTCCAGTAGGGAGAGTAGGAGTTGCAGAGCGCTGTTGTGTCGGTCCTGTCTTAGACCAGACATAGAGGGGCAGTTACCGGCCATGTGGCCGTTGCTAGTGAATTGGCCACATAGGGGGCAGCGCAGGGTGGGGTTGTGAGTAAGTAGGCGGGTGTTGTGGACACCCCACATGAATTCTTGTTTGTGTGTGAACTGGATATTTGTGAGGGTTGAGTGTTTTTTGTGGTAAGAGAAATCGGCGCCGTCCTGCGCGGCGCGGGCGAGGAGGGCACCGTGTTTGGTTGTTCGCGAGAGAGGAGTGTGTGTGTGTTTTGTGCTGTAGGTGTGTGCGTCGGATTTGAGGTTGGTGTATCTGTAGGTTACGGGGTCCCCTATCGTTTGTGGGATGAGGGTGTATGGCCATGTCCAGTGGCCTATTGTGACTTCAGAACCTGTGGTGTATGTAGTATCGGGTGGGTGACCATCCGCGACTTGGTTTGCGAGGGTGTCTGCGAGGTCGTTGCCGATGGAATGGTTGTGGGCTTTGATTTTGCCGAGGTGTGTACGGATGCCTGTTTCGCAGCGGGTTTTAAGGGTGTGTGTGATAGATGAGAGGGTGTCGCGGTGAATGTTGTGGCGGTAAGCGGAAGGGCAGTTTAAGTAACCTTGTATGAGGCGGAGGGAGCACGCACTGTCTGTGAGGAGGTGGGTGTGGCCAAGTTGGAGGCCAATATCTATGCCAGCTAATTCAGCACGATTTATTGTATGTGAGTGAGGGGTAGAGGTCACCATGATTTTGACTCGGGTGTCCGAGGCGGGGTGGGTAGCTGCTGCTCCGAGGGGGGTCGAGCCGCCTTTTTTCGAGCCGTCCGTGTATACGAAGTCCTGCCAGTTCCAAGCAGGGGTGCCTCTGGTGGGGGGGTACGTTAGATGCACGCGGTCTGGGAGGGGGTATGTGAGGGGGTGAGTTGGGTTTGGGGGGCGGTGGTATATACCTGCTGAGTGGGGTGAGTATGTGACAAAGAGGTGTGGAGGAGGGGGGGTGATGATGGGGTTGGGGAGGTGAGTGTCGTAGATAGATTCGAGAGTGTTGTGAAGTGCGGTCATGGCTGCGGGTGACGGGAGGGTGGTGAGTGCGAGGGGGTTAGCGACGAGGTATATGTCGACCATCCATCGTGTGCCGAATGGGGTAGGGGTGGGGATGCCAGTGTGTTGGTCGGGGGGTAGGAATGTGTTTGCGTCATTGGGGAGGGTGTAAAGGTGGTGGGTGTATGGGGAGTTGATGTATTTGGAGTGGCGGTATGGTGTGTGTTCCCAACGGGGGAGGATGAGGATGGTTGCGCTGGGTGTGTGAGGGGCTGTGAGGTGTGCGCTGGTGATTGCGTGTTCCATGGCTCGTCTCATGCATTCGTGGTCGTATTCGGGGTTGGCTATGTTGGTGCCTTGCCATGTGTGTGGGGCATTGCTGCCGCTAGATGAGAAGACTATATCTTCAGGGTAGAGGGAGTGGTAGGTGTGGGAGTGGAGGGATTTATTGAGGGGGTCGGAGTAGAGTTCTGTCTGGACGCGGAATGTGTGACGGAGAGCTGTGAGTAGGTCTTCTCTAGTGGCCCATCTATTACGGGTGGTGGTGGCGGGTGTGGGTGAGTGGATTTCTGAGCGGGAACCTAGGCGGGTCAGGAGGTGGTAGACCTCCTCTTCGAACGTATGCTGCGAGAGGTCGGGGCGAAAGAGCTGAAAGAGGTGGCGGACGCGGGGGCCGTTAAGGGTGGTGACCGCGCGGCCGTCGGGAGTGCATAGTATGGTGGTGTCGAGGAGTGATGGGTGTGCGTGGATAGCGAATTTACCGGTAGGGAGCATGTCGAGGTCGGGGTTGATGGGGTCATGGTTGAATGTGATTAGGGGGTGTGACCACGGAGGGGGTCCGGGTTCTGGCAAAATGGGTGAAATGCCCCTATAATTATCCATGACAGTCACGTCCCCTTTTTTTAGTATTGACACGACCGCGGAGCTACACCATTGTTTAGGGACATATTTAGTAGTCCATATCTTATTCATCAACTCCAATAGGGATTTGCCAAAAGGGCTATCCGGGGCGTATATCGCCAGTTTTAAGGTCTCCGCGGTTATGCCATCCACCCCTGACGCTTTATTATTATTTAATCTTTTAAGGGCCTTGCAAAGTTCCCCTCCACCAATGGGTCCATTAATCCCATCTAGCGCAGGGGAGGGGGGCCGGCCCCCTCGGCGTCGTTCCCATGCCTCGCGGTAGATGGTAGCCCTACACGCAGCAGGGTGAGGGTCGCGCAAAAGCTCCCGATAGTGCCGCGTCCAGCACGCGTTAATTTCACCCGGTTCGGTATGAAGTACTCCCGACGTCGGATCATGCACTGGTTGTTCCGCGTGGTTGCTTTGCGTAGGATGACCCTTGGCAATAGAGCGGGCCCATTTCCAAAAACCCCGCCTACCACCACCTTGTCTAAAGTCGTTAATGGCCTTGTCTATGGCTCTAGCCTTTTGGCGGCGGCGGTTAGTTCGGACCATGTTTTTAACCCGGAAGCGCGCAGCGATATACCTATCCAATGCTACGGATTGGTAAGGGCCGCGGGCCTCTTGGCACAAGGCCAAAAAAGCATGCCGACGACGAGCGATAGCCCCTAGGATAGAACGTTGTAGCGGAGGCCCGAGGCCTTTACGCCTAGTGCGTGAAACCGCCCCTACCCTACGGGCTGTAGACCATACGGCTTGGACAAAACCATCGGCGTCGGCGTCGATGGAGTCGGGTTCCCGTGACATGGCCCCCTCCATAGGCTCGTCATTAGGAGGGGCTAGTACCGCGAAGGGGTTAGCGGTGACGAAGTCGCGGAAAGGTGTCGGCCACTTAGAAGGAGGATCTCCCCGAGCCGGCTTCGGGATTGACCGGACGGAGAGGCGTTCACGCAAGAGAGGGGGGTGGGGATGTTCGAGCGAATCACCCACAAGGCGAGGGACGGAAGCGAAGACAGGGAAGTGGTCGGAGGTGTCCCATGAATAGTCGACAAAGACAGAGTGTGGGAAGGAAAGGGAAGGGCCCATGACGGGGGGCCATGCCACGAAATGATCGATCACCCGGCAGCTGCCCCTCCGGCATGTACCACGCACGCGCGCCGAAGCGTCTCGCGGCCAAACTGTTTTCGCATCTGGTACACACCGCCAACGCCGTAACAAAGCATCTAACTGTGCTTCATCGAGGTTCCAATCCCCCCCGACGACGATGGTATCTCTAGGGAATTTTTCACGAAGCTGCGCTAGCTCCTCGCGCAAGCGGCAGCGGTACGGTTCCCCTTGCGATCCGGTAGGGAGATAGACCGAGATAAATATAATGCCCGCGGAGTCGTTGCTACCGTCTCCGCCCACGCGGACACAAGTCCAACACGGGTGGGGCGTGCCGATGACCCTAGTATGTAGCGACGACCGGACCAAAACACAACATCCACGCTCCGAGGCAACGCGGTCACCGAACGAATAATAATCGGAATATCCTGTAAACCGTTCCCGCGCATCGGTGGCCCGAACTAAAGTTTCTTGAAGGAGAAGAATGTCTAAAGCCCCGGCCACGAGCATTGCATTGATATCCTCTATTTTCGACGAAAGCCCGTTCACGTTAAGGGTTGCTATACGAAGGTGGGCGGATGGGCACGGGGGGCGAGCATGCAAGGTGGGCGGGGGGGGTGGGTCTAGGTTAGCTGGAGCGGTGTGGGCTAGAGCGGACGGGGCAGGGCGATGCGGGCGGGCGGCATGGCGGTCCCAATACGGGCGATGCGCCCGCAAGTACCATCCCCAGCGGCCCGCAAAACGTTGCATGCGTTCACGGACGTGTACCCCCTGCCCGGGAGAGTAGTATACATCAAAGCGCACCCCGCCGTCCGGTTGCATCACGCGAGCGATTTTCGTAACGGCCGAAGGCCGCGCATTGAACGCTCGGGTCACGCGGTCCCAGAAAGCAGGCAGCGTTGAGGGGTCCCCCCAGCAACACACACGACGGTGAGACGCCCCGGCGTCCCCGGCTAGGTGCCCGGCCGTCCCTAAGTATGCCCTTGTCTCTATGACGGATCTAGCTAGTCGCGCTTGGCTACCCATTGTGGGGCCAATCCTATTTAGACTCGAGCTAGGTTATCCCAGGTGGGAAGACACGGTAATACGTCGGGGGTGCTCTAATCATCCCTTGGTGGCTGTTAGTGCCTAAATGGTAGGCACTTGTGTGAATCGCACGTGGACCTAGCTTTAAATATTATAAAATGTGCCGAATTATGGAACGAGTATATGACTATAGGAGTACCTGGATCACACTACGGTACGGGTACTTGTACTTTGATTTGTATATTATTATTATCAAATGTAACGCCCGGGCCGGTAGTACAGGTATTATTGGAAGGAGTAGAAACGATGGGAAAATATAAGACAAAATAAAAGAAAATGAAAAAAATTTAAAGATGAGTGTTTTGCTATAGTTTGTATACGAATACGAGTACGGGTAATGTTGAGGTGATATAATAATAAATATGGTATAATACTATATTGATACAGAATATATCTTATATATAAAATGAAAGAAACAGTAGTTACTCTGTTATCGTGACCGTACAGGACGCGATGATAAAACAAGATATAAGTGCAGGTACAGGTACAGTCAACGGACGGGCGGGTGATGCCTGGTGGTCGCCTCCGCGGACTCGCTCGATGCTGCAGGCGCTCAGCAGTCCGTCGCCGCCGTAGGTTTGCTCAGCGCTGCGGATGTCCGTCCGTCCGTCCGTCCAGGCCGAGTGTCGGTAGTCTCAGTCCGACGGCGCCGGGGGGGGGGGGGGCGGGGGGGGGGGGGGGGGGGAGGGGCGGGGGGAAAAGCAACCGTCAAACACTCCTCAAAGCGACGCGGGCCACGCGGGATCCTCGTGTATACTCCGTTGCTGACCGCGAGAAAGCCCCCCCTCAAGTTGCGCGGCGAGTCCCGAAGGAGGTCCGCTTGATGCGAGTTGGGTGGCTGGTGGGCGGAAGGGCTGGCGGGCGGAATGGACTTGCGCTGTGGCGGAATTGGCTGTCTCAGTGGCGTTTGATAGTACTTTAGTAGTACTTCTGTGCCGGTTACGGTGTTAAGTGACGGTAGGAAGGAAGTGTACAGGGCGAGATACATGTACAACATGCATGTAGTACATGTACTAGTCGGTCGTAGCCTCATTTACAACCAGATAGTACCCGTACCCGTAGCATTCATCACTTTTTTTTTTTTTTTGCGCCCCCGGGATATGGGACATTCATCACTTATATACCCTTGGTAACGGCTCGGAACGTGCGGCGGCTGGATCGTTTTGCTAGGGCAAGCGCGGAATTAGCCCAAAACGTACGCGTCCCACCCACATGGAGGTCTTTGCAACCACGCGTGGCCTCTAACCTAGTTAAAGTAGCGGAATGGGGTCGATTCGATACATCATCGTCGGCATGTACTAATACGTGGAGAATTCATTCCCAAGCCTCATATGTTGGCAACCCATTGCCGCAATACGGCACGGGCATTACCGCAGGGGTCGTTGCATGGTTAGACATTATGATTCAATTTCGTACGCGTGCATTTCCAACACCCCGTCGTCTTGCCCGCATTCATGCCATGCCTTAACGTTTTCTCCATCATTGTCATGCATGCGGCGGGGATGTTATTGAATCTATAAAACATATTTTGCTTGAATGCCCACGTTGGGAATACCACTGTCGTAATTTTGGGGCGCTAGCCCCAGAGTTTAATGGTTTTGTGCGTAAATTTGCTACATCCCCCGAAGATATAAATGCCTTACTTTTAGGCGGTGTCCCCCGTTCCCTTCATGGCGCCATCCATTTTACATGAAATGGGAGGTTTTTCCAGTTATGGCGCCAAGCCCTCCCTCAAATTGCTTTCTTTGTAGTTCATGTATCGCACTCCCGAAATGTTTTACTCCGTGAGATGGGCCTTGTAGTCGGTCCGGTCAAGCCCAGACCCCCAGATTTCGCAACTTGGCCGGAACACTGGAAAAACTGATTCTTCATCTGCCAGTTTTACCGGACACATCGCACCTCGTTCGAAAGCTCTCGGCGAATGCTGTTCAAATCCGGTGAGTTTGCGCGCAGCGCTCAAGATTTTTTAAGCCGTCGCGCGAGCGACTGATATTCGGCGTAGTGTACGGTTACTGCTGTACTGTGCGCAGCGCTGGATAGATGACATATGCCGCATATGCTCTAAGGCTATTGAGTTGGGCTGCACCTATACCGCATGTAAAACACAAGCATGCTTCTTCTGTTGCATGCATGCAATTGTGTTTTAACTATTGTTGTATCTGCATTTGTGAATGTTGGATTGGCTTGCACGTAAAATGATAGGACAAGCGAAGGGCGGGCATGAATGTTAGATAATACGGCACATACATCTATAATTGTCACCATTCTACTCCGTTGATATATTCGGCTACATGTAATGATATAAGTGATGGAAGGCTTCTGACAACTGCCTACTCTATTGGATCCGGCAACAATTTACATGTCTTGTCCCACAACTCCCGTGTAAATGTCACTCTCAGCAGTGTTGATAAAATACGTGCCATTGCCGCTGGCTTGGCACTCACCAATCCGCTCAAGTAAAGCAATCCCGAGCGTCGCCACATTACTACTAGGCACTTGCAAAGCAACTTCATTTGGGCACTACTTGACTGCGAGCTTGGAGAGGAAGGGCTTTCTCAATTTGCTGCGCACGGACGCTGTGACCCGTTTGATGCGCTTCTCCATTGGCCAAGTTTCCTGTTGAGGTTACTGTGGCCACTCCAAGCCAGTGGCACGGTTCCCCGTCGCGTGTTACCATGGAAGCGCCTCAAGTCCTCTGCGCTCTCATGTGCCAAGGCCAATGACGCAACTTGTCCGATGCGCTCCTCATCGAGTTCTGTGGTGTTGACTAGATAGCGCTTCAAGCTTTCCTTATCCCACTTGTTGGGGCTGTTGAGAGCATCCATTTGCGCAAGAATCTAGCGCACCTCAGCAACTGTATGCTGCTCCAGCATGGCGGAGATGCGCGTACGCCGGGCCTTCAATGCCCCACGTACAACGGAAGTAACACTTGCTTCGTGCTGATGCTTCTCCCTTCGCATCCTCTGAGCCTCGCTAAATGCACGGCGCTCACGTATCTACAACAAACAGAGGACAACATAAGTGAGACATAAGATATGATATTATCATGCCATTAATTTCAAATACATATGGCATACGGCTCTTTCTACCTCCGCACACAGCTTCTCAAAGGCAGCAATGAAGCCGTGGCGATCAAGCACCGCGCCCGCATCGTCCGCTGAGCGGCGATCTCCGGTTTCGTGCCGGAGCTCCTTCATGATGCCCTTCCACTCAACACCATCACAAGGTGGCCGTCCAAGACTCTTGTTCTTGTACCTCCTTCACCTTAGGTTTTACTTGTACATGCCCTGAGTTGATGCAGCTGAGGCCTCCAATCTGGCGCTTGAGCTTGGAGAGCAAGCGTTCAGTCCACATAGATGAATCAGACGCAATTCCGAGATATTCGTCATAGAAGTCATCCAAAATTGGATATACGATGACACCCATACGAGCCATCCTCACACTAACTTCAACATCTGCCGCTGCGCCCAGCGGAATGGAAGGGCTGGCTCTATCAATGCTCTCCTTGATAGCCTCTTGCATGTCGGGGTGCTCCTAGAACCCCATAGACCAGGCATGCGTTTTGCGGTACTCAGAAGCGGTCCACCGAGGCACGCTAGCGGCGCAGTACTTGCAGTAGCGTGCGCACACCTAGCCAGTCAGGTGCCCATCACGCCTCATGTTCCCCATCCCGTCAACTCGGTCCCAATAACTGGCAAGTCGCGCAGGAAACCGAACAACATACCAGTCCGCTGCGTGCTCCGTCAGGTAACGATGGTAGTGGCGGAGCATGCGCTTGCATGTCAGCTTGGTAGTTGCAAACAGGTCCACCCCGCCCATGACCTCGCTTTTCCACCCCGCTTTTCAGTCACGTCCAATCTCGTGGCACAAGCTGGGTCATCACCACTCATCAATCCAGGATGCGGTTGCAGTAGCATGAGGGGCTGGTTAGCGCTGGCTGCCATGGCTTCTGTGAGGGCCCTGCTCGCTGCTGCATCTCCGTATCCGGCAGAGCGGATGCCTCAGTTGCGTCGTGGCGGGGGGGCGGAGTCGTGCCGCTATGCGCCGGAAGTGAGCATACTCCAAAGGGCACTAACACCATCTCCATATTTGGCGCCGGGGCGTCTGCGCCATCACGTGGACATTGGACAAGCTCTATTGATGTCGTTGCGCTCGATAGTATTGCGCTCAATGGAAGCATCAAGGCGCCCCCACATGTTGTCCATGACCAAGAATCTAAATGACATCCATTAAATAGTGTCGTTATCAAGGTACCCCACTTTAAAAGA
This sequence comes from Tetraselmis chui, assembly GCA_026401115.1. Classification (NCBI taxonomy): domain Eukaryota; kingdom Viridiplantae; phylum Chlorophyta; class Chlorodendrophyceae; order Chlorodendrales; family Chlorodendraceae; genus Tetraselmis; species Tetraselmis chui. The sequence goes on along the minus strand of JAPMLY010000400.1, from coordinate 28,588 downwards.
TATCCCACATACACTTGCAAAGTACCAAGTAGTACTTTGTCTCTCTCTCTCTCTCACTCTCTCTCTCTCTCTCTCTCTCTCTCTCTCTCTCTCTCTCTCTCTCTCTCTCATACAAAAGTACTCTTTCGCACACGCACCATTATTTTTTTTTTCCGCATACACGCACACATATTTATTTCTGACAAGCATATACACACACGGACGGAAATTCTCTAAGGCACATTCGTTTTTTAATACACTCAATCACTTGAACACACACGCACACAACCGTACACACACTCAGGCGGGCGCACTCACACACACAAGTACACACACACACACACACACACACACACACACACACACACACACACACACACACACACACACAAGCATCTAGGAAAGCTCCCGCTGCAGTTACCTGCATTTGGCGGCAAACGCACCCACAAGCACACTGACACACGCACGCACACACACACACACGCGCGCCAGACTCTATTCTATTTTGCAAGCGCTTGCACACACTATTTCTTGTCAGAACACATGCTCACACATATCCCGCAATGAGCAGCGTACAATTTGACAATCTGTCTCACAGACGCGCATTCTTTTTCTCAATATCCCACACACGTATTCCTCATCCCTCTCTTCCTCTGAAACAATCATTTACATACATCCTTTCTCGCACAAATAAATAATCAATATCTCTACGTGCGAGCAAGAATCCAGCGCACCTGAGCAACTGTATGTTGCTTCGGCATGGCGGAGATGAGCTTACGCCGTGCCTTCAATGCCACCCTTACAGCGGAAGCAGCACTTGTCTCGTGTTGCTGCTTCTCCCTTCGCATCCTCAGAGCCTCGCTAAATACCCGGCGCTCACGCATCTACAGCAAAGAGGACAACACTAGCGAGACATCATAATGAGATGCCATTCGCCATATCATGCCATTTACTTTAAAAAGCAAATGGCATACGGCTCTTGCTACCTGCGCATACTGCTTCTGAAAGGCAACAGTTAAGCCGTGGCGATCAGGCACCCCGCCTGCATCTTTCCGTGAGCGGCGATCTCCGGTCTTAAAGAGAGGCCCCACATACATTTGCAAAATACAGAGTAGTACTTTATATATCATTTTCTCTCTCCCTCTCTCACTGTCTATGGCACATACAAAAACAGTCTCTATCGCACAAGCACCTTTACTTTATTTTCTCTCGCATACACACGCGCACACATTTATTTTTGACAAGCATGTAAACACACACACACACATGCAAACACGCATTCTCTCAAGCACATTCGTTTTTCAATACACTCTCTAACTTGAACACACACACGCGCGCACACTTTCTCGCACGCGCAGCCGCGCCCACACAAACACACACACACACACACACACATACATAAACACGCAATCGCGCACTCACAAACACACATACACACACGCACACACGCGCCGAATACCTTTTTTTTGCAAGCGCTTGTACACACTGTTCCTTGTCAGCAAATACGCTCATACAAATGCCGCACAGAGGAGCGCACAATTCGACAATCTGTCTCACAGACGCGCATTCTTTTTCTCAATATTACACGCACGCATTCCCCTTCTCTCGCTTCCTCTGAAACAAACATTTCCATATATTCTTTCACGCACAAATTGATAATCAATATTTCTCTTTCGCACACACCATATATGCTGACATCTCGCTCTCACACACACACACACACACACACACACACACACACACACACACACACATTCTCTCAAGCTCATTCTTTTTAAACACACTCGCTCACTGGAACACACACACTCACAGACACACGCAAGCACACACTTTCTCGCACGCACACACACACACATACACACACACGCACTCACACATACACATATACACACGCACACTGACACACGCACACACACACACGCGCGCGCCAAATACCATTATATATGTTTGCAAGCGCTTGCACAAACTATTTCTTGTCAGCACATACGCCCACACAAATGCCGCACAGAGGAGCGCACAATTTGACAATCTGTCTCACAGACGCGCATTCTATTTTTATATATCACACACACGCATTCCTCTTCTCTCTATTCCTCTGAAACACACACACACACACACACACACCCCCCACCCCCCCCACACACACACAGGTTGTAGTTCGTTCGCGGATATGGTCATATACCTCTGTTGGAGCTATTCACGTTATGTAGTTCCCAACTATTATGTATGTAAGACAGGACAACATAACTTCTACAGGTGACGGGATAACATAAATTCATACCTGCTCAGCGCACGCCGAAAACTCTTCCGCAAGCTTTGCTTTTTTTGTCCAGCTGCTCGTTTGCTAGGAGGGCATCCTCAGCCAAGCGCTTGTAAAAACTCAGCACCTGCCGCGTGCTTGGCGCGCTGCCAGCTCCAACGGAACTGCCGCATCCCTCACTGCGCTCCAGTGCGTTGACCGGCGCCGCCCAAAGTTGATCGCGCTCCCGCTGGACATGGCCCAGCGACTACCTGAGGGCCGGGGGTGCCCCAGCACTCGCCGATGGTGGGGGATCGGCGAGCGAGTTTGTCATATCTCAGCAGTGCCAACGTCTTTCGACGCCGGGACGGTCCCGTTAGGACGGCGTTGGCCTGTAGAGACGCATAGCACATAGCATCGTCAAGCATCGTCGCGCCTTGCTGCACTTCTCGAAGTGCAATTACCGCCGAATCTCGTCCGCCTACGCGAAACACGCACCTATGGCGCCATAACTCACCTCCAAAACGGTTGATATAGTCTGGTAGCCTTCTATAGGAGTCCTGAACCAGCTACGGGCCTCAGGCAGTCGCTGTGGGTGCGGCGGTTGGGTCGAGACTGCGGATAGTGCCTTGGGCTGTGCAGATGAGTGAAATAGGGGGCACCGGCCGCGTCCCGCGCCCCTCGGGTGCCTAATTAGGACACGTAATGTGGCGACCGGACCGACTACCTTGGTCCTTCTCGCATTACTCGAATGGGTCGACGCCCGGACGGGTAGGGCAGACCTTTCTTGGTAAGTAGTGCCGGGAATGCATTCATGTTTGTTTGCATTTCACTTGAAGGTTTTAGTCGGCGAAACTCCAACACTTGCCTCGTGTGGGGTTAGCGTAGTACGGTACGGTTCTCGTACAATGGTGCGTAATGCACTCACACGAGCGTCGCCTACTCGGGAGCCTGATCGATGATGAGTTGAGGTTTGTGTTTAGAACTTTTGCTCTCAGTCATGCTTGCAAAACGCCGCATGTAGAGGGTGCCGGTGCGGGTTCCCTGCCAGTCCCATATCCCGGGGGCGCAAAAAGAAAAAAAAACACTTGGTAACGGCCTTCCAAACATTATATATTATTTACAATGTTTCCAAAAGACCGCCACATGCATGTCCGTTGGGGAAGATTAGCGCATAATATGAACATGAAAATTATTTACAACAATGACCAGTCACATGCAGGTTGTTGTCTAAGGGCCTTCTTATATGTCCCATGTAAAAAATTTAGTACACAACATTTTGGCCGGCCATTTTGGCGGGGGGGGGGGGGGGGGGGGGTGGGTCTCCTTGTCAACTTCCACCGTATCGGAAGTTGTGTTGGGGCTTTACTCCCCCCTCGTTAAGGCGTGTGTCAATTATGGGGTTTGGTGGATGGGAAGGAAACTGCAATGAATTTATTTTTATTTGGTGAAGGACGTGATGCAGTAGATGCGGAGCATGTGGCGGAGCCATTAAAGGGGTGGATGTGGAAGCGGATGCGATGATACGGTTAGTGTCTTTGGTGGGGTTTCGAGGCGATTATTTGTCGGGTGGGTCAGTTCTAGGGTTAATAAGTGATGTGATGATGGTGAGAGTGCGGGTGCGAGGTGTGCATATGTGGCTCATTTCTATAGGGATGATGTCAAGCAGTGTGCCATGCCAGTTTAGGCGGAGTGCATTCGCAAGGGATTGTACATTTTTACAATAAGGTGATGGGTATCTTAAAGGTTGTTATCCGTGCAGCATTTCATTCACCTATTTGAATTTTGCGAATGGAGGAATAGCGGCAACGTGATGAGGCATGTCCCACTAGGCGGGGTTCTAGCAGTCGAATGAAGTAAGGTTTGTGTGCTTGTGGCATGATTTGCGCACCATGCATTATGTCTTCGGGCATGACTACGGGGCAATCTAAGAGAGGTTGGGTCCATGCCTTCTTATGCACCCACTGCACGAGTGGGCATGTGATTGTGCTGGGTGCATGATGTGTTGAGGTGTGGGAGGGGTTTGTATAAGGTATATGTTGTGAGTGACTTTATGGGGTTTTTGCGGAAGTCGTCAACGGTGTTGGTCTCCCCTCGGCCGCCGCTTGTTTGTCCGAGCTTGTGAGTAAGAGTTGGGGCGCAGCTTTATGCCGAATATGTCGGAGACCCGACATGGAGGGCTATTCACCTGCCATGTGGCCGTTGCTTGCAAACTGTCCACACATGGGGCATTTGAGAGTTCTGTTCCATAAGAGAAGGCGGGTGTTGTAGACGCCCCATATAAGTTCCACTTTGTGCGTAAATTGAGGGACGTGAGGGAGGCATGTCGTCCGTGGAAGGTGAAATCGGCGCCATTGCGCTAGGCTGTAGCTAGCCGGTCACCATGCTTGGTAGTATAAGATTAGCGCATAGTTATGAGTTCGGTGGGTGGGTTTGCGCGAGGCCTAGATGGGCTGACCGCGAAAGCGCATAGAGTGCCGGGCTCTTCGCTAGTTCTTGCTTATGATAAGACTAGAGCTAGCTAGTATGACATGACCTTTGGTGAAGCTGTTCGTTTGTTAGCGCCTCACTACTGTCAAGACAAGTTGTTTTGGAGGTGTGACGCGCCGTTGCTTACGGTAACATGAACCAAATGGGCTATTGTCCCGTGCACATAGAAGTTAGGCTTGCAAACCTCTAGATTTAAGTTAACATGCCCATTAACCATGGGGCACGTTTTGCGTGTAGCCTAACGCCAAAAGCTTACACAGCCTAGTCTAGTCTTGACGGCCATGTTGTGCAGCTGTTGATACCACGACACCTCGGGCCAATAGGGGACAACGATTGCAGCTGCAGCGCCTTTTTGACGTAGCTTGTCGGTGAGCTTGAGTAGCGCTCCTTACGCGGGGGGTTAACAGAATATTTCTTCATGTTGCTAGCATGCGCCCGGTAAGTAATAAAGGCAGTCGACGTCTTCGCATTTCGGGTCTCGTCATTGAGCGTTGAAACGGGACAACTAGTTATTTTGCATTCACGCAAAGCAAGCAATCGCGTGTGGGCCCCACGCGGACTGAAGGTAACGGAATATATACGTGAGGTGAGCTGCCAGTCGCCCCCGTCTAGATCGCGGTTGAGGCTGTCGGCCCAAATATTTGCGGCGGAGCGATTTCAGCGCGGTTGGATGCGGATGTCGTTGGTATCGAGCATGTGCTATAGGCGATGCAGCTCGGTCATCATGACCGGGGAACATATGGCTAGCTTGGTCAGGGTGGCGACTACCGTTGTCATGTCCTCGACTACAGCTTCTGCCTAGCAACTTGGGTAAAAATGAGCCGATGGCTTGTCTCCCCGCTGGTTCCTCCTTCCACGTGATGTGTTGCTTGCGGTCGTCCGCGTGCCAGAAACCGACTGCATGTTCTTGTTCAGTATTGCGCACCAACCGCAGTCGTTGAAATTGATGTTGAACGTCTCGAATTATTGGTAAATGGCTGGGGCGCCCGTTGTGTTGGTTGGGCACGATGCCCCACCACTCAAGTAGATCGCGTCGAGCTGATGTGCCATGCGGACTCGGCCTCCCCAACCATGACGCGTAGCAAGCGCGTTGTGTAGTGAGCGTAGGAAGAAACGGACAAGCGTGATGGCGAATTAGAGAACTGTAACTTTCCCACGAATGGCGCGAAAATAAAGAAACGTGTCGAGTCGTGTGTTATTGTTGAGAGGCGAGGCTCGTCAACTTCGCGCGGCGGGCGCTCCAGACCGGCGTGGATGACTTTGCCGCAATAAGTGAATTTGGCGTAGTAGGGGTCGGGGAGCTTGGTGTCGTTGTTCCGGAGGTCGATAGGTGACTCTTAGGTTTCCTTACCACCCTTCGTCGCCGCGGTTGCGTCGGAGTAAGGTACCGTTGTTGACTTGAAGTCGCGGGTGAGTTCGTAAAAGTTTGTAGATGTGCTAGTGAGGCAGCGCTAGACGCATGAATCTGCTCAGTAGTTTAATGTTCAAGAGATGTCACCGTGGTACGAATATATTCAGATATGCGGTGTTCGACTGCGAGCTGCAAATCGTCGGCTCCCGGCGCGGAAGTAGACAATTAAGGTAACATGTTGGAAAGCTGCAGCTTGGAACATGGAGAAGTGTCTTGTCACGGCGCTCGCCGGCGGCGCAGCGGCGGCGGCCCGGAGGGGGGTGCAATTGCATGCCCGTCGGCACCTACCTCTACCTCACGCGGTGGGCGCTGGTAAATCTCATGCGCCGTGCCATGCTTGGCATGGCAAGGGGCTAAACGAGGTACCGGCAGCTGCGATCCGCAGGATTAATAGCTGCCCGGAAGCCATGTACGGAGGGTTTTGGAAAGTCATAATATCCGTAAACCATCACTAAGATCTCCCGCTCGGGCCGTCCGATATGTTTCTTCGCTGCTGAATACTCCTTAAGATACTATTCCATTTGGGAGGATGGGGCATGTATCTTTGAAAAATCAATGTCGAGGAGGGTACGGACGGATCCGCGGCGGGTTGAGGGTGTTGGAGCCAGCGGCGGACAGCCGGGAAGCAACGCCAAGGAAGGGCGCTCGCTACACATCGACCGGCATGTTGACGTCGAGCTGCCCCAAGGGGGGCAGCACAACACCAACAACGGGGAGGACCATCGCGACGGGAGGAGCGGCGAGGTCTAGCGGCGGGGTTATCCTCAGAATAAACCCCCGCCGAAAAACTCTGTGCATAAGGTGTGAATAATTTCCGCACCCACGCGGCTATCTTGGATTCGGCAATGGTGATCATGCCCCTACCCCATCGCTACCCACTATCGACATGCACACCTAATACTAGAGAGTGCGAGCCCAGGTCAGCGCGAAGGCTCGCACTCGAAACAAGGGTGCTCGACGGACGCGCGATCGGTGGGTGGAAGGTACGGCCGCTGACTGGTTTCTTGACATGTACCTGGGTACCTGATTGGAAAAAGCCGGGAAAATATGACCAGGAAAACTTTTAAGCGCGGCGGCAAGACCGCTAGCTTTTTCTCTATGGTAGTCTTGGTCCTCTGTGCATAGGGTGTGAATAATTTCCGCACCCACGCGGCTATCTTGGATTCGGCAATGGTGACCATGCCCTACCCCACCGCTACCCACTATCGACATGCACACCTAATACTAGAGAGTGCGAGCCCAGGTCAGCGCGAAGGCTCGCACTCGAAACAAGGGTGCTCGACGGACGCGCGATCGGTGGGTGGAAGGTACGGCCGCTGACTGGTTTCTTGACATGTACGTGGGTACCTGATTGGAAAAAGCCGGGGAAATATGACCAGGAAAACTTTTAAGCGCGGCGGCAAGACCGCTAGCTTTTTCTCTATGGTAGTCTTGGTCCCCCCCCCACACACACACACACTTGCCCTCGAGGTGACTGGGGACCTCGACTAGGAGGAAAGTCGCGACGGGAGGAGCGGATACGACCTTTGGGCGGGGCTTACGGGATGTGACTGCGGATCGACGAGCGACCGCGTGAAGAGGGTTTTCTCGCTAGCCTCTCCCCTCCTTTCTCATGCAAGACCGAAATCAGGCGGGAGCTAGATTAGGTTGGCCCGTCGCACATCTCGAACGCCCCGGCCGGTCGGCACCCCGGTTCGGTGGGAGTGGGCCGTGAATCGTGAAGGTCGAGCAGCAGTTTCATTTTGCATTCTTGACAAGTGGATATATCTTTTGTATATACGATTTTCTTGATTACAAAATTCTTTCTACTGTTACTTTTTCTGGGGGGGGGGGGGGGGGGGGCAATTAATGCGGCTGCTTACATTTTTTACCTCCGAGGAACGTCGGCACGCACTGCAAATAAGTTTGTCGATAGGTGTACCCGGCCCAATCTTTGCTCTTAAATGTCCTAAATGGCTGAGCACCTGATGGCCGTTAGACAACAACCGGTCCAATTTGCTGATATGCAGCGTATTGTTGTAAATAATTTCATTTTCATTGTCTTGTCACACCCGAGATTACATGCGGCGATATAAAACTGACACCATATTCGGCAATACCAGTCGAGTATGCATTCGTGCGATATCTATATGGGCTGAAGCGTTAACAAAATACGGGGCGACGTAAAACCCGTGCATGACTTCGGTACAAAGGTAAACCACGGCTTACTAAGATCACACTCACCTTCCACCATTAGCAGACATCGAGACAAAGTTCCTAAATGCTAACCTCCATGAGGAGTTGTTCCACATGCGATAGCCCACGGGAGCAAAGGATGGAACACCCCGCGTAAAGAGACTGCTCAAAGGCATCTATGGACTTAAACAAGCTTCGCGCGAATAGTACAAGTTGTTCCACCAAACTCTCTCTCCATATGGGCCGAAGACGTCGACGTCCGACACTAATCTCTACACCACGAATCACCATATACACGGCATTTACATCGCCCTAGTCTATGTGGACGACGTCTTGGTCATATCACATTGACTTGAGTAGACCGTGTCGGGAAAGCGAGCAATCGGGAAGAAATTCAGTATGACCGACTTTGGCGATGCCAAAATCATGGTAGGCATGGATATTTCTAGGAACCGAGGGGCTAGGACCATCAGCCTTTCTCAAGAGAAACAAGCCAAGCAGTCGCTAGAGAAATACGGTATGTTGGACAACACATCTTCCAAGCTACCCGTGGCGCCCACACATTACCGTAACGCAGAAGTTGCACCATGTTGTCGCCACCGGAGCACGAGACCTTGGCGCCATCCTCGGACAATTGAACTTCTTTTGTATGTGTGTATGTGTACACGCCTAGACTTTGCGTTCGCAGTCAATGTCATCAACAAGCGACAAATATCGCCCACCTAGTTTCAGATAAAGCAGTTGAAGCACATGCTCCGGTCCCTCAATGGAATGAGGCCCCATGGAGTTACCTCCTAAAGGCCCACGCATGACGGTGCCGATGACATAACGATATTCTCCGATTCAGACTAGACAATCGACATTACCACTAGGCAATCAGAAATTTGCGATATGGTCATGCTGAATGGAGAGGCATCCAAATAGACTTCAAAGCAACACGAGGTGGTCGCTATGTCCACCACATACACTCTCCCCATAAAGTCCGTTACTAGTGAAATAGGGCCTTTCGCGTAGGGCGGGTGTTTATCATGTAGGGTTTCTAGGGTTTAACTGTACTTTAGATCGTTGAAAAGGCGGATCGAAACTTGTGTTGACGGTGAAGTAAAGGGGGAAGCGGGGCACAAATGGGGCCCGTCACGGCTACGAACTGACGTATTAGGGTTTGCGGGTCAACCCCGATTTCGGGGCATACCCTGATTCGGGCGCCCCGGCGGAATTCGGATTTTCCACACTTTGGCTCGTGAAAACTCTCGAAATCGGCGACACAACACGCGGATTTTATGATCCCAGCATGCTGTCCGTAAACATGGGAGCACGTGGGTGTGATGGCATGTGCCGTTAAGATGCTTGACGTGGGTGGGATAGGGGCCGGAAACCCACAGCTTGGGAGGCTTGAAATAGCCTAACTTTGCCGTACGGTGTCCGATTCGAGCAAACTAAGTTGCAAATGGAAGCCCTTCCCCCAAGTAAATATAAGTTTTAATTTACGCCTACCGGCCGGTTTTCGCGTCAAATCCGCCGTCCGATGCCATTCAGCCCCTCGTACAGCCAACTAAAGTTTTTAGGGTTTCAAAATCTGCCACATTCGCGCGGGGCTAGCAACCCTTGGACAGGTGGTACCCGCACACCCGCTCCGCCAATAAGCTCAACATTCAGCGCTCTATATTTCGTTTGTTCACGGCGTCACCCATTTCATCCCCCATGTCGGCATGGTGCCGTGCCATTTGCCGCATGCCAAACCAAGGCCCGTGCTAGGGTACTTTGAAAGCTCCCCGCCATATTTCACGCCCGGCGATGCGAAAGCTTGAAAGGCCAGCGATCCGCGCGCTAGGGTGCTTACGCTCCAAGTCAACCGTCCCTCAAGCCCAATAGGTCCCTAGCCCGTGCTCCTTGGCTGTATTTTCGGGCACTTGGCAAGAAAACCTAGTGCACACGATATGCCATTCCCGGTATTGCCGCTCTGTAGGCGGCCGGGCGCAATACACTCGGCGGATACTCGTGCAAATGTGCAAACATGATGAAAGCCCACTGTCGAGTAGTCTCCCGGCTTATCGCGACACTACGTGCACCGAGCCACGCATAGAGGCGTGCATAACTTGCACATCCACAAATTTCGGCCTGCAAAATTTTGGCCGCAAATCCAACGTGTGTGCCCACAATAATCGGAGCGTGCCGATAGAGGTGCTCACGTCAGTGAACAACGCGCCGTGGTGTGTTGTTCGAAAGTCATTACTCTACCCCCCAATCGAATTGCATGGCCATCGCGGCTGTGCGTGGCGGGTAATTAAATGCGTGCCGCTAGTAACGGAATTTATGGGAAGAGTGTAGTCATAGTATGTGAAAGTCCGTTGCGCAAGAAAAGCGATGTACACTTCCGCCAACTCATGCAGCATGTCCACCAACAACAACGTGGCCCCACGGGAGTCTATGAGGACTATGGGGGCATTCAAGCTCTCAAGCATTCCCATGGCCTCAAACATGACTAAACACTTTGACACCATGCATCACTACATCCGAGACCAAGTGGACGCGGAGACAATTGTTGTTTTGTGCGTCGGAAAGGCCGACATGCTGGCGGATGGACAAAAGAAAACGGTACCGGAGCCCGAGCATACCGTGATATTCAAGCGATGCATGGATGGGAGTGGTCACACATGAAGATTAGATGTGATTGCGTCACAATCAATGATCTAGAGGGGCTATTGCAGTACATCATTGTCAGTGCATGTACGTCCACGGTTGTGAATATTGTTATCCGTGATTACGTATATTAACGTGATACATGCAATGTAGATACAAGGAGCTTAGGAGCGGCAAGTGTTACTGGTGCTTCATATTCTTTTCGTTACCATCACTCAGCGCCTCGGCGGTTACTCCCATCACCCCACTCGCTCAGTCCCAAAGCACCTCCGACAATAGGACTTGTCTCTTTCTCGCTTTTTAGACGTCCCTTATTCGCGTCTAGTAAGGGTTGGGATTAGGATTCGGATAAGGATTCAGCAGTAGGTTATATTCTGTAGAGAATATTGTAATCAGGCAGGCAAAAGGGACGATGAGCAAGGCAAATAACATACGGGTACTTACATTTGTACCATGACCTGAATTTTACGTACTGCGCTGACGATAATATAGCGTGTGTTGGAAGAAAGGGCGGTACGGGGACATTTTAAATTTGAGCTGGTTTTCCTCGTTATTTCCCAAAACTTCGGAGAATTAATCAATTCTCCTGATTATGGGGACATTTCGAGGGTGTTCAGCCAATTTAAGGTTGTTTCCCTGCTTACCCGAAACACCCCGAATCATCCGGTAATCCTCAGCTGGGGGTTTGCGCCCCCCCCTCGACGCTTATTTTCAATGAGCCACTCGACGCAAGAAATGCAAGACCCCCCATCCATCGAAGATAGGCCCGGGGCGCCCGGCCAGGGGCGCAGTTAGGAGTAATTTCCCGAAGCTTTGCTGGAGAATTACGGGGACATTTTTCGAATATCACATCATACCATAAATGTCCCCGTAATTCTGTACGGGACAGATCCTTAATAAATAAAAGTCTTTTATCGAGAACTGCGATGGAATAATATTGCTCGGGAATAAAATCAAGAAGATCGGAAAAAGGAATTGTTTGTATTACAGATTGATATTTTGCTGCGCTGTGCTCCGTTAAGGAATTCTTCGTGCTCCGTTGCTTGCTTGAGTTGTTGTTTACACGCACGAGTTGGTTGTTTACTCGTGACAGAGTCCGACACTGGAATCGAACCGCCGCCTCCCGGCACCCTTGCTTTCGCCTATCTCTATCCACACAGTCTTGGCATCGAGGAATGCTAGGGGAATTATTGAGACGGGGCCACTCCGGTTGACACAATGCGAATATTATAATATCATAAACTGAACAGATAAAGGTACCGGTACGGGTAGTCGCTACATCAAAAGGTGCAGATATACATATTTTTACGATAAAATCATTAAAATAATATACTGGTGCGTTTGATAAAAAATAATAAAAATCTGGGATTATAGTACAAGAATAATAAGTTATATTAACAATGGGACGAGTTCTCACCGATGCCCAACGCGAGCGCAAGCGCGAAACAGACCGCCTTTACCGTGAAGCCAATCGCGAAAAATATCAAGAATACTATCGTCTATACAACGAATTACATCGTGATGAAATGGCTGCAAGTCGTTGTCGATTTCGCGAAAGGAACCCCGACTACAATCGCGAGTATTATCGCCGAAAAGTAGAATCTACGGGACGGTCCGTGCGCCCGACCCGTGGACGACCAAGGAAATCAGATGCGCCCCTGGCCGGGCGCGCTGGCCTATCTCCGATGGAGTCAATTGAAATTCTAGAACCCCCGGTAATTTCAAACGCACCATCAGAAAATCCGAAACCCCCGGCAATTTCAAACGCACCATCAGAAAATCCGAAACCCCCGGCAATTTCAAACGCACCGTCAGAAAATCCGAAACCCCCGGCAATTCCAAACGCACCATAAAAATCCGAAACCCCCGGCAATTTCAAACGCACCATAAAAATCCGAAACCCCCGGCAATTCCAAACGCACCATAAAAAATCCGAAACCCCCGGCAATTCCAAACGCACCCAAAGAATTTGGAGACCAATCCATCGGAGATAGGCCCGGGGCGCCCGGCCAGGGGCGCAACCCCCGGCACTTTCAGAATTTCCGGGGTGCGTTTAATTTGGGATAATTCTTTTCTAGGGGATAAATAATATACCCAAAGATCACCAGCGAAAATGTCTATCCGAGTGCCTTCCGTATCCGAGCTTCCAACCGCGGCCTACTACCGCAACCTATACCAAAACACTATGACTGAAGTGTTACGTGAATCGGCGGCCGCGCGTACTACAAGCCGCTATCCCCCCGCGCTTCGTGCCGCCAATGAGAGACGTCGGGCCGAGGCCTTGGCTAGGCGTCAATCGGGGGCATATACCCCCTCGGGCAGGAGATCCCGGGCCCGATTCACCCCGGAGGAGAGAGCCGCGAGGCGTCGTGAGGTTCTCCGTCGCAATGTGGCCAACCGCAACCTACTTCGTGATATTTTGGCCACCGATATAAATGATACCCCTAGCCGACCCGTGCTGTCATCCGAAGAGCGCGCCACCCGGAAAAGGCTAGGCGTGGGGGCAAGGAAGATTGCTGCGGCCCTCAAGCGCATTCGGGAGGAACGAATGAAACGATCTAGGCCATTATTCTTGCGCCAAGTTACCCCGCCCCGCTTTCCTTCCACCCGCTCCTTGTATTATGAAGCTACAAACCACTTTCAAGTCATCAACGGAGTCCGGATCGAGTTGTACCGACTTTTGTTCAACCACCCAAGCGGCCTACGATCTTTTAAGGTGTGGCTAACAGTGAGCGCACTCTTCTCAAAAGATGATGGCAATGGTGAAGTGATAAATGCCATCGGGTATCTGAATATGAAAAATAATCTTCACGGTGAAAGTGACATTCGGGCGTTACTAACACATTTGTCATCCAAGATTGTAAACCCGGAAAACTATTCCCTCACTGAAGTATCAGGGTGGAGATTTAAAGGAATCATAGGCTTCTCCATTTCCTCTAATGGTTACACTGTGCGCACAGGCCGAGGCCACATTCAACTGCCCCCACCGTTCAATACCTCCGCGTGCGGGCTCATCAACATCCGCAACGAGGACAATTTGTGCTTCAAGTATTGCATTGCAGCTGCCACAAACCCACCCACAAATAAGCCAACCCGCATCGACTACTACGTGGCTAAGAAAAATCAAGACAAACTCTACGGTTCTTTCGACTGGGAGGGCGTGTCATTTCCCGCAAGCATCTCGGACATTCGCCGGTTCGAAAAAAACAATAATGGTTTCGGAATCTCGTGCTTTTCACTTGAGAACAAAAAAGTGTATCCAATGTCTATGTCAAAAGTCCAATCACCTACTACCCTAGTGAACTTGCTATACTTCAAAGAACATTGGATCCTTATCTCGAACCTCGATCGACTGCTCAACTCGGGAAACAAGGACCAACGGTTCTACTGCCCTAGGTGCTTGCACGGGTTCAAGAGTCGCGACAATCGCGAAGATCACATAAACCGATGTGCCGCATTCAAACCCATGCGGGTTTCGGTGCCCAAACCTGACAAGAACGGCGACGCCCCAACAATGAGCTTCAAAAGCACACACAAAAAGATGACAATCCCGATTGTAATATATGCGGACTCCGAGGCGATCAACGCACCCATCGATGAGGTGACCCCCTCCGGGAAAACCGAAAGAAGCTCCGAGCACAAGTGCGTGTCAATCCGCGCCCACGTTGAGTCCAAGGTTTCGGACTTCGCGAGCTTCTCGTTTCAAGTCACGGGTGATGATGCGGCTGCTCAATTCATCAAGAAACTGAAAGACATCCGCCCCATGCTCGTGAAAGAATTCACCAAGAATATGCCGATGAATATGACGGAAAAGGACAATAAGGAATACGATATGGCTGAGCTATGTTGTGAATGCAACAAAGCGTTCGGAAACTGTAACAACACACGCAAAGTCCGCCATCACGATCACAAAACGGGGGACTTCATCGGCGCAGCACATGCGGATTGCAACCTTAAACTACAAATTCGCAACACCGAGATTCCCGTGTTCTTTCACAACGGTAAAGGGTATGACAACCATTTTATCCTACAAGCTATTTCTCAGGCGGATGACATCGAAAATTGCAAGTTGAACGTTATTCCCGACAATTCTGAAAAGTACAAGATGGTGAATTTCCGAGGCTATAAGTTTCTCGACAGCCTATCGTTCTTGAACGCCGGACTGTCCAAACTCGCAAATAACTTGATCGGAGGGAACCCCGAGAACGCACCCCGTTTCCACGAAGCCTTCAGCCAAAAGGGGTTGACTAAGGACGAGCTTATTCGAGTTACTCGCAAGGGGGTCTTCCCCTACAAGTGGTTTTCTTCGGTGGAGAAGCTCGACAACTTGGTCCTCCCATGCCGCGAGGAGTTTTTCAATGACTTATCCGGGGAAGAGTGTTCCGAAGAAGACTATGCGCAAGCGGTATGGGTTTGGGAGAAATTCAAGTGCAAGACGTTCCGCGAATATCACGACCTATATTTGGAAGCGGATGTGTTACTTCTCGCGGATGTGTTCGAAGCGTTCCGTGAACTTTGTATGCAACAATACGGCCTTGATCCTTGCCACTACATAACACTTCCGGGGATGTGCATCGACGGTGCTGTTCTAGAAGCATTCAAAACGAACATCAAGATCGAGCTGATTCATACCGACCCGGACAAGTACACCTTTTTCGAGACCGGGATTCGTGGAGGTGTGTCGGTCGTTACCCACAGGTATGCCAAAGCAAATAACCCCCAGGTCGATGGTTACGATCCATGCAAGCCGAAGTCCAACATATTGTACCTCGACGCAAACAACCTCTACGGGTGGGCAATGATGCAGTATTTGCCGTGCGGGGGCTTCGAGTGGAGCGACATATCCCTCGATCAAGTGTTGAATGGAAATTGGGAAAGCGAGAACGGATGCTCTGTGGAGGTGGACTTGGAATATCCCCAAGAACTACACGAATGTCATAACGACCTTCCACTTGCCCCGGAAAGGGTCACACTAGGATATGCGGACGCGAGTGGTAAAGCCAAAAGCTCAACAACATCACCGGGGGTCGCATGTGAAAAACTCGCGGGTCATTTCCGCCCACACCTCAATTATGTGTGCGACGCCAGACTTTTGCAGTATTACGTAGCAAAGGGGCTGCGAGTAACCAAGCTCCACCGTGCAATGACATATAAACAGGCACAAACGTTAAAGCCATGGATCGAGAAAAACACAACGCTCCGATCAAAGGCCAAAAATGCGTTCGAAAAGGACTTTTTCAAACTTTGCAACAATAGCGTGTTCGGGAAGACAATGCAAAATGTGCGAACGCAAACGAGCTATGAATTTTTCACGAACGACGACAAGCTGCAAAAAAGAGTGGCAGACCCACGCTTTGAGAGGTGCAATGTGATAGGGAACATTGCGGGGGTGTCTCGGATCAAAGATGATGTAATGCTAAACAAGCCAATCTTCATGGGGGCCGCCATATTGGACCTTTCAAAGCTGTTGATGTTCCGTTTCCACTATGACGTGATTCGTCAACGCTACGGCGACAAGGCAAGGTTATTGTTTACCGATACCGACTCCCTATGCTACCACATCGAGACCCCGGATGTATATGCGGATATGGGGCAAATGGCAGAGCATTTCGACACAAGCGACTACCCCTCAGAACACCCGCTCTTCTCGAGCATGAACAAGAAGGTGGTGGGGAAATTCAAGGACGAAACAAACGGTGTGCCTATCAGCGAGTTTGTGGGCCTCAAGTCGAAGATGTACTGTTTTACGGTGGGGGAGTCAACCAAGCGGACGGCAAAGGGGATCAAAAAAGCGGTGGCGCAGCGGGACCTCATGATGGAACAATACAAAGCAGCTTTGGATGGCACGGCATGTACGGTGAAGCAGACGATGATCCAGTCTAGGAACCACAGAATTTGCACAGTTAGTGCGACTAAAAGCGCCTTGAGCGCCTACGACGACAAGCGATGGATCTGCGACGACGGAGTGACCACACGGGCCCATGGTCACTACCTAAACAGCTGCGGCAGCGTTCATGGCGCGTAGACGTGCAGCTCGCTGTGCTTGGGAGAGCTGGGCGGTATTAAGCTGACCGAGACCATCCTTAGTCACGCCGGGCTTTGGAAGCACGCGGCGCCCGCGCTCATCTTTGATAAATTTCCGGAGATATTCCCGACGTTTGCGGCTCAACACTTTCCGCGCTTCAGCCAACTTTTCCATGAGCGCCGGGATATCTAACTGTCCGACAGGTTTGTTGTGAGCACCGAGCAAACCCGATATGTTGGTCACGCCAAGCAAAGAGTTATCTATTTTTGCGTTGAAGGGTCGAGGTCCAGCGCCCGAAATGAAGTCCTTTATTACGCTGAGGCGGACCAAATCCTCCCGCACGCTTGCGTCGATGGCGTTTGATGCTTCAAGGCCATGACCATGATCCACTCGTCCCAATACCTCTTCTGTATAAAACTCGTCGAAGCGAAAGTCATTACCGTGCCGCAGACCAGCATCGAGCAACAAACGAACTAGCTCAATCAACCCGTTGGCACTTCTCGCGCGCCTCGCGCCGTCGGATACCCTAACTCGATTTCGAACGATCGCGGAGTCACGGCGGTGTCCAATATACACCATCGGGGCTAGGAGGGCGACGGTGGGGTTGGTTGTGGCAAGATCGCGGGCTGCTTGTGTGAGCATGTCAACCCGCACTGTGTACACGGTGACCCACAACCATTCGGGCAGCCTAGCGTTGGCTGGCTTTTTTAGGAGAAACTGAATTTTGGTGTCCGCGCCGGCGGCTAGCTCGTGTGACTCTCGTATTGCCCGGTTGGTTCTACGTGGCAGCGATCGTCGGCCAAGTGATAAATATTGATTGAAGCGTCGGTCCGCCATGCCGGGGTCCTCTGCGCGGTTGGCGAATTTGGCCTCCCACACGGTTCGCAAGGCATCTTGGGTGTCCGCATCTCCTTGGTCGTACTCTTCTGCGAATACCCGTACGGGGTCCTCGGCGGCCTCGATCCGCCCGCGGATCCGCGCCAAACGGATATTATTTTGCGTGGCCTGCATTTTGGTTTTAATGTACACAAAATGTCATGCCGGCATGACAAAACTAGTAGTTATTACACAACAATCGTTTTTATTTGACCCGCGCCGTGTAAGTAAGCAGTAGTGCCAACTCTGAAGCGTACGTTTGCACCATCTATGCGAACGGTCCGTGTCACTGATATTCTCATAATGACATCCGTGCTAAAATTAACGTTGATGCCAGAGTTAGTGTATGTATATTTCTTTTGCCCAAAATTACTCGTGTCCAAACTCTCTACAAATAAAAAACGTTCGATCTCTATGGACTTGTTTGGGGATAATATCATAACCTCAATACGGGGGTCGCCGAATTGATCCGTTTCAAAATAATCGTACATAGTTGTGGTTATATTTGTGAAGGAAACCAGCCCGGCAGCCACTTGGACGGTCATCACCGATAATACTGGCAAGCTTAACGCTTGCACCAATGTGTATTTGAATGTTGAGCTAAAGTTATCCAAGCGGGTGTCCACGGCGTCGACAAGAGTGCGGGTGGCCGCGTCCTTGGTGTCCACGTACGTCCGGGTTGCCGTGTCTTTGGCGTTCACGTACGTCCGGGTGGCCGTGTCGGTATCGTCCACATACTTCTTAGTGGCAGCGTCGGCGTCGGCTGTCGGTGCGCCAACTTGTTCGAGACGGATGCCGCGGAAATTAGCGCTCGTCTCCACTACGAGAGCTTCCGTCCTGAACACCAAGGCGGTCAAAGCCACGGTGAAGATGTGCTTCCAAGGCGTATCGGCAGTGCCTAAATCATATAAATTCGACCCGTTTGGGATAATATCGCCGCATTTCAAACTAGTGCTGCCGATCGACAGCATCGTCGGTGTCACCAAGCTGAAATAGTTTGACCATCCAGGACGTCCAGGTAGGTCAAACCATCGGGCGTTTTCCGCGACGTAGGACCGTAGAAAGTTGTACGGAATTGCTTCGTCGTCGTGGAGTGGATCAGTTCCTGACAGGCGCACCCTTTTGAAGTACCCAAAGAGGTATCGCCGTAGGTCTTGACCCAGGTTGTAAGCCGAGTCCGCCGACGGCGTGAGCGAGTCACTCAGCACGATGTCAAAATTCGAGGGCTGGGTGGGGTCCATGAACTGCCCGATGTCCGAATACGACAATTTTGAGACCCAAGCCGGCTTGTCTGTCAACCCACCCCACGACCGGCTTGTCTGTCAACCCACCCCACGACGTTGCGCCCGATCCTACGGCATCGTCAACGTACTTTTTGGTCGCTGCGTCGGCGTCTGCTATCGGGGCTGCGACGTTTGTGACGCGATTGATGCCCGCGTCGATACCCTTGTCGGCGTATATCTCCTCCACATATGCGCGCCGCCACCGGGCGTATGGGTCGCCGAGGTCATACACGCCTTGGCCGTTGGGGGCGAAGTCGCCACTTTTGAAGCTATTTGAGCCGATTGTCACTGTGTATGTGGTGCCCCCAAGTGAGAAATAGTTCGTCCACATGGGCCGGCCATTTAAACCCAGCCACGTCGCATCCCCTCCGTCGGCCCCATCGCGGCCGGGGTCGCCTTTGTCGCCTTTAGCACCGTTGTTGCCGGGGTCGCCTTTGTCGCCTTTAGCACCGTTGTTACCGGGGTCGCCCTTGGGGCCTGGTGGGCCGACATTTCCTGGGTCGCCTTTGTCGCCTTTAGCACCGTTGTTGCCGGGGTCGCCCTTGGGGCCTGGTGGGCCGACATTTCCTGGGTCGCCTTTGTCGCCTTTAGCACCGTTGTTGCCGGGGTCGCCCTTGGGGCCTTGTGGACCGTCATCTCCGGGGTCGCCTTTGTCGCCTTTAGCACCGTCATTACCGGGGTCGCCCTTGGGGCCTGGTGGGCCGACATTTCCTGGGTCGCCTTTGTCGCCTTTAGCACCGTTGTTGCCGGGGTCGCCCTTGGGGCCTGGTGGACCGTCATCTCCGGGGTCGCCTTTGTCGCCTTTAGCACCGTCATTACCGGGGTCGCCCTTGGGGCCTGGGTCGCCCTTGGGGCCGGGTGGACCTGGTTCAATCCCCGAATCCCCTTCTAACAGCGCCCTACGTGGTGTGCCGGAGGCGTCTAGCCCGTACAAGTCCGTAAAATAGGCTTTGCTGAAAGGTCTTGATGTAGAGCCGATATCCACCTGCGTTTCAGCCTTTGGGGTAATGGTAGAGCTCACGTTTTGGTCCCCGTCGAGCAGCGCCCGGCGAGAGTATCCTTCCGCGTTTTGCCCAAATAGGTTCTCAGCATATACGTCGTGGAAGTGTCCGTTTTGCCACGGCTTCGTATACGTTCCAATCGTGTTCCCACCGACGTCCGTGTCATTTGGCACGAGATTGGCGTACACCGTGATATCATCTGTATCAGAGCGTGAGGACTTGAGCATGTTAGCATTTATGCTGTCATTCACGGTGATGTCGGTTGTGTAGATGGTCCACCACGGATAGTCCAACGCCCCGAAGTCACGTTTGTTTTGGTCAACGCCGATGAGCCCGTCTCCCTCGATTTTCAGGTGCTGCACGAGATTCTTATCCTCGATTGCGTCTATATCCCCCCTCAATTCACCCAATGTATTGCTCAAGCTCGCGCCATCCAGTTTAACGTCCTCAACGAATACAGTCTTCCACTCGTGGGTTTCGCTGCCGAGTGAATGAATCGGTCCAACCAACGCCGCCGTCGTCGGCAAGAGCGAGGCGCCCATGGTGATGTCGGTGTCAAACCCGATAGCTGTGATGTTGTCGGTGCGGATGTTCGACGCGCTGAAGTTTTCGGAAAATCCAGTCATTGACTCGATTTGCCCCTCGATGACGTCTATATCCTCCCTTAAGCTCCCCAGTGTATTGCTCAAGCTCGCGCCATCCAGTTTAACGTCCTCAACGAATACAGTCTTCCACTCGTGGGTTTCGCTGCCGAGTGAATGAATCGGTCCAACCAACGCCGCCGTCGTCGGCAAGAGCGAGGCGCCCATGGTGATGTCGGTGTCAAACCCGATAGCTGTGATGTTGTCGGTGCGGATGTTCGACGCGCTGAAGTTTTCGGAAAATCCAGTCACCGTGCCAGTGAGAGCCGTCAAGTCCGTAGTCAACACCTCAATGTCCGTGTCCTGCCTGTCATTTTCCGTCTCCTCCACCGTCACCCGAGCCGCTAGCTCCCGGTATAGAGATTCGGCCTGGCTGAGGTCCACCTCCACTGCCCGGCGCCCGTTCAGCTGCAGCGGCGCTGATACTTGCCGAGACTGGTTCATCTTTGTTAATCTTAGCAAAAGCAATTTTTAAAGTCGCCGTGAAACGTCCGCCGTTGAGATCCAAAGTCCGCCCATCGTCGTCGCTTAGCCGGATGCTCACGAAGCTTAAATATCGGTTGTACACATCCACGAACGCGTCGGAGCTAAAGTGATCAATTTCATTGAACTGAACGCTGGACGGGATCTTTGATAGGATGTCTCCCACACGCCTTGTCCGTGGGTCACGGTTTTGAGTGAGGAGGTTGCTGTGCACAAACACCGAGCTGGTGCGCGTCAAGTCAACGATACGACTAGCGGTGAGCAGCAACTCTCCGTCGACGTTTTTGGCGGAGTCACCAACATTCAAACCTAATAGACGCGTACAAGTTGATCCTTCCCCGATCACAACATGATGATCCGCGAATTCCGTTGCAAGTAGCGACAGCTTATTCGTGTTCTCATCGTAACTCGCCACGTACTCATCGAGTCTTCCATCATTTAGGAATGCGACGATATCGTCGATCGAACGGTTGCCGTGGGGAAGCTTGATGGTGACCGGCTCCCCCGGAATCTCACCTCCATCGTCGTATTTAAGAAACAGCGTGTCATTGCCGTCAAATATGCTGTAGTACGTATGAGGTAACCACGCGTTCAACAGCCTAACTTGCATGTTGAAACCCTGGGGGACGGTCAGCGGATCTAATAGGGAAAATACGTGGGTTCCGTCATCGAGCTTCGCGTCAGCGTACGCCGTGTCCAAGTACAGTTGCTGGAGCATTATCATACAATATCGAAATAAAATTGGGGCTGGGGAGTGTAACTAGAAGCTTTGGATTGTTTCACCTTTTCCCGCTTCTCAGCTTTCGCCTTCCTCGCGCGTTGAAGAGCGGCTTTCATTTTTTCACTCGCTACTCGTTTAGTTTTTGCAGGCCTGGGCTCCGGATTAAGGTCCTCGTCTGCCTTTGGATTGATCTTGCCGGTCGAAACCTCTCCACCAGCCACATCGCTCCCCCCAACATCGCTAAGTACCTCAGTAACGGTGTGCTCTGAACCGTCTCCGTCACTGTCGTCGCCGCGTTCGAGATGGCTTCGTCCCATATCATTTATTTCTGCACTAGAAAATAAATAGAGCGATGACGGCTACTTCCTCTCTACTTGAGTCTATCGGGTCGGAGGTAGTTCACGGTGAAGCGGTTTCGTCCGTGGTTGCGAGTACACCCGCCCCGATAGATCCCCATTTGCTTGCTCAAAACTCGAACTATGGAAGCGTTGCTTGGTGGAAAGAAAACTACGACGGGTTTGGGTTCAGCGATGAGCAATACCGTGTGCTAGAGGCTGTAACATGGGGGGTGTCTCCAAAAGAAATCAGACGATACTACAAAAGGAAGAACGTAAAATGCGGCTCATCATCGAAAAAAGATCGACATTCACAGTGAAACCTCCGGCCTTTCTGTGTGACAAGAAAATCCACGACCAAGTGGTCGACCCCTTACCAAATCGCCCATTTTTCATGGCAATTATCGGATCTGCGGGGACGGGTAAGACCTCCATGCTCGTCAACTTACTGTCAAGCAAGCAAGCGTACCGCAAGGCCTTTCATCACGTCCACGTTGTTATGCCACCACACAGCGTGGCGAGTTTGAAGCGTAACATCTTCAAGAACCACGACAGGATGTATGACGAATTGGATATTGGGACATTGGAAGGAATCCGAGAGGCGGTGAAGCAATCGGCCGAGCAAGAGAAAAATAGTTTGCTGGTCCTCGACGACGTGACCGCGTCATTAAAGGACAATGAAATCCAGCACAGCATTCGCGATTTAATATACAATAGACGTCACTACAGGCTCAGCATAATAATACTCATTCAATCTTACAATGCAATGCCATTGGGCATCCGCAAGACCTTGTCGCATTTTCTCATGTATAAGCCGCGGAACAAGAAGGAAACGACGGCGATATTTGAGGAGCTCATAGCATTACCCCGGGAAGAGGCGGACGAGGTTATGCGCTTCGTGTTTGATCGACCCTACGCCTTCATGTTTGCCGACACTGGTACCGGGGACATTTATAAGAATTTCGATCGTATAGGTAAACACGATGCCGCGACGGAAAACCAAAACCTCGAAACAGACGGCGGGTAAGAAAACGACACGCAAGCAACCCCCTCCCCCAAGACCTCGTAGGAGATTTGTTAACCGCAACCAAAACGTACGAGTGAACGTCGTACAAACCGTCTCAAATGGCGGACCCACTCCGGAAAATCAATCGGAGCCTTTCACACGGGGATGGACCATGGGAATTTCAGCCCCACCTCCGCCGCCCCCGATGCCGCCGCCGATCATTATTCAACAGCCGATACCACCAAATTTACAACAACAAGACCCTTTTCAACACGCGAGCTCCGTCGGCAGCAAGCTCGGTGGGTGGATGCTTTCCGCGGCTGCCCCGGTTGCCGCATTCAACCCTGTTTTGGGTGCTGGTTTAGCATCGGCAGGTGCGATAGCTAGCGGGATCGGTGGATTAGCCGGAGGTGTTGAAGGAGCTCTGAATACGGGGGCAGTCAATCTTGACAGCATGAAGGGGCACGTAGGGGCTATACGATCGGCGTACGGACAAATGCGACGTCCCGGCTCAAAACTCGAGAGAGGCTAGCATTTTTTTCTGACACGATACTATAAATAACACAATGCAGAACGAAAGCCGCAGCTCTCTCAGTGACTCGTTCGTGTACGGGAACAAGCCCAAAGCTGCACCCGCCACCAAATCGAGAGTTCATATATTCCCGGAAAATGGAACTTCCGGGTTCAATCCTGGAAACACTATAAAGTTCGTTCTTCCCACCGGAAATCGCGGAGAATACTTGAACACGCGCCAGAGTTACCTCAAGTTCCGGCTGCAAAATCTCGACAACACGGCAACAAACAAGCTGGCACTTGACAACTCGGCGCACGCGGTTATCCGCTCGCTAAAGGTCTCCGCATCCGGCGGGGCCGGCGGGGGTGTTTTGGAGCACATTGAGGAGTATAACGCTCTGTTTCACGCACTTCTCGACGTGTCGGGCGACGCAAACCAAGTGACTTACGCAGGCACGATTGCGGAGGGGTTCAACCAAGAAGTAAATGGTGACTCGTCCCGAGTGTTTTGTATCCCGCTGATGAGCGCTGTCGTCGGGAGCATGCAGCAGAAGTACCTCCCGGTCGGCGCAATGGCTAGAACTCATCTCACATTGGAGCTAACACTTGGCGATCAGGAGAAAATCCAGGACGGTAACCGACCGTGAAGTGGTAAATTTTCCGTGGAGTACGTGGCGGAAATGATTCATCTCGATTTGGTGGCGGGTGCAGCTTTGGGCTTGTTCCCGTACACGAACGAGTCACTGAGAGAGCTGCGGCTTTCGTTCTGCATTGTGTTATTTATAGTATCGTGTCAGAAAAAAATGCTAGCCTCTCTCGAGTTTTGAGCCGGGACGTCGCATTTGTCCGTACGCCGATCGTATAGCCCCTACGTGCCCCTTCATGCTGTCAAGATTGACTGCCCCCGTATTCAGAGCTCCTTCAACACCTCCGGCTAATCCACCGATCCCGCTAGCTATCGCACCTGCCGATGCTAAACCAGCACCCAAAACAGGGTTGAATGCGGCAACCGGGGCAGCCGCGGAAAGCATCCACCCACCGAGCTTGCTGCCGACGGAGTGAACGCCGTGAGCCACTTTTTGCCCGAGACTGCGTAGACTATGAAGCTTTTCGCCGAT
Source organism: Tetraselmis chui (assembly GCA_026401115.1). Classification (NCBI taxonomy): domain Eukaryota; kingdom Viridiplantae; phylum Chlorophyta; class Chlorodendrophyceae; order Chlorodendrales; family Chlorodendraceae; genus Tetraselmis; species Tetraselmis chui. Next base: position 3,652 of record JAPMLY010000400.1, on the reverse strand, counting down.
AAAGCGTCCCAGTTTCATTTTGCGTGTTTGATATATGCTCAGATTTTAATGTTTCGCGTGTGTTTTCCTCGATTCTCGCCTATCCTTCCACCTTACATAGGAGATTTCCCTTTTTCCATTTCCCCTTTTGCCATTTCCCCATCGATATACCGGGCTAATGCTTTTTTGCCAGACCTCTTTTGTCCGGCAGTGATTTTGACACCCAATTCCTTAGCCAAGTCCAGAAGTTCCTTTGTTGTTACGATCTGAGACTCGGCGACTTGTTGTTCCAAAGAACGTCCCCAGTTCGCGAAGGGCTCTCCACCCGAGGGTACACCCGACGAAGACGGGTTTGTCGCATCCATCGTCGGGGGCTCGGCCGCTGGTATGGAATGTGGGAGCTCTCTTTTGACGTGGGTAATAGGTTCTCTCGCGTGTTGAAAAGGGTCTTGTTGTTGTAAATTTGGTGGTATCGGCTGTTGAATAATGATCGGCGGCGGCATCGGGGGCGGCGGAGGTGGGGCTGAAATTCCATGGTCCATCCCCGTGTGAAAGGCTCCGATTGATTTTCCGGAGTGGGTCCGCCATTTGAGACGGTTTGTACGACGTTCACTCGTACGTTTTGGTTGCGGTTAACAAATCTCCTGCGAGGTCTTGGGAGAGGGGGTTGCTTGCGTGTCGTTTTCTTACCCGCCGTCTGTTTCGAGGTTTTGGTTTTCCGTCGCGGCATCGTGTTTACCTATACGATCGAAATTCTTATAAATGTCCCCGGTACCAGTGTCGGCAAACATGAAGGCGTAGGGTCGATCAAACACGAAGCGCATAACCTCGTCCGCCTCTTCCCGGGGCAATGCTATGAGCTCCTCGAATATCGCCGTCGTTTCCTTCTTGTTCCGCGGCTTATACATGAGAAAATGCGACAAGGTCTTGCGGATGCCCAATGGCATTGCATTGTAAGATTGAATGAGTATTATTATGCTGAGCCTGTAGTGACGTCTATTGTATATTAAATCGCGAATGCTGTGCTGGATTTCATTGTCCTTTAATGACGCGGTCACGTCATCGAAGACCAACAAGCTATTCTTCTCTTTCTCCGCCGATTCCTTCACCGCCTCTCGGATTCCTTCCAATGTACCAATATCCAATTCGTCATACATCCTGTCGTGGTTCTTGAAGATGTTACGCTTCAAACTCGCCACGCTGTGTGGTGGCATAACAACGTGGACGTGATGAAAGGCCTTGCGGTACGCTTGCTTGCTTGACAGTAAGTTGACGAGCATGGAGGTCTTACCCGTCCCCGCAGATCCGATAATTGCCATGAAAAATGGGCGATTTGGTAAGGGGTCGACCACTTGGTCGTGAATTTTCTTGTCACACAGAAAGGCCGGAGGTTTCACTGTGAATGTCGATCTTTTTTCGATGATGAGCCGCATTTTACGTTCTTCCTTTTGTAGTATCGTCTGATTTCTTTTGGAGACACCCCCCATGTTACAGCCTCTAACACACGGTATTGCTCATCGCTGAACCCAAACCCGTCGTAGTTTTCTTTCCACCAAGCAACGCTTCCATAGTTCGAGTTTTGAGCAAGCAAATGGGGATCTATCGGGGCGGGCGTACTCGCAGCCACGGACGAAACCGCTTCACCGTGAACTACCTCCGACCCGATAGACTCAAGTAGAGAGGAAGTAGCCGTCATCGCTCTATTTATTTTCTAGTGCAGAAATAAATGATATGGGACGAAGCCATCTCGAACGCGGCGACGACAGTGACGGAGACGGTTCAGAGCACACCGTTACTGAGGTACTTAGCGATGTTGGGGGGAGCGATGTGGCTGGTGGAGAGGTTTCGGCCGGCAAGATCAATCCAAAGGCAGACGAGGACCTTAATCCGGAGCCCAGGCCTGCAAAAACTAAACGAGTAGCGAGTGAAAAAATGAAAGCCGCTCTTCAACGCGCGAGGAAGGCGAAAGCTGAGAAGCGGGAAAAGGTGAAACAATCCAAAGCTTCTAGTTACACTCCCCAGCTTTTCTTCGATATAGTGTAAAGATATGCTCCAGCAGCTGTACTTAGACACGGCGTACGCTGACGCGAAGCTCGATAACGGAACCCACGTATTTTCCCTATTAGATCCGCTGACCGTCCCCCAGGGTTTCAACATGCAAGTTAGGCTGTTGAACGCGTGGCTCCCGCATACCTATTACAGCATCTTCGAGGGGAATGACACGCTGCTTCTTAAATACGACGACGGTGGTGAAATTCCGGGAGAGCCGGTCACCATCAAGCTCCCCCGCGGGAACCGGTCAATTGATGATATCGTCGCATTCCTCAACGATGGACGACTCGATGAGTACGTGGCGAGTTACGATGAGAACACGAATAAGCTGTCGCTACTTGCAACGGATTTCGCGGATCATCATGTTGTGATCGGGGAAGGATCAACTTGTACGCGTCTATTAGGTTTGAATGTTGGTGACTCCGCCAAAATCGTCGATGGAGAGTTGCTGCTCACCGCTAGTCGTATCGTGGACTTGACACGCACCAGCTCGGTGTTCGTGCATAGCAACCTACTCACTCAAAACCGTGACCCACGGACAAGGCGCGTGGGTGACATCTTAGCAAAGATCCCGTCCAGCGTTCAGTTCAATGAAATTGATCACTTTAGCTCCGACGCGTTCGTGGATGTGTACAACCGATATTTAAGCTTCGTGAGCATCCGGCTAAGCGACGACGATGGGCGGACTTTGGATCTCAACGGCGGACGTTTCACGGCGACTTTAAAAATTGCTTTTGCTAAGATTAACAAAGATGAACCAGTCTCGGCAAGTATCAGCGCCGCTGCAGCTGAACGGGCGCCGGGCAGTGGAGGTGGACCTCAGCCAGGCCGAATCTCTATACCGGGAGCTAGCGGCTCGGGTGACGGTGGAGGAGACGGAAAATGACAGGCAGGACACGGACATTGAGGTGTTGACTACGGACTTGACGGCTCTCACTGGCACGGTGACTGGATTTTCCGAAAACTTCAGCGCGTCGAACATCCGCACCGACAACATCACAGCTATCGGGTTTGACACCGACATCACCATGGGCGCCTCGCTCTTGCCGACGACGGCGGCGTTGGTTGGACCGATTCATTCACTCGGCAGCGAAACCCACGAGTGGAAGACTGTATTCGTTGAGGACGTTAAACTGGATGGCGCGAGCTTGAGCAATACACTGGGGAGCTTAAGGGAGGATATAGACGTCATCGAGGGGCAAATCGAGTCAATGACTGGATTTTCCGAAAACTTCAGCGCGTCGAACATTCGCACCGACAACATCACAGCTATCGGGTTTGACACCGACATCACCATGGGCGCCTCGCTCTTGCCTACGACGTCGGCGTTGGTCGGGCCGATTCACTCACTCGGGAGCGAAACGCATGAGTGGAAGACTGTATTCGCTGAGGACGTTAAACTGGATGGCGCGAGCTTGAGCAATACATTGGGTGAATTGAGGGGGGATATAGACGCAATCGAGGATAAGAATCTCGTGCAGCACCTGAAAATCGAGGGAGACGGGCTCATCGGCGTTGACCAAAACAAACGTGACTTCGGGGCGTTGGACTATCCGTGGTGGACCAAATTTGAAATTTGAAATTGTTTACAACAATACCAGTATAAACCGGCTGCTGTCTC
>JAPMLY010000399.1:132500-230789 GCA_026401115.1 Tetraselmis chui | reverse complement strand
CTATGAACATGGGGAAAGGAGCTGGTGGCTGGACAAGCTGGACTAGTAGGACAGTTGTGGTGGTGTATGTAATAGTTTACAGAGCTATTTGCCGACTCAGTTTCGCATCTCGCACGCGCATCACAGAAATCACACACATCATATATCACTTCGCACCTCGCTAGGCCGCCAGCCCTCCTCTAACATATGGTCAGCAACGTGGCGACCAAAGCATGGCCTTGGGACATTGCTAGAGCACACAACAAGGCCATAGCTGCTACAGACAGTGCGGCCCAAGGTGCCGCAGTAAATGCACGCCTTTCGCTTTGCAGGGTAGACCTTCTTAGATGTGGTTTTGTTTACGTTCTTCTTCAAAGTTTCAGACTCACGCTCAGGGTTGGGCACATAGTGGGGAATCGACATGTCTTAAGTTCCAGATTAGTTTGGGTTGAAAGCTGCAACGCTTGTGTTGGCAACTGACCCAATCGACGTCCTAGACCTCTTTTTGTTGTTGTTGATCTTGTTCCTCATAGTTAGACGTGATCCATCCGCTTTGGCCATGTCATGCTGGCCATGTTGAATGAGTTGGTCCACGAGTCGACATTTTCACTCGCGGCGAGATATATCCTCCTCGTATGAATAGTTGTAGACTAGGTAAGCGTTGGTCTCGATCATGTTGAAATGAAATGAAATGAAATTGTTTACAACAATACCAGTATAAACCGGCTGCTGTCTCTGGGCCCCCTTGTGCTACGCCAAATTCTAGGACTCATAAGCAAGAGATAGACCGTGAACCGCTAATCCCAACCTCTCCAATGGCAGTGCCGATACCGTCTAAAACATGCCCGTATCCATGTATTTTATTATTTTTGATCTATACGTATTCTTTTTTGGATACTGTATGAAAAAAAGTGTCGCTAGTCTCCACGATATGCGGCTTGCTCCAGCCGCTGCGGGGTCGCTGATCAGCAAGGTTGCTCAGCTTGAGCTTGTCGAGGCGAACCTGCCTGACCTCGGCTCATGTGCGACTCCGGTCGTGCCGGAGCTAGGGGGGAAAGGCAGGTGAAAACCCCCCCTCGCTCAAGTCGTCGTCGGTCCCGTCTCGATCCGTGCTCAACCCCGCCCGAGGTATTAGCCGCTCTTCCCGACGCAGCGCGCCACCTAGCCGAGTCTTCTCTCCTCCTTCGGGGGCTGAGAAGAGAAAATAACTAGGCTGCATACGGTGTCCGGCTGGCTCTCCTGCCTCCGAGCCAGATTTCTCATGTCCCTTGTCCTTGTTCCGTCTGTTTCCAACACCTATTTGATCGCGTTGTGGCCGTCCTTACCCTCCCCCGGTGGTTTACGTTGTTAGGGGGCCGCCTTTATGAGCAGTATGCCGTTACGATGACCCTAGGCACACTGCCTAAGGCAGCCTGTCGATAACCGGGTACCGACTAGGGAAGGGGTTGGAAGAACACAAGGATCGAGTCGCCGGTCCTCAAAAGATGGGGGGTACGGGAATTTTTCCCAAAACCCCCCGCACCGGGCTTTTCCGGCGGCGGGTGATCCTACGGACCGCCGCCGCCAGACCGTGCCGCCCCTCCGGCTGCGACCCACCTCCGTCCTGCGTGGCATCAGGCCTCGCCCCCAGGGGAGACCTAAGGCTCTCGCATGGCTGGCGACTGCTAGCGAGGGCCGTGCCCTAGCGCTGCTGCCCAGCTGTCCGCCGCCAGCTCCAACACCCTCGTCCCTCCGCCGACCCGTCCGTACCCTTCTTCGCCAAAAAATATTTCGCAAACGCCGCTCCCGCCCCATCGTCGGGAGAGTATCTGCGAGTATTTAGTCGCGGAAAAGACATGTCGGACACGCCGAGCGGGAGATCCCTGTGCCGGTGTACGGATATTATGTTTTTCCAAAACCCTCCGTACCGGGCTTCCCGACAGCTGCTAATCCCGCGGATCGCAGGTGTCGGTACCTCGTTTAGCCCCCTACCGTGCTAGGCCCGACACGGCTACATGGTTACCAGCGCCCACCGCGTGGAGGTGGAGGTAGGTGCCGACGGGCATGCGAGCGCTCCCCTCTCCGGGGCCGCCGCCGCTGAGCCGCCGGCGGGCGCCCGATCATGATGAGAGTGTGTAGGAAGAAGCGCAGTAGAGGCTCCTTGCACTTCCACGCATCCGCAATAGATCCAAGGCCTATAGATAGCTTGTTATGTATGTCAACATCACTAAAATTATGGTTATATATACCATGCAGCTTTGTTAGCTCCACGTCATAGGATGAACTAACAATCTGGCCGCCTTTGTACTTCACTTTTACTCGCTCCCGCGCATGCAATAGACGGTTTGTCCCACAGGTGGCGACAACCAACCTATGCTTCTTGTCTTTCCACACCGCCGCAATGACTTTCACTTGCTTGCCCACATGTTGCGGGTTAAACGTCTTCTCCATCGCGACGTGGTCAAACCGCGTCGGTGCCAAATTGATAAGTTGTTGCTTGGGGAAGCCAACGCAACCACTCTTGATGGCAAGGACGCTAAACAAGTCACGACTCATTAGTACAAGACATGTACGTACCGAGCCAAACCATGAGTCAGCGATCACAATTCGACGAGTGTTGTGCCATGGCGCTGTGACGCGGAGAGTGCATGCTATAGTCGCGCCATATATGTCAACCCATTTCTTGCTTTTGATTTCCTCCTTGCATTGAGCTAGCTCCATAAAGACTATTGCACCAACTATGGCGCATGATGTTGTCTTCAACATCCATCCAATCGGATGGGGCTTGTTCGGCAACCATGACAAGTGTAGGTCTTCACACATGCCCAACCACTCAAACATGGTTTCATCAAGTGTCAAGATAGTTTCGCCGTCCCCACATAGCGCTCAAAACCGATACCCACTCATTTACAGTTTCGGTGTTGGAGGCTTGGAGCTAGGGGTTGAAACACCAGATGTCCAATACCTAAATTTTTTTTCCACTAGCTAAATCTTGTCCAACTCATCACAACGGAGAAGTTAAACGTTGTACCGATCTTTTTAACCTTGGGGAAGTCCTCTTTATCCCATAAGCTCTCCATTTTCACTCCAGGGAAGTTAGACATAGCAATGATAACCCCCATGAATATGTAGAGCTCACCAATGATAAAGAGTGGGCAGTCCTTTATCCCGTTCGAGGCGACATACTCGTTCATGTCCTCAAGGCACTCCTCCAAGTGCCGCACATGCAAGAAAGCCAAAAACAGGTAAGCAAACTTGATGTTCCCAATGTCGATTGTAGCCTCAATATCCCGGGTCTTATAGGTTGATGTCCTTCCTCTGTGCTGTTGCACTTAATTTGGGCATCTACGAGTTGCCACTCCGATGCCGATTCGGAAGGTGCTGGCATGGGCCCATACTCCACCGGGTCGGCGTCGTTATCATGGCCGTCAGGGCCGTCGTCGAGCAGAGCTTGCCTTAGGATAGCCGCGTTGTGTCTATCCGGCGCCGTATGCGGGTTGTTGCTCGTCACCTCGCCGATAACCACGAGGCGTTGGCCCTTAATGTTCACTTTCTGGGGAAGCTCGGGGTGTAGCGCGTGAAAATCCACCACGCACCATTGCGCCCCGCCACCACCCCGGTTAGCGTAACGGCATCCCCAACCTCTTGCGGATGTGCCCTACGCCATAATGACTTTGCAGGCCCGGGAAGGGCGTCAAACGCGGTTGAAACGGGCGTCCCTATTAGTAGCGGCATGGCGGCGATGGGCTGCCGACATCTAACGGATCAGGGATATTTGAACCGATGCCGCGCCACCGCCGCCGCATATTTGGCCACCACATTCTAACCAACGGTGTAAATCTGTCTTAAGGGTACTATTCTATGTTTTGGGCTTGATTGGGAGGAAGCTCGGTTGTATGAGCTTAGAAAACTGAGGTACTGCACATATGTGCAGTGTATTGCACAGCTGTGTACACCCGTAGTTGGATAGCTATCTCGTGCGCACATCAATATGTCGGCATACGTGTACGGGCACTGATTTCCCACATGTTGAGCAGCGCTCGTGATGAATGAGTGGTTAATGTATCACACCGCGACATCACGACAACGAGTAATTAAATATGTATTGAATATCGATGAGCATTCGTCGCTGTCGTACTCCGGTTCATGGCCTTGAGCTTCTTATTACACAGGAAAGTAATACCGCTGTCGCTAAGCCTGTTGTCTGTTCGCCGACTGCGGTGCCTTCAGTCACCGACGAATAACACTTAAAGCCAACAGAATCCTCCACCCTCTAGTGCGCTGAGGCTCGCACTACGTGCCAGCTGCATATTGCCGTCTGCTGAACTGCTCATCTTGTTAACTATTGTGAGCACTGCTGCTAACCATCGCTCGCCTGGACTGCAACCGTATCGTGGGAAGCACCCAAAGCCGACTGTCATCTCCTCGCGGCTCGCGACGTAGACCCTGTGCTTTCTGAGCGCAAGGCCAGCTTCCGAAACTCCGGCCTATTTCCTGCAGGGGGGGTACTGGTAGGGGCTAGGAACGCATACTCTCTACCCTTGCGCGTATCGGGTTTCCTTCGCCACCGAAAGCCAACCCGCGGCTCTAGTCTCAGGTACTGTCCCGCCACCTCACCAGGCGGCTGACCCGCCCAAAATAAGGGCCCGTTGCTTTTTCGAACTTTGCGATGTGACTGCGTGTGGCTTGTTCCGGTGGCGTGCAGTGTTATGGCTGAGGTGGCAGCCGACGCGGCGGGCGTCGTGGCTACCAACACCGCCGCGATAGAGCTCATAAGCAACACCGTCGACGTGCTCTGGGTGATCAATGGCTCCATATTCGTCTTCTTCATGCAGGTAACAATTCCGTCTTATTGTTGCCTCTAGATTAGTTGCCAAGTTCCTAAGCCCATCTTTCTGTGTATTTCTTCACACCTTCTTTCAAACAAATGTTTAAATCTGAGTAAAATGTTTTCTGTTAATAGTCTTTGGAGATAAGGCCTAAGGACTGTTTTTCTCTGCAGACTGGCTTTGCCTTCCTTGAGGCGGGCTCTGTGCGGGCGAAGAACACAAAGAACATCCTGCTCAAGGTCTATACCCCCCCCCCCCCTCCTTTCATCTTTCACTCAGTGTGGCTTTGACCACCCACAAATGAGCCCCGCCTTCTCAGCCACCCTTGCGCTGCTATGCAGAATCTTATCGACACTTCACTCGGCGCAGTTATGTGGTTTGCGGTCGGCTATGCACTCGCTTTTGGAGAGGGGAATGCGTTCATTGGTGGATCGGTGAGTTTCTCACTTCTCCACATCACTCTCAGAGCACAGCCGGGCTGGTGCAGCACAGGCCCTGGCACAGAACACCATCATTTCCTAACGCTCAACTGCCCTTCTTGCTCCGCCCCCCCAGAACTTTTTCCTGATCGACATAAAGCAGCCATCCAAGGAGCTCGCGTTCTGGCTTTACTCCAACGCCTTTGCCGCCACAGCAGCCACGATAGTGAGCGGTGCACTGGCGGAGCGATGCCGATACCAAGCTTACGCCCTTTACACCGTCTGCATCACCGGTTTCATCTACCCCACCGCCAGTCATTGGGTGAACAGCAGCCAAGGCTGGCTGTCGCGAATGAACCCAGATCGCGCGTTCCCTGAGACCAACGGCCTGCTGGACTTCGCGAGCAGCGGCACCGTGCACATTGTCGGCGGCATGTGCGCCCTGGTTGGATGCACTTGGCTGGGCCCCCGCAAGGTGAGCAGCCCCTTAACCCAGCCCACACTTGTCTGACCAACATGTCCCACCATTGCAACCTAACGCAACTCCGAGGGTCATGGCCGGAAATCTGCTAAAGTTTTTTTACTTTGTATAGGGCCGGTTTAGCACTGACGGCGAAGTGAACCCCATGCCTGGGCATTCCACGCTCATGGCTGCCATGGGGACGATGATTCTGTGGACCGGCTGGTACGCCTTCAACAGCGTGTCGACTCAGGTATGGGAAGGGTTGATTTTGGGGAAGGCATGTCGATAGTGTGCAGCGGATTGGTAGAAATGTGCGGCGGATTACTCCTAGGAGTCTTCATTATGAGGAGTCGTTTGTCGTGATGGGTGTAGAAAGCGGTGGGGCAAATGGACGTCGCTGCTATGACGACAGTCAATACTACCCTCTGCGCGGCGGCTGGAGGCGTCACCTCCATGTGGATCTCCTTTCTGTTACACAGTGCGACCCCTGATTCCCCCTGTCCATTCCCAGAGTCACAACTACATTGCCTTTCGTACTGAAGCGACCCCCCCCCCCCTCTCTCCCCCCCTCCTCTTTCTCAACATCACACACACACACACACACACGAAACCCCATGTGCGTTTTTCAGAGGCACTGGATGTGACGCCTTGCCTTAATGGTATATTGTCGGGGCTGGTGGCATCCTCCTCCATCTGCGCCTACGTCCCCGCCTACGCAGCGCTGGTGACAGGCATCCTCTCCGGCGCGGTGTACGTTGGTGCCAGCAAGCTGCTGTTGAAGCTCAAGGTGGACGACCCTCTGGACGTCGTGCCCGTCCACTTTGTGAGCGGGGTGCTCTCCCTATTAATGGCCGGCCTCTTTGCGACCCCTTACGGCCTCGAGGCTGCAGAGTAGGCGCCTTCTCTCCCCTCATACTGACCAATTGTGTCATTTTTTCATTATTTTCGCTTAATTTTTATCGAGCAGCCTGTGCATAATTCAAAACAGGCTGCTCAGCACTCGCGCGCTTGTCTCAAACTGCGACATCGTCTTACTACGACCTGATAACAGCCGACAGTCACATGTGTACGCATATCTCATCAATATCAGATTATTTTAGGACTGTACCGTGTTCAATTGTTTTGGCCACCGCCTCACCCCTCCTGTTGCGAAGTATGTTCCTCTTACTGTCGTCTATGGATGTATTTGCAAGTCGCGTGATTTCTGTTAACTCCCTACTGCTTGTGTTTATGCAGATACCCTCAGCCCACAGCCTCCTGCGGTGCATTCTACGGCTGCGGGGGTCAGCAGCTGAAGGTGCAAGTTGTAGGTATCCTGGTGCTTGGCGCTTGGGCATTTCTCACATCCACGGCCCTCTTTGCGCCCCTCTCCCTCTTGGGCGCTCTCCGCGTGTCCACCTCCCAGGAAATGGAGGGCCTGGACATCACCTTCCATGGCGGCACAGCTTACAACTTTGGCACAAACTACGATGGCAAGCAGGTCACCCGTACCGGCACAGGTGGCCCTACGGGCTCCATTGGCACCGTGGTGCATGCCTCCCTGCGCGGCGGCAACCAGTTCGGCAGCTTCACAGGGCCGGGAGGAACGCAGAGTTCGATGGGTGCACGACTTCCAAGGAGCTCCAAAGATGTCCCCGCTAGGCCGATCGGGAAGGACGAGACCGCGAGCGCGGGCAGCTCGATGGCTCGCAGCAACGTGGCGGGTCTGGCAGTCGCGGCAAGCACGCGCACGTCTTGTGAGATGGCTGATGACCCGTGCATGAGCCACCAAGGTATGTCCGTAAAGATGGCGATCCGCAGCCCCAGCCATGTGCAAACTCGTGAGGCGGACGAGGGCGGCACTGCTGTGGATGCTTCAGCTGGTGGGCAATAGTGGGCGGAACTTTCCTCTCATGCCTGGCCAGGTATCAACACCTGCAAGTTTCCTTATCGAGTCATGCTACCTTCGGAAGGCTGCGGTAAGGAGATCCACTCACACACCGACATGCTGGCGGAGTACCGGCCGTCCTCGCTTTGGAGTTTGAAAGGGAGGAATATGCCTTAGCTATTAGCCCGACCCTTTGCCGCCGTCGAAGTGACAGTCGCCGGCCTTATTATTAGCTGAGTAGTCATTCCGTCTAAATGTTATATACTATACCTCATATTCCACCTGTATTTGGCAGCTGCAATGCTACCAACAGTTGCAACTGACCACCTGCTCTTCGTGTGAACAATAAAGTTTACGTCTGTTTGCTCGCGCGTTGTATTGCGATACCCATTTGCGCAATGTAGGCGAGAAGTGCAATGCACAGATAGTTTGTCAAGATGGGATAGGGAAATGATAGGATACCATTGCAGTGGACGGGTCACCAATGGCACTTACTGGAGGGTAAATTACACCGTCATTGTCGGACTGTATTTTCTTATCACGGCGGTGTGACAGGTTACACCATAGGCAGCACCGCCTTGCATTTGTCATGAAAAATGTCAAGTGCCTGCTCGAACAGTGTGACAGGATGCATGACGCCGGAGGACTCAATGGTGAACATAAAGTGATGCTTGAACTTGCGGAGCTGTATGTAAGGGGACCACTTCTCTTCCACACACATCGTTCGGACCTACAGCGTATCAAAGCGTGTGAGTACAGAGGGTGGCCTTGATGCGCTCACATACATACACTCATTTCCATTCCTACTCTAAACTCACCTTCTCCAGCAGGTGGCCGTGCTTGAGTGGGTCTGTCACCTGCGTAGACTTGGCCTCCCCAGAGCCCGTGGTGACAAACAATCCGGGGCACGCAGCCACAAGCTCGTCCGCCATTTCCCCGGTGACTGGCTGTGTGTTTAAGGAAGGAGAAGAAGGGGGGAAGAAGGAAGGAGAGGGGCAGAAAGGAGAGAGGGGGGGTACGGGACGTAGGTTAATTTATGTTTGTAGGTGGGACACAGAAAGTGAAGAAGGGGGGAAGGAAAGAAGAGAAGGGGGTGGGGGGGGGGGGGGGGGGGGGGGGGTATGGGACGTAGGATTACTTATGTTTATAGGTGGGACACAGAAAGTGGCCGAGGTACATGTAAATGACCCCGTCCCTGACCTTTTCCCAGCTGAGTTGATAAAGTGGGCGCAACTGAGATTTACCTTAAGGAGCACCACTTCCGGTTTGAGCCTGTACCAGGCTGTGGCAACCGGGGACCACTTGGCATGCTCGCGCCCTACGCCCTTCACACAGTGCGCCTCCAATTTGATGCACTGTAGTAGCCAACACTCGCTATCTCAGCAAAAGTAATAGCCACTGGTCCAGTGAGTGGGCCCGTCCGGGACAGTCACCAAAGGGTGATAGAGTTTGGTCGGTGGGGCGGTTGAGCAGATGACTACACACCTGCCCCGGTGAAAGCTTTGCCAACAGAATATCGTCATGCACGGGACCTATGCTGCTTGACATGTCGCCCTGCCCACATGCGAATCGGCATGACGTCTCTTCTGGAAACTCACTTCCTGCAGGCAACCACTCCAGCGCGCTGGAGTACACTGTGCCGCCCCCGTAGCGTCAGGATTCAGAGCACACTTGGCATGTTGGTCGCTGTCAGGCTGGTGTGGCTAAAGCAGAACAACGACTATGAAGGGAAGGGAAGGGAAGGCAGGCAGCAAGGGGTATTCAGATTCAGGTAGGGCACCTTCAGAGTTGACAACTCTCCCATCTTCTCTCCGACATTGCACATCCAGCCGCAACACGACGGTGTTCTTTTCGCTGGGAGCCTCCTCCGCTGCAACGAGGTAAGAGAGTTGGCGGTGGCGAGAAACACGCCATAAGTTTGGATACACTTGACGTGCGCATGGTTAAGCATGCATACTAAGATAAGTTGCCGAAGAGACTACGTAATCTCGTTGAGAGAGGCGTCAGGTTGTCATACCTGACTTGAACTCAAACAGATTGGGGTCAATCCTCAGCGGCACCATGCCAAGCCGGTGGGCAAGTACTTCATCCTGGTGTGTGCAGCAACAAGGCGTAAACTGAGTCACAAGAACAGGCGTCATAGCCCCACAGAACACAAACTGCAAGGTGTGATGGGATCTGCATATGTGCGTGTGAACAGCCCCTCCCTCTCATAGAAGTGCCGTGACAATGAAGACATCACCCCCGTTTGTGGCGCTGAGGACGGCCAACGCACTCACCTGGAGGATGGAAGTGTTGTTCATTAAAAACACGTGCTCTGCCGCAACGGTGGGCACCTCCGCGATGAGGATCCGGCGCAGTGCGTTGGCCATGGAGGGGTCGCACCCGATCATGTCAAACTCCATCACCTCGTCCGTCAGCTTGCGCACTTTAATGCGGAAGTTGTCCTTAAAGTCGTCCAGCGAGTAGCTGTTGTTCACGCCCAACGACATGAACTGCGATGCAGAGTTTGCTGTGCTCGTCTGCAGCCACCATATAGAGGGACAATAGTAAGTAATAGAGGATAGCTGCTAGGACCCCTCCCTCCTCTTCTATCTTTCCCCAAAAATACCACACCCCCTTTCTTGCCCAAAACACCAGCTCCCCAACGTTTCTACAGCTATAGAGACGCAATGACTCCCTTCCTTTTCTCGCAGCTAGTAGACTATACCACATCTTCCTGCTCTACCACAGTATGTGTGCTCTTTCTGTGTGCCCGCGCGTTCAAACCCTAAGCCCTAAAATGCCAGAAACCCGACGCGGCGAGCCGAGGTGACCACCGTCGCAGTGAATAAGAAGTGTGGCAGAGCTCACATGGTAGTTCCGGTCCGAGCAGACCATACTGTCCCGCTGCCGCTGCAGATTCTCCGGTAGCTTTCGCGACTTGCCATCCTCCTTGCCTGTCTTATCCTGCCTGCTTTTCGCCATTGGGTTCAGCGGGAAACCCTAACGGAGTCAGGGATCCGCTGTCAACAGTCCTTCGGACAGCGCGCCGCCAGGACGAAAGCTGACTAGTCGCGGTCGCAGGTGTTGCGTTAGCGGTGTCCTTGTTCACGCGATCCGCTTGCCAGCCACTGAATCCGGAAGGCAGCCCAAAATATGGGCGGCCCAAGCGCAGGGCCTGTGACAAGGCGGCAGCGCGATGAGGGCCGCCGATAAGAATGTGCTATACGTGTTGCTATGTCTGACTTGTCCACTGACTGCCGACGTCTTTCGACCTGTGCACCGCAGACTTTGCGCGCATACGTTTTCTTACCGCGTAACAGTCAAGGAGCACGGCCCGCTCAACTGTCAGTTTCTTATTGACTTGCTTTATCAAGCTTTTCAAAGGGAGATGCGTGATCCCAGTGCAGATACTGCCCTTACGTCGGGCGGCGGCTTGGGCGTCTAATGCCTCTGAGCGATATCGGCCGTATGACGCCAGCCGCCGACAACTCTTAACCTGCCGCGCCGCCCGCGCCCGCGCCGAAGCCCTACATACTGCAAGCGAAATACACTCCTCCAGAAAAGTCTGGACAAGATTTCGCACCTTCGCATAATTTTTTGGGGACCCTACATGGACTTTATTGTAAATTCGTCCATAAACTCCTAGGCAACACTGTCGCGCCCTAGATAGATTGCGCCGACACATAAGTGGGGCGAATACGAGCACTACCGGGCTTGAGTGCGTGGGGTTTTCGCGCCCGCACCCGTGCGAAACGCTCTTTCAAATAGTAGCCGTGCCGATTACACGAATGAAGCAAGTGGTTGAAAGCGCCGCACAATATGAATGACGGTGCAATAGTCGTGCGTATGTTATGCGCTAACGACTAAGGGGGAAATGTTGGACATGTCGTTGTGGAGGAAACGCATGAAATCGTGTATATAGACTTACCACCGATATCCGCACAACCCAAGGGCGAGGTACGTTCAACGACGTGGTTTAAGCATCCTTCACTTACTTACAGAAAGTAATACTTTTCGGTTATTCTATCATTAGGCGCGTCTCTTCAACACGTGTACAATGCCTTTATTCATGTGTTCAGAAACCCAAACATTGATTTTTGGGGATTTATTTTCGATTGTTCGATATATTTCGGTGAAGCTGAGCCGGAGTGTCAAGCAACACACGTCAAATTCGGCTCACCTCATGAGACGATTTGTGCAAGGCTTATCAATATTTTTCTTTGGATAAATCGGTTGTTGTCTCAAGACGTTCCCAATATGTGTTGCCATCTAGGTCTTGAGAAGACGGTTTTACGCCGGGGGTCTCCTTATCCATTCCTCTCCATAAGGTTGTTGTCGGGGTCAACGTCGTGCAAAATGTCGGGCAACAACCTATGGACCCGGGCAATAGCCCGTCACAAATTCTGCCCTTCACGCGTGGGCGGACAATGGGGATTACCACACCGGCAAATCAAAGCATGACGCGGATCATTTTGCAGCACCCGGCGCCAACCATTTTGCAGGAGCAGGCGGCAACAAATGCAACAATACATATGCAAGATCCTTTCAAATACACGCACATTACCCAAACCTATAGAGAGATGCCCCACGTAATCCCGGAGCCCGAACGCCCGGTAATGGAGGCACCGACCTCCAGATCCTTTATCCCGTACTATAAACCATCATGGAGCGTTAGTTCGCTAATTCAAAGATTCAAATGTGGAAGGTGGGGGTTCATCTTGGGCCGTCACACCAAGATCGGACACACTGGGTGTCGAACAAGCGACCTTTCGCGTATTAAGCGTGTGCTTTACCCGGCGCACCGGATAAATGGATATCTCTAAGTGGCTTCTTACCCCTAAGTTCTAATCACGATACAAACACCAGAAGCAACCATAAAGATCCTTGGAATAGTTAGTGAGCGAGTCCGCAACCGCGACAACCGAAAACCTTTCAGGGTTAACTAATAACTTGGGGTGGTTGTCCTTGACGGGCTTTCGCGCGCGGGTATGCCGCGTATTGCGTAGTATATCGACAAAACCGTGGCAAAGGGCAAGGCACCCATGCGAACAAGAGTCTGGACTTCTGACGAACACGCAAACATGGGCTTAGGACGCTTCATCGGTAAAAACTTCACAGCCTTCGCAACATCGGGTAAAAACTATCCCGTGGCGTTCGAGTCGCTAGAAACCAGCTCGGCGGGTGGTTGCTCAAGGTATCCGCTCCGGTAGCCGCCTTCAACCTCGCAAAATGCCTTTCACGCATACGGGAGCCTATGGGGATCGCTGACTCGGTGACGTGGGGCGAAGAAGGCACGTGCCTCATCGCCGCCGATCTGGAATCACAGTCGCGCAAGAGCATGTTCAACCGGAACGGTGTTGTCGTATCACCGACGGTGTTCCACCTAACGGCCCAGTTTGGCTCGCAATTGACGCCGTGAGCTGACGTGTTCTCTCAATTCGACTACGGATTCATCGCAGTCGGGGCGGATGGGTTGGTGAATGTTTTCTACATTGATTAAAGTAACATTTACAAATAGTCGCGCGTGCGTCGTTGTTAGCACGCAAGAGCACTTGAGCGGGAAGGAATACGCTTTTACCGTTCGTACGCCCGGCTGTCAAGGTCAAAAAGTGGGAGTGGCTTCCAAGGTCAATCCCAAGTTCGCTTTGCGCTGGAGTGGTGCACACCAGGTTCAAAGGTGTGGAGCCCGACCCGCTTTCAATCATGTTGTGCTCACCGTCGGTCAAGTAGTACATTTTCTACATGAGCTGGGATCCCGCTAACAACGATTCAGTCATCCTAGCTCTTTTGCAATCTTGGCGTACCGTGGCGGTAATTTCATTGGCGGAATGGCGGATTCATCGTACGTCCAAAAAAGCACGTGCGCCGGTGTAAGCGACAGTTCGCGGCTGGTGCGCGGAGACATGTCGTTCTACTTCCAGTTGGGCCCCACAAAAAGTCGATGCACTGCCTTTCCGTGGACGCCCACTGTCATAGACGACTACACCTTCAGCCTCGTGTTCTGGGTCGAGGAGCCCGAGCGTAGCCTTTATCCGCCCTTCTTTCATGTGTGGATGGGGTCCACGGACCGAACGAAAAGGTACCCGTCAACTTTCGCACGTTCCGGACGGATCGGAACGACGGCACAAGGTGACTGGTGGCGGTTTTGCATTGCTTGTTGATTCACCTCTACGGCTCGCAAGCTTACAAACTTGTGATCACGACAAAAATCTTCGTCGACGACCCGTACAAAAGCCTTAGCCTCCTCGGATATCTCCCAAGAACACGATTGCAAGACGCGTTGAGCTACGTCGATCAAAAGCTCATTTTGAAAGGAGTAAACGAGGACACGGCGGGGATTCCGATTCGGCGGCGACCGCTTGGCAACTCAGGCAAGATCGACCTTCAACTGTGGACTGCGACGCACTTTAGTGAGCTTGCCGATGGCGAGGCAGCGGCGTACGGTATTTGTCCTACCTCCAACCAATTACCCGACGAAGAATGACCTTTCGGGGCACACTCGTGACGGCGATTTTCCCCGGAAGCGTTCTGCGCGAGGGGCTGCACGAGCGGGTGTGTAAATTTTCTCGGAACACTATGAAACCGGTGGCATCATCGACATCGATGAGGACACTACGCCGCTGGAACTGGTGGAGAGCTCTGTGGAGGCCAGCCCTACCGACGGCTTCAGCGTCACCATCACTTTCGAAGGGTTACACGGAAGTGCCATCACTTCGAATCGAACCCGCACCTCCGTGTCCGGAATCGTACGCCGTAACCAAGTATTGCGCCTAAAAGTCGGTACCCGTTAGGGATATGTCTCACATATATATATATATATATATATACCCTCGTATTGCCCGAGAAAAGGGCTCCCGCAGTACATCCACTACTGGCTAGGTAGCAGGGCCAAGACTCCCCCGGAGTGCGACGTACGGATATATCCATTATCATGCCTACCACGGGGATCTCACAACAATCATGCTTTCTTTCTTCGACAGATTGTAACTTGCAATTATTATGCCACTCATCCAAACGAATCTACGGATGTCGGACACCAACCGTCCGGACGTAACCACGATCCTTCCGCCATACAATTATTTGTTCGGCTTCGCCACGAGCATCCGGCAGAACATCATCGGGAACACAGAGGAGGATCCCCGGATGATTACAAGGGTTGACGTGAGCGGAGTTGACAGCACACCCGGTACCGTTTTCTTTCGGTGATAGTAAAAACAGATGAGCGATAGCAACACCGCCGTTCGGATCGAAAACCCCTCGAAAGGTGGCGTATGCACGCGAAAGAACTCAATCACTTGCATGGTGCTTCGTATTCTCTTTTCAAGGGTCGGGGATCTCGGCGTGAGCTGTCTTAATCTCACGTACGGGATCGGGCAGTCTTCGGCTACAACCGGAATGCCCGCGATCGTCAGCGGATGCCTTTCCCTTCTAAGCGGGTCCGTGGCGACGGTGAACCACAGACTCGAATGGCCGAACAAGGCTGAGCGGCAAAACGACTTTGCATCACGTCTCGGCGAAGTTGTTCGGGGTATCAACACCGAATGTACGCTTGGTCACCTAAATGGTGCAAAAAATACTTCTAAAGGGGATTTCATCTGTCACACGAGCCGGCTAGAGGAGAACGCTCCCAATATTCCCGAGTGCATCGGAAATCTCACTCTTGGCCAAAATGAGTGGCGTCACCGAACTCCGGCTGTACCGAAACACCGTCGACGAAATTCAGGTGTAGTACACGGACGTTACCGCTGCGGTGCTGAACTCATCTAGAAAAGACCACGCCACCGGCGTCAAACGGTTATTAGATGGTCTCGCCACGGCCGGTGGGCTAGTTCCCGAAACCACCTACTACTTTTGGGTGAAAGTCATTGACGCCCGTGGCAGCACGTCGGAGCCTTAACCGATTTGGAGCTACACGACGTCAACGGCGTGGGAGTTCTCTGTCTCGGTTGTAAGCTGCTCGCCTTAGGCCCCCGGTATTATCACGATAGAGATCTCGTTTGGGGTGACGCCCGAGACCCTAGTAGGTGATGAGGGGCACTTGGACACAGGTAATTCCCAAAATTTTGAATTTTGCGCCCGAGGTGTCCGTGACCAACGGGGTGCAATGAAGAGATCGTTTGGACTTTCCGACTGCAAGAGACGGGTCAAAGCTATGGCTCGCCACAGACAAAACTCGGAGCGAGTCGTCGGTGTTTACGGCGACACGGCATAAGCCGCTCCACACGCCCGTTGTGGAGATTCATAAGAGCGACCTTGTGGTCTATCCTGAAACGGTTAACGGGGGAGATGATAATGCACCAAAAGAAAACGTGATAACATACCGATTATAGAGTGGTACGGCGGCGCCTTGATAAAGGTGTGGCGGCATGGCCTAAAATGTCACCATAACGGATATTTACCATCCAACCATCAGCTAATTCCGACCGGCAAAATGTGACTATAACCGTGGACTAGGTCGGGTCATCCACGGAGCTAGGCTGGGCTGGGTGACCAAATAATGTGACCATAACGGCCCGGCCTACCCATGTCAACAGAAAGGTGGCCATTTATTTTTTGACCGGAAAGTTGGGTTCGGGGACGTCGAAAAGCAATTATTGGTTTTAAATTTTAAAAGATGTGACAACTCTCTTTCGTTGACCCGAAAATGTGACCATATATGATTGATTGATTTCGTTTCGTCGGGAAAATCGGGATCGGGGACGTAAAAAAGCGGCTGAGTAAAAAAATGTGACCATACAGCCCTTTTATCCAACTCTTTCCGGTTTAGGGTTGTACTTAAAGGACGATACTCACATGATGATGCGGGAATTGGGAGGAGTGAGCGGCAGCACGCATATTGCTGCTTGTATATAGA
Source organism: Tetraselmis chui (assembly GCA_026401115.1). Taxonomy (NCBI): domain Eukaryota; kingdom Viridiplantae; phylum Chlorophyta; class Chlorodendrophyceae; order Chlorodendrales; family Chlorodendraceae; genus Tetraselmis; species Tetraselmis chui. The sequence continues at coordinate 214,414 of JAPMLY010000399.1, read as the reverse complement.
TCTATATCGCACGGCTATATGCATCCTCATGTATGCATGTCAGTACGGGCAGTGATATCCTAGGTTGGGGTACATTGCGATATGGAAAATACTTCTTGATTGTAAAGAAAGCAGTGGAAACCATCAATATTGAACGCGACATATTGATGGTATTACAATGGGTATATTCACCGTGGCCAGCGTTGGTGCAAAATCCCCAAAGTCCGGGGGGGGGGGGGGGGGGGGGGGGGGGGCGGAGGGGGAGGGGGAAGGGGGGGGGGGGGTGCCGGCCAACAAAAGCCACCGTTCCGTGCTTATCTATATTACATGATATACAACCCGGTTACGCCTACTTACTTTGGTGACGTCAAGAATTGTCAATAGGCGCACGAACTGTGTCAATTTTGGTTTTGTGTCCTCATGGCAAGCAATTTTTTTGCGACGCGGTTGGTCGAAAGCGTTTATTCCTTCATTGCTACACCGATTTGCTGTAGGAATTTAAGTTCTCCCCGCGTTTTATTGTTGCAGTTTTGAGCTCAGTTCCGCTAGAGTGCGTTGATTTCACCAGTCGATTGGCGAGGATCCGACGAATTTACGCATACTGGTGCCTCCTTCTGCGCCTAATTTCTACGGTATGCATGTTTCATTGACCGAGAATCAACATAAACAGCGGTTCAAGCACCTCGTCACGACGGAATTAACCCAAGGGACTTGGGTAAATGGCTTGAGATTTTCCCGCATCGGTTTCTCATGTTGGGCCTCGAGCCGGACACCTACAACGATGTGATTAGAGCTTCGTCTCAATTTGGTTGACCAACATTTAACTCGTGGTTAAACGCGATGGCAAGAGGACACGTTCCGCAATCGTTTATATAGGTCGATGGGGAAGTGAAGAAGACAACGTTGTTGCCGACCATCCGAGACAACTGCGTCATTTCTTAATAGCTCTTAACAAAGCTAGGAAATAATTTCAAGAGTAATCACGCATATTCAACGAGTTCAAAAGATCGTCTTAGACTAGCATGAAAATGACGTTATGGGCAACCGTTTTATTACTTGCTTGAAAGTTACTCTCAGAATACACGCCATGTCGCACCGAGGTAAGTCGACTTCACCGATAACCATCGTGGAGTTGCAGAATTCTCTACTAAACCGTTTGGTGGTCGACTTTCCGCACTTGGGCGCCGCGTTGGCCGGTCCCAGCCCGACAATTTGACTATGTAGTCGGTCGAGGCCATGGGAAGCGCCCTCGCAACAATGGAGGTGGTAATGAAGACAAGAAGCCTCGTCCGGATGGACCTGAGGATGGTCCGAAGGATAAGAGTACGGCCCAGGGCAAGGGCAAGGGCAGGGGCAAGGGCAAAATACGCAACGGTGGAAAGTAAACTTGAACGCCCTCGTGAAGGCATTTGATCCTAAGGAACAACAGCGTTACAAAGATGAGGACCTTTGTCACTAGTTCTAAAAGCCCGGGCATCGCATGTCTAAGTGACCTAGGTGACAAGGCGAATCCTCGGACCAAGCGTATAAGCAAGAATGACGGTGGCTGAGATGCTCCGATGATGAACAAGAGCATCGGACTATTACTTTCACCGCCTATCCCGCACCGCTAGCTGTAACCGAGGGAGTACCTTCGACTTCAACAATGCTTTCTGTGGAACCATCCACAAAATGACGTCCGGCAATTCGTTAAGTCGGTCGTCTTCACCATAGTTAGCAAAGATTGAGTAGTAGACAAGCGAAAAATCAACGTTCCCGTGGCAGTTTGCCTGTCTAGAGCTAACTCTAGACACACTTCCGTTGTGTTGGTGTTTTTTGTTATCGCTTATGCACGTGGAAGTGCATATGGAGAGAGATGGAAGATGTCTTACTCTTTAGTGTTTAACCTTATATTGTAAATGAACGAAGGGATTTATTTAACGGTTTTGTCACCTCCCTCCAATGTACTAGGCTTAAATAGCTCCATCCTAGCTAGCTTGCACATGTTCTCGCATGGTCCTCGTGCTAGGTTCGAAGGCTCTTGTAACGGTCTGAACAGACTAGCGACGCGGCTCGTTTGTCCCCGGAAATCATTCCAACGCGTCGTGCAGCTAGTTGGATTAATTGTACGTACAAAGCAATACCCTCGCTAACTGCAATGGCGACATAACCATGTAGTGCGTCCTTTTGATGAAAACGTGCGGATCAAATTAGTAACGAGTACAAGTAAAATATCATGCAATGTATTGCTGCATGTCAATACTCGTCACATTCAACTGTCTAGAAACTCGTGGATTTGGTCTTTAATCCTTTTCATGCTGAGTTCTCTTTCAGCCTCGAGGGTGTGCTAGTGAAAGGGGTTTGAATGTGCACAAGAAAGTGCCTAACTACTCTACTAGCAACTTAATCATAGAACGTGCATTGTATGCTGAGAAGGTTTTCGATAATCTACCTTTGTAGCTTACGGACAAAATTGGACGAAGCTTTGAGTAGCGTCGACGGAAAGCGCAATAGTCCACGCTCGCCAATTGTTTTGCCTACGTGGGTCAAGTTCAACAACCTAACGGCAAATTGGAAAATGTACCGAAGATCCTTGTTCGCATGCAACTGTTTACGTGACAATCGCTTAAAAACGCGACAGAGCAAGAGGCAGTTGCACATGCAACATGGCATGCACAATTGTCACTGGTAGATTATGAATGCCCGGTTCCATCTAATGAGGATGCAACGCCCACCGAATATGTACATGTACCAACAGCGGACGAAATGAACTTCATCGCTACGAAGCGACCCGGCAGTAGTGCTTCTATTGATGTTCTGGCGAAATACACTGAAATTCAATATCTTCCGCAATGTAGTTTGTCACTTTCGACTCCAATCGGCAAACGAAATTAAACATCTTGGTGAATTGCGCTTTGACTTTAGATTTGTGTCAGATGAGTTGCTTACGCAAATGTGACTTCAGGCGCGTAGGTCGACAACAAAGACACATTTACGGCTCGCTAATGGACGACGCGTAGTAGCTACAAGCAGTGTGTATGAAATATCATTTACCATTGCTCAGCATGAAATTTGTTTGTACGTTCCACGCGATTTGCGTGCTGCGGACATGGTGTTAAGTGTCTCGGTTGGATGATGAGCAAGCGACATTTAAGTTCGGCAAAAAGCGTTTGTTTACGTTGATGGATGGAGCCAATGTCGAGACAAAAGTAATGGACATACGACCGGAGAGTCTGCGCTTTTTCTATCATTAAGCATTAAGATCCTGAAACTCGTGCGGAAGTCGTCACGAGCTAAGGGACGTAGAACTGAATGTTTCATGGTTTATTTTCAGCATGTTGCGCATCTAGTTGAGGAACTATATCTTGGAGAAGAGCTCACCCCACCGCATCAAGAGGACTTACGGAAGATGTTGCTCGATGATTTCCCGGATCTAATGCAACATGTCAACTCTCCACTTATTAGTCGACCTTGGAGCCACCCGACCGACACTAATGGATGACCCATGCGGCGTCAATGGTTCAACCGTCTGTTGCGTGATGAAAAGGAGCGCCTCAATCGACAGTTAAAGGACGCAATCGACGCTAGTTTGGGACGCCCAAGCGGCACTGAGTTTTGTTCACCAATTCCCTTAGTGAGGAAGGCGGATGGTTTGCTACGTCTTTGCACTGACTATCTCAACCTCAACGAAGTTGCTCGAAAAGATACCTACCCACTGCCGCGTGTTGATGACACACTCGACGAGTTAAAGGACGAAAGTTTTTACACTCATCTGAATTTAGCGTTTAAGGTTTGGCAAGTTTGAGTCCGAGAGGAGGATGCTCACATGGCAGCGATCTAGACTCCTGATAATGGCTCGATTGAATGGATTGCAACACCCTTTGGCATGAGCACTACTGAAGTGACCTTCCAATGAGTTACGAACGAGATTCTACGCTACTTCGTTGCCGTGTACCTTGACGATGTCTGCCTCTACAACTTTACGCTCTAGGAACATATGGAACATTTATTTGCGTCTTGTTTAATACCAACGTTTCAAGGAAGAAGGGCTGAGGCTGCACCCCACGAGATATTTTCTGGGCTACAAGAGGTGGTGTACCTTGGCTACATGCTTTCCGGCGGAAAGCTCTTTTACTCGACAAAGAAAGCCGAGGCGATGTTGAGTGGCCAGTGCCTAAGATACAACGCGAAGCTCGCAGTTTTGTTTTCTTTTGCATTTTTTACGTCAAGTCCATTCATTACTTTTACGATAGTAGTATGTCGGCCCCGCTAACCGATTTGTTGAAAAGTATAAAACACAGAAGGCTGTAATGACGCCTTCGTGCATGGAAGCTTTGAGAAAATAAAACTGAGACTGATTTCCGCGCCAAGTATAGTCCTTTAAGATGCCAGTTCGGACACGACACTTGCCGTGGCTATACATTGACATTGGGAATTGCAGCCCTCTAACGTACTGCAAGATAAAGGAGAGGGTATTCTACTATTCTCTTACTGGGCGCGAAAACTTAACATTGCAGAGCGTGGTAATTGTTATTCCGCTTGAATAAAAATCACCCCATGCTTTTATTCTCTCTACTACTTATAAATTATGTGGCTGTCTGTGAAGCCGTGAAGCACTTGAGGTCTTATTACCTTGTAGGAAGTTCCAAGTTCTTAGTGGTCTCGGACCACGACACACCACAACATTTGCTCTAGTAACCGGCATAGAGGTTAAATAAAGAACACGCGCGGTACGTACGAGACGTAGAGCCGTTGGCAGCACTTTGGCCTATCTAAAGGAGTCTAGGAACGAGGCTGACCCTTAGGGTCGACGGGTGGATGTTGAGCCACAAGCCAGTCTCACTCTGCTTTGGGATGGTGATGTCTCTCAATGTTTAGATCCTTGAGCTCAAGCCTAGTTGCTGAGAGGCCAAGACGCCCCTTTGGCTTCACAAAATTCGGACGCAAGTTTGCACAGTTAATTGCCGACGTCATGCGGCTCTATCTGAAGTTGGGTGCTCAAAACAAGTTCGTCTAGGTCACACCAAAGACGAGTTTTTATTGGGACGAGGATGACTGAACTAAAGGTGGATAAATTATCGCCCAATATGTTTCTTTCTAGAGGCATGATCGTCTCTGCACTCCGAACGACTAGATTTTGGATAAATACACGACAGTGGTTTTGCGAGTGACCGTGGCAACACAAGTACGTTAGCTAAGGCATTATGTTGACATATTATGATGGCGACGCATTCGACATGGCGTACATGATTAATGTCACCAATGTGTTGTTTACCGTCGCGCGAAGGAGCCAACTCTGGCTGATATGGCTGATTGTCTTGACCCGTTACTGCATATTCCCCCATGACCTTGGCACATTGTAGGATTATATACTCTGACCCACTTACATGTTGGTGCATGTTTTCATAGTGTTTTATTAGTGGTTGTCGACTACTTGGCACGAATGGCGCACTTCGTTCCCCCTACGAAAGAGGTTGCAACCAAGGAAACTGCCGAATTACTTTCTCGCTCAAGATCGTTTACAATCCTTAGGTGAAGTGCACGAGTTGGTTATATATGTGTTACGTCTGCACAAGGATGAGATGCAAGCTTGTTCAGGGCCGTCGACGTCACCACAGTTTCAACAAGGTGACAAGTTCCGGATGTTACAAAATGCCTGTTTCTACGTGGTCAACATAATCGTAAGCTGAAGGACATATAACAAGCACCGTTCATGGTGTTGGAAAAGACGGGAGCGAATAGTTACAAATTCAGGCTGCCATCTAATGTACGGTTGCATAATGTTGTGTTTTGCGTCAACACTTCTCGCTCGTGTCCTACTTCCGCACTTCGTCCTTTTGCTCATGTCACAACGCGTGATGACGATGATGCGTACGACGTCGACAACAACATTGTTGTGAAGATTGAAATTGTTCATGGACGTCGTTATACAAACTTGCTTTTCTAGACCCATTTCAAGGACGAGCAAGTTCCACATGCTTGGTATCGCTTGAATGAAGTATTGCGTGCCGTGGCGTTACCACATTGTTTGGACGCACACGAATGGATACAATTCGCCAATAGTCAGCCTTACATGGACTTCATGAGGACAGCTCACCCAATTCGAATTCCTCATTCTCAGTAACTTAACTTATCGAGCCAAAGCCCTTACTCTAATCGGCTTGAGGCTAATCAGAAGGCTGGCATGATCTTCGGCTTGTCTAGAGGAATAGGGTACGAGTATGGCGAGTACAATCCTAAAGCAATATAGATGACTGTAGGACTCGCACGCTCTCGCTATTGAGTTGATTCCATGCTTTCCGGAGAAGTATGCATCCGTAAATTTATATCTAATCTGATTATCTCAGGTCACCAGCTAAGCACTAGTGTACTAACTTGTGTTGAGTAAAAGTAAGCGCCAAGACGCGCCGGATCATTATTCTCCTAGGCGAAACTAGAACACTTCATGCGACGCTCTGCCGAGGGTCGCGTGACGCTTAAAGACTGAAGGCGAGCTAGGCGGCTAGGCTACATGAGCCAGCCATGTGGGGAGAGGAGACAAGTCGGTTCTAATTTTTCTTTTGGTTAATTACTCTCAACTACATTGCAAACTAATTACGTTCTCGCGCATTCTTTCTGCATTACGTAAATATTAGTTACGCAGTCTCCTCTCTCGCAAACTGCCACATACATCCATATGCCACATACCACATACATCCAGCCAGCCGCCTAACCCATCATAAGCTTTAATTACGTGATCGTTCAAGTACGATCTTGCGGCAGTGGCTCACCATGAGTCTAGGGCAGTGCGGAAATGGTTGTTGTAGTATGCGCCGCGGGCGGGCCGCAGGCGCAGCCACGATCGCACTTGTAGCATGCACACCACTGCTTGGTACTTCGTAGCGACACTGCATGTGCAATCCCTTTAGTGCTAGTAATCCATTTCTCGTAATGCGCACGCTGCCCTTCCCCCGCTTTTTGCCCTCGCGGTCTCGCCCACCGCCACGTGCGTATACAAAAGTAATGCAAAATTCAATTGTAAAGTTTAACCAACAATGTATTTTGGTTATGTTTTGTAGATTGGGTGCGCAGTCGTGGCCCTGCCCGCCAAGACAAGCGCCCCATACAATGTGCGTTATTACCCGCATGCTTATGCCCCGCAGCCTTGCTTGCGCCCCCCCCCGATAATAAAGCATTGCTAAAATTAGAAGTAGAACACCACACCAATACACCCTCATCTCGACCCACACCCACATTCATAAATGCTACAGACCGCGAACCCAATGACACGGACTACACCCCGTGTGATGTCACCAACATCCTCTCTAAACACGAAGACTCGAACACCCATCAAACACAATACATGGTAGAATGGGCCCCAAAACAATTCACAGATTGGGATATTCACCAACAACTCGATCAAGGCTTCACCCTCTACTCACGCACACCCCTCCCCCTCCACAAATCCCCCGCTTACCCCAATATACGTAACATTTGTCACAATACACTTCATATACTGCCCTGCCGTGCATGCTCTCACTTTGCCGCACACTCTCAATGTGCCCCTCGCAAACGCCCGGCCATATGGACTTGCACATGGTGTAGCCACGGCGCCAAACTCGACCTTACCTCTCTCCACACCGTACAATGGATTTCTTTCCTACAACTCCGTGACACCATCATTACCAACCCTTCCGGTATGGCTGCCCTCACCGCATTTGAAATATGCTTCACTCCCGCCTCTCACCCCACCCTTCCCACCGCAAACATACCCCCTTGAAGTCACTCGATATTTACAATCGAACACACACCAATCAACCCCGATATATATATGAAACCTACATGCCACTTCGCTGTCCACGACCACCCCTGCTTATCCCATGTAGTGATCCTGTGCCTCTTCACCGGCACGGCTGTCACTACACTTTCCCTCGACCGCGTCACACACCTCTACCGTCTGTTCCGTCCTAAACTCACACAGCTCCTTTTCGAAGAAGAAATATACCGGCTTGTAACTATAGTCGGCACCTCCTCAGAAATCGACACACCAACCCCTATTCAGACACAACAAAACAGATGGGCCACCAAAGAAGACCTTCTAGCAGCCATGCGCTCAGCCTTTCACGCATGTACATTACTTTACTCCGAACCCCTTTACAAGTCCTTACCCTCCCAAACTTACCACTCCCTCTACCCTGAAGACGTAGTCCGCTCTTCCAACGGCACTAACGTACACTTCGCCTGGCATGGGCCCAACATAGCTAACCCCGAATACGACCGTAACTGAATGTGGCGTGCCATGGAACACGCCATTGCCAACGCCCACAGATTAGAACATCACACCCCCTCTTCCATCGTACTCATTCTCCCACAATTATGGCAGCACACACAATACGTACACGTAAAATACACCTCCTCATCATACACACACTTACTCTACACCCTGCAAGAAAAAGAACACCTTCTTTCCCCCTAACCAACCGGGTATTCCACCTTCTACCCCCTTCGGCACCAAATGGGAGGTAGTCATCTACCTAGTTTGTAATATCCCGTCCCTGCCCTTATGTTTTCCCCCATATATCCTCGTCACTCTCACCTCACTACACCGAACCGTTGAGGGCATCAACATCACACCCCTTCCGTCCCCCCCCCCCCATGTGCACCTACCTCACCCTAACATGTGAATTTAACCTACACAGCTCCGGCATATTTTATTCACCACCTAGCAATGTCCACCTCGTGACCTACGCACCCCCATATAGGAAACACTACCACTATCACCCACACCCCTGCAATCTTGCACACGAATTGACTACATTTGTCTACACCCATGGCTCGAAAAAAGGAGGCTCCACCCCCCTAGAGGCTGCGGCCACTCACCCACACTCACCCCAGTCTTCCCCATCATGTGATGCGCAATCGGGGCCGAGAATTGAGTGCAGAACCCAAGTATGATGAACATGAGTTGTGTCTCAGCGGATTCGAAAATATAGTCAGAATCGAATTTTATGAATTGTGCAAAGGCATCCAACTGGGAATAACACCGGGCATGGATGTTCCGCGCGTCTTGCAAAATAGTCTCCAGCCGCGAGCAAGTTTCATCCTTCGACTTTAGAAAACGAGCCCACGTAAAATTGGTGTGATGGATGCCCGGGAGGCAGTAGCACATACCGTACGGCGAGGGTCTCAACGGATTCGAAAATATAGTCAGAATCGAATTTTATGAATGGTGCAAAGGCACCCAACTGGGAATGACACCGGGCATGGATGTTCCGCGCGTCTTGCAGACTAGTCTCCAGCCGCGAGCAAGTCTCATCCTCCGACTTTAGAAAACGAGCCCACATAAAATTGGTGTGATGGATGCCCAGGAGGCAGTACCACAGACCGTACGGCGAGGGTATATGCACAAGACCCCCCATATAAGACGAGGATTTTGGCATAGGAGTTGCACATTTGGCGGATGCCGTGCGATTGCGCGGGGCATAGGTGGCTTTGATCAAATTGCAAGAGTCACAAGACAAATTGATTATATAGCTAGGCATGGTGGGCGCAAAAGGGGTACCGTTCAAATATTGGGCATGAAGGCTCTGCATGTTTAGGTGGCCCATCCACCTATGCCATAGACTAGAGTCGCACTCAACAGCAAGTGCAAAAGATGACCCACTCGAACAGCCCCGCAGAAGTGTGCGTCAACGGTAGGAGGTAGAGGCCGTTACCATACGGCACCACCATCCGCATTCCTATGGTGACAAGCAACATGCCGGAGTCAGAATCCGAAGGAAACAAAAATTCACACCCGGAGTGCTTTTGCAGCCTGCTCACGCCGAGTAGACGCCTAGACGGCCGATGTGCCAACCTAGATGCGCCGACCTAGACGTTAGACCATGCGCGTACAGTGCATGAACGAGGCGAAACACAGTTTGACATGAGACCAAACAAATAGGCACACAAGCAGTACCGCTGTCCTTTAGAGTAACACCGACACCCCCGACTATACTGGGGCGAAAAGGTGTTTGAAAGTTAGTAAAGTCCGACCAAAACGTTGTGAGGTTGATTGAGCACGCAGAGTCTACTAAATAATCATAGAGGTTAACAAGGAGAGGGGCATTCAAAAACGCCCTCGCCGACCTACAGCGTGTATTGTCTATCCAAACCTGCGTCATTTGGGTTTTTACTCGCTTGTTTTCCAAATACATCACCCGTGCCTACGGCGTGACTTCCATGCTCCATTCACACACCCGCAAAACAAACCTCGCGCATTGAACACGGCATCCACACCTCCAAACCCCTCCCACGAGTCCCCAAAATACGGTAATGTGGAGCACTGAGTAATATACAACTTGGTATGAGCACTTGAGCAATGCCCAAGCGTGGCGCTCAAAACATGGTGTGTGTTAAGAAAAAAACTTAATCTTGTGAAGCTATGGGCTTAACTCGACAAACTCCACCGACAACACTCGCTTTGATAAGCTCACGCCTAACCATACCGAATTACGGCTATTTGCTTGCTTTCCGACTCTCCTACACTTGGGTGGTACCTGGGTGTCGTCGTGCTTGACGTGGTGAGACGGGAGCGTGTTCTTGAAAAGCTTATGTCGAACATGCATGCCCGGACTTTTGTGAAGGAGTGTAGGTGCGCTCTTTAGTGAGATTTTGCGCGTCCTGGGCGGTGCCGTGCGGTAATGTCTACGCGCCGAGGGATACAACGGCGCGCCATGGATACGTACTAGCGCGGCGGGTTGACCGTGCGTACTCTACATCGATAGCCAATCAAGTGACCGGCCGAGTCGTTGCCTTGTTATAGCGGTAATGTGCCTTAATTTTTCCTTTGTGTTAACTGTGCACTTATTATTAGGCTAGCTGCCGTTGTTACCTTGAGAGTGGTAATTATATGTGTAAGAGCTCGTCCCAGATGGGTGTGTTGGGTCACAGAAGGACGGTTACGCATATATTGATGTATCATGTGTCCGTGGGAGCATGCACTATCTGACACTAGCGTGGAATGCCCCATTTCTAGGCATGTACAAATGGTAGCTAGTTCCACCCGATTGATAATGCGTCACGGGGGTGTGGAGTGAACTCTAGTTTCTATCGAGTGGGTGGAGGAGAAATGAGATGCGGCGGTACCGAATGGGGCCTCATTGTGTTATACCACCCTGCCATAGTCATATCGCCGAAATACCGCTCATCAAAACTAATGATACTCATATTCGAACGAGCAAGCGTGCGCTATAAAATGTCGTGAGCTTGGGGCACTCAACTACAATGAGTTGGCGCTAAATGTCACTAATAGCTATGCAATTCCTTTGACGGTCAAGGCATGTATGGGTTGAGTCCAACGGTTGTAGGGGTGTTCAGATGATTATGAGCGCTTGCAAAATGATAGAGGCACGTGCCTGGGCCACCATGAATCCATTTGCTTGATTTAGCATCCTAGTGCTTGACGGTTGGGCCAATGCTTCCTCGATCGCGAACGCTTTGCTTCTTGCGAGATAAATTTCGCCATATCGAAATATACCACCGCCATCACGACCCTTTACCCCCTCTCATTACATGGATGTCATCACCGTCTAACGTTGATTCGGGGTTTGGGCGAGTTCCCTCTTGTCAACGCATACCTTCACTTGGTGATGAGGTTCTCCCCCCCCCCCCCCCCCCCCCTCTCCATACATAAAAAGAAGGAAACCACCGCCGACCTTCATGAAAGGCATGAGAACTTGCTTACTCGCCCAAAACATCCACGCGATCTTAAAATGTTAGTAAAGGGCGCAAATGTCACTATCCCACTCTTGTTAAAGCTCAACAATATAACTTTAAACCAGCATGGCCCCGCATAAGGCTAGATGTCACTCATACACTGTCTCACCGCCACACGTTTAAAGCTCCATCACTGGGTAATTGAAGGCAATCAAGTCTGGCCGGACATATGCCGTGACAATGTCCACTATCTCCCATGTGGCGTAATACGTCTGCATCTTAGACGAAGTGCCCGCGGCGTGGGTGGTGGTCAACTCATTCATCCACTGCGCCTCCCGTGAAGCGGCTCGATGTGACGGGTGGGACCCAGTGTAGTCCCCCAGCTTCCGTATGTATGCATCCGTCTCCTCACACGTCATTCCCGGCAGCTCCAAGAAGCAGTCCGGAACATCATGCTGAATAATACGTCACAAGCATAACGCATGCAACTATGTCACACCAAAATAGTGAAGTGGAGGATCACGAACATCAAACAGCGTCACCCGCACAGAGGAAGGAGGCATAGTTTCTCCATTTGTCATCAGCTCAAAAACCAGCCGTCGTGCGCGCAGAAGCAATATCCCTTTTACACAATCTACGACAGCATTAGTACTTCGACTGAAAGTTCCAGTATCGCTAGCGCCATAAGGCGGCGCAGCAGGTGACATGGCATGCTTTTGTGCGAAAGTTGCAGTCGATTGATGGCCCGGCATATCAACATACGACGTATGCGAATCACTTTTCATCTAGTCACTGATGGTGCGTGTGTATGAATCCTCGATTATATTATGTTAGTTGTTGTTTTTCAAACAGTGACAGCCTTGGAGTCAATGGCAACACTGGCTGTCGATATAGGTTTACGTCGAGTTTTCAGGGTCGAGTGATCGTGCTGGGAGCATGCGTGTAAACCCACCTTCATAGTCGTGTGAGCCCGAATGTTAGTCTCGAACGACCAGTTGTTTCGAGCCGCATCCTCCAGTCCCGCAAGTGAGATAAACTCAGGATACCATATGTCCTCTTCTTCGACCTTCAAATAAAAATCATACTGCACGCCCTGGAGGAGCCCGCACAGGTTGGCTTGCACGTCTAAATGGGGATTTATTTCAACCCCTGCGTCCCTCGCAGCCACGAGAGCGTTGACGTAACGGTAAAAGTCCTTCGGTGTACAGGAGAACTCGGTGCCGTTCCCAAGCCACAGCCTATATTCCGCCCACATTTTGCTGCGTAGCATCCATTCACGTTGGGAGCAAATTTTATCAAGGAAGCCCGACAACACGCGCACATACGGGTTACGAACCCACATGAAGCGGAGCGACGACGGCTCGAGAATCTTGGCAACGATCTTTTCCCGAGAGTCGTAACTTGACTCGAAAGTCCAAGGAGCCCGGACTGTGTGGATAAGCTGGGAAAAACTCCGACCATACCCGTGCTTGTCTGCGTCCGCATCTCCCCGCCCACGATACAGCAGGTTCTTCCACCTGCGGACAGGTGTTTAGGGTTTAATGTTTAGTTAGAGCAAGTTGGGATGGTTTGCACGGACGTGATGCACAGATCCTGTTAAATATCTTCACGTATGAAATGAGTACAGGGCAATCCGAGGAATAAAAGCAATGTATGAGAGGGTGCGGGCAGGGTTATTTGTTCATTCATACACTACTGGCGCCATCAGCTGAAAGATAATAATGGTCTGCAGTTCTGTGTTCTCAGACTTGCGCGCGCGTGTGAGTGTGTGTGTGTGTGTGTGTGTGTGTGTGTGTGTGTGTGTGTGTGTGTGTGTGTCTGTGGGGGGGGGGGGGGTATGCGTGTATGTCGGTGTTTGGCAGTATGTTTGTGTATGTGTGTGCGTGTGTGTATATGTGTGTGTGTGTGTGTGTGCGTGTGTGTGTGTGTGTGTGTGTGTGTGTGTGTGTGTGTGTGCGTGGGTGTGTATGCGTGTGCGTGCATGTGTGTGTGCTTATGTATGCGTGTGTGCGCGCGCGTGCGTGTGTCTGTGCGCGTGTATGGGTGTGTGCTTGTGAGTACGTGTGTGTGTGTGTGTGTGTGTGTGTGTGTGTGTGTGTGTGTGTGTGTGTGTGTGTGTGTGTGTGTGTGTATGTATGCATGTGTGTACGTGCTTGCGAGTTTGTCCGTGTACGCGTGTATGCGTGTATGTGTGCGTGTATGTGTGCGCGCGTGCATGATGTGTGTGCGTGTGTGTGTGTGTGTGTGTGTGTGTGTGTGTGTGTGTGTGTGTGCGTGGGTGTGTATGCGTGTGCGTGCATGTGTGTGTGCTTATGTATGCGTGTTTGCGCGCGCGTGCGTGTGTCTGTGCGCGTGTATGGGTGTGTGTGTATGGGTGTGAGTACGTGTGTGTGTGTGTGTGTGTATGTATGCATGTGTGTGTGTGTGTGTGTCTGTGGGGGGGGGGGGTATGCGTGTATGTCGGTGTTTGGCAGTATGTTTGTGTATGTGTGTGCGTGTGTGTATATGTGTGTGTGTGTGTGTGTGTGTGTGTGTGTGTGTGTGTGTGTGTGTGTGTGTGTGTGTGTGTGTGCGTGGGTGCGTATGCGTGTGCGTGCATGTGTGTGTGCTTATGTATGCGTGTGTGCGCGCGCGTGCGTGTGTCTGTGCGCGTGTATGGGTGTGTGTGTATGGGTGTGAGTACGTGTGTGTGTGTGTGTATGTATGCATGTGTGTACGTGCTTGCGAGTTTGTGTGTGTACGCGTGTATGCGTATATGTGTGCGTGTATGTGTGCGCGCCTGCATGATGTGCGTGCGTGTGCGTGCGTGCGTATGCGTGTATGTACGTTTGTGTGTGTGGGTGGGTGTGCGCGGCTTTGCTTCCGTGTGCGTGTGCATGTTTTAATGCGTGTCAGTGTGTGTGTGTGTGTGTGTGTGTGCGTGTGTTTATGTGTGTGTATTTGGAGGAGGGAGCGTGTGTGTGTGTGTGTGTGTGTGTGTGTGTGTGTGTGTGTGTGTGTGTGTGTGTGCGTGTGGCTATGTGTGTGTATTTGGAGGGGGAGCGTGTGTGTGTGTGTGTGCGTGTGTTTAAGTGTGTGTTTGGAGGGGGGAGCGTGTGTGTGTTGTGTGTGTGTGTGTGTGTGTGTGTGTGTGTGTGTGTGTGTGTGTGTGTGTGTGTGTGTGTGTGTGTGTGTGTGTGTGCGTTTGTGTTTGTGTGTGTGTCTTTGAAAAATGACATGCAACTGGGCAAGCATCATATAAATGCTTGTACGCTCTTTACATGCATCTACGGCACCTCGATCCCGACGTCGAAAGTTTTTAGATGTCGTTACTGCGTGTGTGCCTGTCTTGCCTGGGTGACGCATGCACATATATGAGGTATTGAGGTCACCGCACTTGTCGCTGGAAAACTGTTAGCAGTTAGTAATATGAACTGGTGGAGAGTGTTGTTGCAGGGTTATTTAACTTTCAACGTACGGGCCCGGCGAGAGCTACGTATATACAGTTCACTATATACAAACCGTGTGCTGCCGACTTTCTGCGGGATGCAGAACACCAGATTCTGCTTGGAGGGCGCGGGATAAAGCACCGGGTAGCTGTCCCTGGAGGCGAAATACACCTCCTCCGATGCAGAGTAGACCGTCGCCTCCACGCCTGACGACGAAATCGAGATGAGTAATTACTGCTGCACGTATAAACATATAACGGCATGTGCACACAATTAAAGAAAGATTACTTTACTTACAACAGACCAACACCCACCCCCTGGAAATAATTCACGTATATTACATACATAGCATAAAGGTAGCGTCATAACAGCCCACGATACCGAACACGACGATGGATGCTTGGGCACTTTCCGTGAAACATCTCCCGATAGGCACGAGTAGTGTCAGCAAGTTTTGTAGGACGCAGCCCAGCACGCGTACGATATGGCCAAAAACACGATCCTGTGTTCCTGAAGCCGCAGGCGTGAAAATGTGGGAATAATTTGTCTCGCGGCGCTGGCTCGTCATACCTGTTTCGCGATTGCTGACGTGAACTTGACGCGAGAGAAGGGCGGGGTAGCGCCGGGGATGCAGTCTTCCACTCTGCGGGTGCACCGAACGAAAACACACACATCATATAATATCAGAACAATAGTGATGAGAAGATGATACTACGAGCCGCGAAATAAGCAAACGACGTCAAGGGTTTGTTTGCTATTCTAGAGGGGTGGGGACTCCATATCCAGGGACGAGTGGACGACGGCGTGCGGGCAAACGAGTCGGGTTTTCCGTTTACACTACTGCATATCGTATACTACGACCATCACGCTGAACGGTGATAGCAGCCAGGTGGTTCAGGCAGAGTATACGCGGAGACTCTTTTACGTCTGGCACGACGTGAAGACAGAAAGCGATTTCAATGACTTATGCAAGCAAAGGCTCAGGTATTTCTAAGAACCCACCTCCAGAGCTGTGCCAAGGGGAACGCTTAAAGCCGCCAGCAGTGGTACTAGGAGCACAGGGATTCGGAGACGGAGGGGGTGGGTCGCGGACACTGCGACGAGCGCCGTCATATTGTCGACAGCGGCGTGCAACCGGATAAAAACGGCCAATGCTCGAAGTAAAGAAGTTTGGTACCGTCGCAGCGGATCAATTTACCACAGCTGGATGCGATACGTTCGGGTCGCAGCGCGCGGAAGCAAGGGGCTGCTTGCACTACCAGCAGCCAGGCAGTGAGATGTGTGGGACGGTGCTCAGCGGGTTTGGTGTTACAAATATATACATTCATCGTCATTACAAAGAAACTGGGCGCCGACGACCGTGATGTTCGGCTTTTTACAAACGTCGATATTGAGCACGGGTACATCACAGTTGATACTGTAGGGCGCGCGCCAGCGCGCTCGAGGGTGAGGAGAGCGGAGGACGAGGTGTCGAGGTACCCGGGTACCTGTGTGTCATCGTCAGTATTTGTTGCCACGGCAGGGCAATACCCTAAATGTCATAGTACATCAGTACCCGTATATGCTGGTCAGGTCCGCAAGTGCCATCACCAATTGTACAATAGCGGCAGCTTCACGCGTGCTTCCACTCACTTCTCCTTCATTTAATTTACCATCTCATCTCCAATGCACTCCACTGGCAGTGTCCACTTGCCGTCATGCCGTCGTCTCACCATGCTCCGAAAATAGCTTATTTGCCCTCGTAACTTACGAGGATCACGCACTCGCTTCCATGCGCTAGACTGACAATACATGCATCGCCTTACGAGCCACACCTAGCAACGGATCTGCCCAGAGCTTCGCTGGCCGCCATGGCGAGCAATTAGCCGCCACAACTAACCGCCAGCGACGGAATGGACACACAACACCGTAACCAACGGTACACTTAGGCACGACCATACAATTTGTAGACCAATTACATACATGTCGACCCCCAACATTTCGCTAGATATACGTATATGTACATGGACGAGATCGGACCAACAACATATATATAGCGATTCGGAAGCAACACCTTTACATCGCGATAGAATTCCGACGGAAGTTGGAGCATGCAAACATGTATGAGTCACTAACTTTCCACGGCGGATGACATGGAGGAGCCGAGCAGCAACACCCTTTTGCTTCTCGCCGACGCAACATCAACACGGGTCGATGCACGGGCCCGACTACAGTTTTCGCGGGGTGTTTGACAAGTTGACGACGACCTTGATTAGTCCGTCCATATGTCTCAGCCCAACTCTTCTTCGTCAACGAGGACTTAACTTCATAAGCGAGAATCGTTATCAATCATCTCCGCGCGCTTAACCCGATCGTCTCGCATCTACTCGACGGACCTCTACCGACGTACGCAACTAGTAGCGTGCAATACCACCTGCTCTAGCATCGAATGTTCGGTGTCCTTACCTATGGCATGAGCGAAAACTCTTCACCGTCGATACACCTCACGAACTTCGAGGCGGATCCCACTTTCGGATGCGCATCTCCCCGGGTTAAGACGCCTAACGGGCACTTACGACGGTAGACCATAGAGGTATCAATCGCACGGTTCGGCTAATAAATAAATTCAGGACTCCACAACGAGACGAATAACCTAGATACATATGTTTATTATGTCTGCCACACTCTTACTACAAAGAAGTTAACGACGAAAATTTATCATTTTTTTCTGAAAAGCTCATAAGTGCACCCGACACATTTTACCAACTCTTCCGCCCCGACCTCACACACCGCGCGTTCGAAGATGAGGTCTACCACCTCATCACAAGACTCGGCTCCCGCTCAGAAATCCATCTCACACACGCCACCACCACACGCAACACATGGGCCACTCGTGAAGACCTCCTCTCAGCCCTCCGCCACACTTTACATACCCAAACAAAACTCTACTTAGACCCCCTCAACAAATCCCTGCACTCCCACACTTACCGCTCACTCTACCAAGAAGACGTTATCTTCTCATCCAACGGCAGTGATGCACTACGCACTTGGCATGGAACTAACATCGCTAACCCAAAATACGACCACGAATGCATGCGCCACGCCATGGAACACACCATCACTCCACCGCTACCCACTCCCCCAGCGCCACTATTCTCATCCTCCCACGATGGAAACGCACACCATACCGCCACTCCAAGTACATCACCTCACCGTACACCCACCACCTCTACACCCTCCCCGACGACGCAAACACGTTCGTAACCCCCGACCAACACACCGGTTACCCCACCCCCACACCATTCGGCACACGCTGGATAGTAGACATCTACCTTGTCGCCAACCCACTTGCTCTAGCATGTATGCCCTCCCACAAGGCTATGCCCGCACTCCACAACACACTCGAAACTATTTACTAGGCAAACCTCCCCTCCCACTCCAGCACCATCCCACCCCCTCCCGCTTCGCCGATTATACACCGCACTCAGCCACCATCTACCACCGACCCCAAACCCCACCCACCCCATTACCTACCCTCTCCGAGAGCGCATAACACTTACCGACTCCTCCACACGAAGTGCTCTCGCTTGGAAATAGCAGGACTTCGTATACACGGACGGCTCCAAATAGGGAGGCTTCTCCCCCCTTGGAGTGGCTGCCACCCAATCTGCTCGGACACACGCGTCAAAATTCTGGTGACCTCCACCCCCCTCCCACACCATAGGGGGGCAGAGGTAGGCATAGACATAGGCCTACAACTAGGACACACACACACACACACACACACACACACACACACACACACACACACACACACCTCCTCACGGACAGCGCATGCTCACTTTGACTCATCCAAGGATATATGAACTGCCCAAACAGATACCGCCGTCACCACATCCACCGCGACACCCTCGAATCAAGCACAAACACCATTATATCACGATGTACATCCGGAATCCGCACTTATCTAGATGAAATCAAAGCACAAAACCACTATATCGGCAACGCTGGCGTTGGGAACTACTATCACAAACTCATAACATAACACTTTTTTACCTGTTTTGGCGTATGGTACATGCGCTAAGCAGATATCATCGCTTTCCCTTATGTACCTATGCCTTTCGATGTTAACAATGCATATATTGATAGGCCACGTATAATATATGGTATTGAGATATCGATTCCAAGCCCCCCAAAAATGCAAGGAAAATTATTTGCAACAAAATGAACTTGAAATTGTTTAGAACATCTACCGGTAGAAACCGGTTGCTGTCTCTTGGTCCTCCCAACTATGTCATATAGGAAATTTATAAGTCATGGCTAGACCGTGAGCCGCCTAACTCTAACCTCTCCAAAAGTTGTTGAGGGTTTTTACCCCCCCCCCCCCGGAGATTGTGTCGTGCGTGAGGGTGGTAGGTGTCAGTCAGGGCGTGTGTGGGTGCGGTAAGAGGAGATGCGGCGTGTTGTCGTGCATGATTTGATGCGATAAATGAGAAGGAGATGGTGCAGCCGTTGGACAGTGTGCAAGTGGAGTTGTGTTAGGATGCGTGTGGTACTGAGTCGTGCTTTCGAGACAAGTTTGTCGGGGGGGGGGGGGGGGGGGGGCGGGGGGGGGGTCGGTGCGGAGGGTGAGGAGGGAGGTGAGGCTGGCAATGGTGGAAGTGTGAGGGGTACTTCTGCGGCTCATGATGATGGAGAGAATGTCGACGGTGGTGCCCGGCCAATATTGTCGAATAGCATTGGAAAGGGGGGTGTATTTGTCGCGAGTCATTTGAGCGGTGTGGGAGAACTTGTGGTATGTGCATTACTTCCATTCCCCTATTTAAATATTTTTAATCGGAGAATATCGGCGTCGGCCGTTTGAGTGTTCAACAAATCTAGGATCTAGGAGTCAAATGACGACGGATTTGTGAGCGGGGGGGCGTAGCGCGGAGGGGAGGATGTCTTCATGCATGATGGCAAGGCAGGAGGTGAGGGAGTCGGGCGAGAGGCCTTAATTGGTAGCTACTAAGCGGGTGGGCATGTGGGTGGGATAGGGGGGGGGTGGCAGTCAAGGGGGGTGTGGGTGAGCGGGGGGGAAGAGAATGACTTGATGGGCTTGTTACCAAAATCTGCCGTGATGGTCTCCCATCGGCCTCCGTTATTGCGTTTCAGGAGGGAGAGGAGGAGTTGCGGCACGCTATTGTGACGGTCTGTCTAAGGCCGGACATATAGGGCCACATTTACCGGCCATGTGGCCGTTGTTGGTGAATTGACCGCACATAGAGCAGCGCAAGGGGGGGTTGTGTGACAGAAGGCGGGTGTTGCGTACTTCCCACATGAACTCTTGTTTGTGTGTGAAATGTACATTGGCTAGTGTTGTGTGTTTTTTGTGTAGAGTGAAGTTTGCTCCGCCTTCCACGGCGCGTGCGAGGACGGCACCATATTTTGTGGTGTAGGACTGGGGCGTATGTGTGTGTTTGGTGTTGTCTTTGTGCGCATTGGTTTTGAGGTTGTGTTACCTATAGGGCGTGGGTTCGCCTTGTGTTTGGGGTTTGAGTGTGTATGGCGATGTCCATGTGCCTATCAACACGTCTAAACTTGTGGTGTAGTAGGTCGTGTCTGGCGAATGACCGTCCGCAACGAGATTAGCGAGCACGTCGGCGAGATCACGCATAGTTTTTCAATCCACGATGAGTTTTGAGGAACTTCACGGGGTTTGATGATTATCAAACTACCTCAAGAACATACAACTTCAGCCCAGTTAGCGAAAATCATTAGTGTTTGGCAAGCCACATTCTTCTTAGAGTTGTATCCAATTAAATCGCTACGAAACGCTATTCACCGACGCCTTGCACTCCCATGCTTGCTTGCGGACAAGGTGTGGTATTTGAAGCTTTCGTTCGTTTGGTTGACCTTCAATAATAATGATTCAGTGAGTTGACACTGCATAAATAAAATTTGCATGGATCTAGATGATCCTCCTCATGTCTAAACCTTGACTAATACAGTGACCTTTCCCCTTGCTGCATGACTCCTCCCCCCTACCTCAGTTGTCGGCCAGACGACAAGTTGCGGCCCAGCCAGGTAATGAACCGGCCAAAGCGATGTAAATCCCACAAAATAAAATGCAGCTCACCACTACGACGGAAATTTCCAACAATAGCGGGCTTTCCTGCAGGAAGGTAAGCACTATCAATATACCTTACGCCTTGTGCCGATGATCAGATACACCCGCTCATCTCTAGCCGCGCCAGCCCAAGGAAAAAACAGTGGAAAAACGGCAGCCCCAGCTCTGGGAAATGTACAGGCGCACCGCAGCTGGACATGGCCGGTGACGGTATTCGTTTGGAAGCTATGCCATGAACACGCTATGTCCACCAGGCTCAGACGCTGCGGCATGGGAACGAATCCTACCCTCCCACCACGGCAACAAACACTAGGGCACATACTATACAAAACTGTTGGGTTGCCTCATCCATGCCAGACTGTTGGTGCATCTAAATGCACCCTTGTATACCGTGAGTGGAAACCCCTTTGATGGAGCAGTCAACAGGAAGGAAACGAACAACAGGAGGAGCAAAACGACTTTTGAATTTTTTTACAGGGCTGGCTGAGACACAAGGTGAGAATTGTGCCAACAATTCCTTTGATAAGACCAAGTGGCAGTGCGACCACTTGTGCCCTCAGCTTTATAAGTTGGGCAGACAGTCACCCCGCAGTGCCAAACTTCCGCGTCCAGTCTTCAAACTCGGCTATCTGACTCCCATCCGTAGACGGCTTCACCACAGCCATCGCTCGTGCAAAGTCCTGAAACGTGACCGGGCGGACGTCCTCCGCTCGTATGCTGGCTAGCATCTGCTGACCCAACTTTTTTCGCAGCGCGTTGTGCATTGCAAGCAGAAACAGATTGTGTCAGTGAGTACCCTGAGAAAGCTATCGCATGAGCTGTGAGAAACTTTCACGAGCAGGGATACCTCTCTCAGCGGCTGCATGGCAACCTCGCGGCACAGCGCAGTGAGGTCGGCGCCACTGTAGCCGTGCGTCGCCCGCGAAATCTGCTTCAAATCCTCCTCTTCGAGCGCCATCTGTGCCCTCCCCGACCTCAGCACGTGCCCAAGCAGCGCCAGACGCCCGCGCGTATCGGGCAACGGGATGTATATGCGCTTCTCCAAGCACCTCCTCACAGCATCGTCCAGCTCCTGCCAACCCCATTCATGTCACTAACAGAACTGATATCTACCCGCCTCCCCTCCCTCCCCCCTTCTACGCTCACCTACCTCCGACCCCCTAACACTCTTTCAACATCAAGACAATCTCACCTGTGGTCGATTTGTGGCGCCGATGACCACCACATGTGCCTCCTGGCCAGACATCCCATCAAACTGAACCAAGAACTCGGTCTTCAGCCGTCGGCTGGCCTCGTGCTCCCCTGGTCCGCAGCTCGCGCAAATGATGCAGCTGTTCGTTAGCCCAGCCACCGGTCAAGTCATGCGGGATGGTCCCACGGCAAAAGGGGTGAAGGCGGTACCTGCTGAACGCGCGCTGAGGATGGAATCGATCTCGTCCAGGAAAATGACGGATGGTGCTCGCTCGCGGGCTATTTCAAACTGCAGACAGCGCAGCCATGGAAGCATATGATAGTGCAGCGGTGGAGCAAGGTAAGGAATTTGGCCACAGACGGGGGAAGGGCGCCTACCAGCATGCGCACGAGCTTCTCCCCCTCTCCCATCCAGCGGCTGGTGAGGGAGGAAGCCGATAGGCTGAAAAAAGTGGCCTTGGCTTCATGGGCCAGCGCCTTTGCCAGCATGGTTTTGCCGTTACCTACGCCGCAAGGGTGGACCGGAGGCAGAAGATTTATTCTACTCTCAGTGAAGTGCTGATGGAGTGCTACGTAATGCGGACAGCACGACATGTTTACCTGGGGGTCCATAAAGCAATAGCCCCTTCGCTGGTGCACGAATCCCTTGAAACAGGTCCGCTCGCAGTGCTGGCAAAATTACGAGTTCCTGGAACCCAGTATACCTTCAGCTTCGGATGCGAGCCTGTGCATGACAAATTGTCCAGGACAGAAAGGGGAGTGTGGGTTTGCTGACCTGCAGAGCTTGTTTGGCTTTGTTCAGGCCAGCAATGCTGTCCCATGATACTGTTGGTCGATCGTCCAGCACATCCGACAAAATCATCTCTCGTAGCCGCTCGTCCCCCTTGCTCTCAGACTTGCCTGGTGGTGCCTGCAGTAATACACCCGCTATAATACATCCAAGCACTACCAAAAGGAGTACGCTCACATACATGATTAAAATCCTAAAAACATATCCGGAAAAAATAGTGCGCCATTTACCTGTTTCGGCGGTGCATTGTTATTTTGCATCGCACGAGCTGGCTGTTGCCGCGGTGTGAGGGCTGGCATGTTTCTTTTGTATGATGAAGGCTGCCTATTGGCGATGCTTCGCTCAGTTGGCTCAGGGCGCGTCCGTGCCGACGGCGCCTGAGCTTGTGGGGGCGAGATGGAACTGATGGGGAGGCCGGACTCGTACTGACGGATGTATGTGGCAATCGCCTGAATGCCCCCAATCAGTAGACTGCATGTCAGAAACAAAGTAGCAGCGCGGTGTAGGGTGCTTGGTTGAAGCCACCCAAAGCAATACGCGTGCAAACGAGGGAGCACATCCAGCATGCGTGCTACACGCTACCTCAGCCACACTACCTGCCGCCAGTCCGATAGGTGACGCCGCCAGGTACCAATGTTCCTGTTGCCAATTCCAGGGTTCGCGACTGGAATGGCTAGAGCATCGTCGCATGCGGACAAGCCCATCTGCGGAGGGCACATGACAGCAGGACTTCAAACCTTCTGGCACGAGGAGAGCTGACGGGAAGAGGATGATTGGGAGGGGAGTAAGAGGGGAAGTGGGGTGCACTGTGTGGGCCAAGTTGCAGGGGTAAGCATCAAGCTGGGGGGGTGGCCACACACCTGATACATCCTCATCACCTCCCCGCTGGCCCCCTCACGGTGCTTCACAGCTGCCCTACCTAATATATCCTTTTTTAATTCAGTTTTTTTGTTTTGGAAAGGCAAAGGCACAGGCAAAGTAAGGTCAGTCGTTTGTGCAGCAGCCTCGCGAGCAGCTACCCAAACAGCTCACGCGTCATCAGCTTCAGGCCCACTGCCCACTTCACGTTCACCGCTCGAAAGATTGAACAGCCGTACGGCGAGCCAGGTCCACCGCTATCGACATTGCACAAGAAGCCCCGGTGCTGCGAAACCCCACCGACTCGGTAGCACCGCAGTGACTCGGCAGCGCCGCGCCGGTTCATAGCTCGCTCACCTTCACAAGATCGTGGAACCCCCGCAGCTTCTCGACTTGCCTTGTCGTCTCATCTTTAGCGGGTTCGCTCCTTCCCCATCGCCACGCGGACGCCATGCCTCGTGCTGCTGGTGCCTGCAGGTCGTGCTTCTCGCTGCTCTCTATTCATGCAACGTCTTTCTGCTGCTCTTCATGGCACTCTGGGTTCCTATCTCCGCGACGCTTTTCAGGAGGGCAGTGCTGGTGCTGTGGCATGCCTTCCTGTTCCTCGGCCTTAGGTTTTTTCCTCTTTTCTTCTTTTTGCTTGGTGGCCTCCGCTGCTTTTTCTTGTAAGAAATTTTATAATTAGATATCGCTTAGGAGCGCGGCGCCGCTCCGTAAGTTGCGTCGCTCGCGGGTAAAGCTCATCCTCTCACTGCGAAGGCAATCTGCTCAACAGCTATCGACCAAAGTCGGTTCAAACTCTACTCCAAGTCTAACGACTCCTGAATTATGTAGCCAATGGGTACTAGCGGCTATGTGTGGCTGGGGGAGAGCAACAGAGCAAAGACGGGGGTGGGATGGCGGTGTTTAGATGCGCAACGGCGGTGACAGCACTGCACTCTTCCAGTTTCTTTGCTTCGCAACGACCGTCTCGGTCTCTGCATTTGGAGGCCACGCACAGGGGGGCCCAGCACACCCGGCAGGAAAACACAATGAAGACCGCCTGACGATAAAACGGGCTTAATTAGCATGGAATTTTCTTTGTTATTTCTAGCTGTCCACTCTCAATCACCGGTAACGGGCGCGGCCGTCGCAAGTCGGCGTTTCCCGTGTCGGCAAGCGTATCATTGGAAGAGGGGCTAGCCTACGGCACCAAATTTCTACGTCGGGCTCCCCGCAGCGCATGCATTCATGCTCCCCGACAGCTCTTACTATTATCGAAAGACATCAAAATAGTTACGAGTCTAACGACATACAGCTGGGACGCTAGAACGCGGAAAAAGCTCACTCACCAAAGTGAGGATGTCCGCGAAATCTTTGCGCGCTGGCTCTCCCCATCCCACTAAGTCACAACCCAGCTAAAAGGCAGGCATTGCCATTTCAGTTCTTAATGTTCAGTATAGCGTATCTTTTCTCATTCTAGATAACCGTCAACCACGCACGTTAACCTCGCTTGGAAAAGGCTGAAGGGGGGGCAACTGTTTCGAAGATGTTGAACCATTAAACCCCCGCCGCCACCATCGCACGCGTGACTTCGCATGATGTGGCAACTCGTATGTCACGAGAGGCTACTATTTTCAACCCACCGGTGCTCATGCATTGCCCAGTCTATGTCGAAGCAGCATTCTAGGCTTATCGTTGCATATAATGTGACTGTGGACAAGCCGGAGGACGGAGAGAGTGCGATGGTCCGCCGGCTTGCTGGAATAACAAAAAATAGTATGTGAAAAATAAAAAATAATAGCCCGTCATTGACGCCCGAGACGAAGGAGCGCCCGACAGCTAACGAACACCCAACACAGGCAAACCAATCAGCAGGTCACTGAGAGGCTAATTTCGAGGCAAGTGGTCGTTCTCCCCCGTTAGGAGCTAAAATATGACCGATTTGAGTATATCGTACTGAGTTCGACACAGAGCCGACTTGACCGGTCTGACGGCATGCCGGCATAATCTCCCCAAAATTGTCCACAACTCCTGCCCGTTCGACGCACATACCAAACTGTAATTCCTAGCATGATAAAGCTGCGCTGCGCCGGAGCATAGTCCCTCCACACGGCCTATGCTTGAGAAAATACTCTCGTCGACGAGCACTTGCAGAAAAATGTCCCTGACGTTGGTCGTTTGGAGGGAAATCGACCTCTAGGAGCGCAGCTGCGCCCGATGACCAGGACTTTTTCGAATCAGTGCTGACCTGGACATAAGGCACAGTTTTAAACCGGCCACGAGATGTAGATCTCGGTTTGGAGGTTGTATGGAGGCTCCAAAGATGAGCCGTTTCTCCCGAGGCACTGCTCCCCGCCAGACCCTGCCGGTTTATTACTGTTGCACCTGCCAATACTACGGACTATGGCTACCTTAGTTACAGTGCGTTCGTTACATTGCGAGTCGGCCGTGTGGCCAGCGAGCCAGGCGAAGAAGAGATGCCACCTCAGCGAACATTATTATAGGACTGTATGCCCGTACACGCCGCGTACATGCGCGTTCGCTGTGGGAGTCTTGGTCCCACAAATATAGGACAGTATGCCCGTACACGTCCCGTACATGCGCGTTCGCTGGGGGAGTCTTGGTCCCACTAATATAGGACTGTATGCCCGTACACGTCCCGTACATGCGCGTTCGCTGTGGGAGTCTTGGTCCCACTAATATAGGACTGTATGCCCGTACACGTCCCGTACATGCGCGTTCGCTGGGGGAGTCTTGGTCCCACTAATATAGGACTGTATGCCCGTACACGCCGCGTACATGCGCGTTCGCTGGGGGAGTCTTGGTCCCACAAATATAGGACTGTATGCCCGTACACGTCCCGTACATGCGCGTTCGCTGGGGGAGTCTTGGTCCCACTAATATAGGACTGTATGCCCGTACACGTCCCGTACATGCGCGTTCGCTGGGGGAGTCTTGGTCCCACTAATATAGGACTGTATGCCCGTACACGCCGCGTACATGCGCGTTCGCTGTGGGAGTCTTGGTCCCACTAATATAGGACTGTATGCCCGTACACGTCCCGTACATGCGCGTTCGCTGGGGGAGTCTTGGTCCCACTAATATAGGACTGTATGCCCGTACATGTCCCGTACATGCGCAAGAGCCGGCCCGTGCATAGCAATACATAATATAAATAGTGTACAATTACATAAAGGATACCGACTTTTGAGGCGGTACTTTGCAGCGCGCCAGGTTGCCGACGGGATGCTCCAAATCATAAACATCGTTTAGTTGAACGGAGCCTAGTTATGGGCATCAATTTACTTACAATTCTAACTAAGTGGCGACGGTCGTCATCAAATAATGTACACACCTCCACAAATGTCTGGACATGCATCATTTTAAACATACGCAAGTCAAGAACACGTTCTCCTCTCACCACGTCAAGCACAACGACACCCAGGTACCACCCAAGTGTAGGAGAGCCGAGAAGCAAGCAGTTAACCGTCATCCGGTGTGGTTAGACATTAGCTTAAAGCGAGTGTTGTTGTGACGAGTACAGTCCTGCAACAGTACATTGCAGGACATTGTACAGGTACTCGTTACGGATATCAATTCGTGCTTTTCCACAGGATGGACGTATACTCGTGGGTACGTCGCTACTGCAATATTGTAATGGTGCTGATGCTACAGTACGACCAGTACCTCCCGGTACGTACAGATATGCATAATTAATCTAACCAGCCAGATGACGCGCCAGAGCGAGCTCTCCAATGCAGAAGGAGCCGCGTCGTGAGACCCAATGCTAGGCAGGCCGCATCTCGAGGCGAATGACGACGGTTGAGCAGCACTAACGCCTGACACGTAAGCGTAGCTTGCAGGCGTGATTAGTCTGGGCTGAAACCTATTTAAGCCCAGTGCAGTAGAGGGAGGTGACAGAACCTTTTAACAATTCCTTTGTTCACTTACACTAACTACTGCCCAAGTACAACAGTAAGACATCTCTCATCAATTGCCTCTCGACAACATCAATTGCCATCTTGCAACAACAGAACTAGACAGACTAGAACAGATTTGTGCTAGCGTTTAGGTTTCAGAGGCTAACCGCCACACTGGTTTCGGAGCTCTTTGGTCGACGCACGCTTTCGTTGCTTGTTGATCTGCTCGACGTTGTTTGATTGAGTTGAGATGGCTTCTCTAGGACCCGGACATTACGTGGTTTTGATAATTCACGTCGGAGGAACTAAATCGTCGGATTTGAAGTTGGTGTTTCAGCGTGAGCCTCGTTCTGGTAAAACTTGGTTCCCAGCTGGCTCTGTCTTACCTAATGAAGAGCCTGTCGACGCTGCTATTCGCGAGTTACACGAGGAGACCGGTCTTGTTCTGACATCGGATGATTTGACGCTGTTGAGTGGTGAACCTGTTAACGTTACACTACCTCAAGGACGACAGCTTGTTTACGTGTACTCGGCGTCTATTCCGGTCATGTTTGCTACGAGCAACTTACGTACACCTGCTCAGGTCGAGCAGGCTGTTTTGGAACAGTCGACAGTTAATCCGGATGGCACTTACGTCGTCCCGGAATCCATCAACATTGACGGTCTGACACTTACGCCTGCACAGACTGGGTTACTTCGTGCTAAGAAGCACAAGAGTGAATTACTTCACTTTGGTTACGTGGCTCAGTGGGAATCTTTTTATCGAGCAATGACACAACATGTTCCAGTCATGCAAGACGACACGTCTATCCCGAGACAGTTCCACATGTACCCCCGGTTTACGACGGTCGACTCTGGTTCTGTCTGGCTGCTGACTGTTGGACACATCAACCGACTGACTGGAGTAGGGCCTACAGATTTACGAGTGGGAATGCCGATGCCTACCCACAACTTGGCAGGACTATCTGTGACTCTCACGGAGACTCAGCGTAAGGCTGCTATTACTTCACCGTACCAGGATGGTCGAGTGCCTAATGTTCTGGAGGATTGGCTTGAAGCGCAGCCTCAGCGTTTTATAATGCTTGGAATTACAGCTAACTCGTACGATGCAGTGTTCTGGGTTACTTCACAGTTTTCTGGACACCTTGGTGGATGGTGGTTGAACCGGAAAAATCAGCCTCCAATTCCGTCTACGTACAACGAGCTTGTTGAAGAGTTACGCAAGTCGACGTTTCTTCCGAACATTCAGGACGATGCGATTAACGCTTTGATGAACTTTATGCAGAGCAACACGATGAGTTACGCGCTTTACACTAAACAGTACAACGACTACTTACGTCGGTCTCGTCAAGACCTGATAGCTAAAGTGCAGTGTGTACGCTTCATTAATGGCCTGGCAAGCGATGCGCTCAAGAAACTGGCTAAGTCACACCGAGCTCAACTAGGATACCGGACTACGCTAGTGGAGCTGCAAATTTTTTTGAATAACGTCGTGACAGATTCGCCGGAACTGGGCAATGCGAGGTCTGCTGCTGGACCATCTGCCCAGCCTACACGCAAGCGTAACATTGAGGACCCTCTTGAGGAAGCCTCTAACGTCTGGAAACGTAACAAGGGTGGCCGTGGACGTGGCCGCGGACGTGGACGTGGAGGTGGAAACAATGGTGGACGCGGTCAGACATCTTGTCGTGAAGATTTTAATTCGCTGGCAAATGCAATGACAGCTGAGGAGCGCAAGCGACACATGGACGAGGGACTCTGCTTCAAGTGCCACAAGAAGGGACATCGTTTGTTCCAATGCCCGGAGTTCAAAGGCAAGGCACCGATGCAACCTAAGAAGCAATGATGGTGGCAAGGCTGTTCTACAAATGAACAGGAGCAGCCGGCTACATCTACTGTTCATTCTGAGACACTGTTAGCGACAGAGGTCGTCGATACACCTTCGGCATCTCCATCGACTACAGTTGCGACACCTGTAACGCAAGTAGCAGGTCGTCGTCGTCAGACTAAGCAGAGACAGAGTCGTAAACCTGTAACCAGACGTTCAGTTGAATGGAAACTGGTTGACTCAGTCTTTGACCCTCTGCATGCACGATTCAACTTCACGTTGGAGGGATGTGCTGATGATGAAGGTCTAAACTCGCACGGTGACTTACCTCACTGTTCGCCGAGTGACTCGATTCTAGACAGAGACTTGACAGGAGAACGGGTGTTCATCAACCCACCCTGGGAGTTAGCTGAGCAGATTGCGCAGCATTTTGAGGATTGTCGTCGAACATCTCCGACATCTACGATGGCTGTATTTGTACTACCAAAGTGGGCGAAATTTACTCAGGTGACTAAGCACTGGAAACTTTATCAAGAATTCCCAGCAAGGACACAGCTTTTTACACGTCAGTCACTGGAGAACCCAACGCAACAGGAGGTGGTTGCTCCAGCCCCTTGGCCTGTACAGCTGTGGTTAGTTGACGCAGATTGTGCTTTTTACGACTCACCGGAATCTACAGCACCTGATCAACCCGACTCGGTACCTGTACCAACAGACGACTCGGAACAGTCCATCGCTACGCTGCAACAATTTTCCTCGCCAGCTACAGCACTACTGACCGACCTCACGGAAGCTCGCCCGTTAATTCGAACGGAGCTGACTGTGAAAACTCCTGATGGCGGACACCAAATTTCTGGATTAGTGGACTGCGCTGCGACACTTGATTTTGTGTCAGAGGACTTTGTACGACGCTTTGCTTTACAGACTCGGAAGTCTGCGAGTAAAACTCCAGTTCGACTCGCTAATGGACAACGAGTGACTTCTACGACAGTCTGCGACGTCACTTTTGAGCTGGCTCGACACGAGTTTCAACGGACTTTCTACGTTTTACGTGATTTACGTACAGCTGATTTAATCCTGGGTTTACCATGGCTTGATGACGAACAGGCCTCTTTACAATTTGGTACAACCAGAATTTTTACACTGATGGACGGTACAGCTGTGGAGACTACACTCGAGGAACGACGCCCTGAGTGTCTGCTACTGTCATCTACGAAAGTTCAAAAGCTCATGCGCAAGACGCGCCGCAGCAGAGGACGTCATGCTGATTTTTACGTCATTGAACTTACGTCAGCTGCCGACCAATCACCGGACTTTCACACTGGAGAGGAACTAACAGCAAAACAACGTGACAACTTCCGGTCGTTACTTTTTGAAGACTTCCCGGAGTTACTGCAACCTGTCGACTCTCCGCCAGTAAGCCGACAGTGGGATCATCCCATTGACACAACTGGCCCGATGCGACGTCAACGTCTGAACAGATTGTCACCCGCAGAGCGCGCTGAGCTTAATCGACAGCTTAAAGACGCAGTGGAAGCTGGTTTGATACGACCCAGCTACAGTGAGTTCGGCTCGCCAATTCTTTTTGTGCGAAAGGCTGATGGCTCGCTACGCCTGTGCATTGACTACCGCGGTCTTAACGAGGTTACGCGTAAAGATGCTTACCCGCTACCGCGTGTGGATGACACCCTGGACGAACTTAAGGACGCGAATTTTTACACACACCTCGACCTCGCTTCTGGATTCTGGCAAGTTCGAGTGCGTGATCAAGACGTTCACAAGACGGCTTTTCAGACCCCTGATGGCTTAATGGAATGGGTCGCCATGCCGTTTGGACTGTGCAACGCACCAGCTACATTTCAGAGAATGATGAACGACATTCTTCGCGACTTTTTACATAAGTTCGTGACAGTCTACCTGGACGACGTCTGTATCTACAATCGAACTCTGGAAGAGCACCTGGAACACCTGCGTCTAGTGCTACAGCGATTCAAGGAGGAAGGGCTGAAATTACGCCTTAAGAAATGCTTCTTCGGATTGCAAGAAATGGAGTATCTGGGCTACACTGTGTCAGCCGGGAAAATTTCGGTTTCCACAAAGAAAGTCGAGGCCGTTGCAGACTGGCCAGTGCCCAAGACGCAGAAGGAGGTTCGCAGTTTCGTACAGTTCTGCAACTTCTATGCGAGATTTATACACCATTTTAGCGACCTTACGGCTCCATTGACGGACTTACTGCGGAAGTCCCAGCCACAGAAGGTTACGCTGACGCCTGCCTGTTTGGAAGCCTTCGAGACTCTCAAGTTACGGCTCATTTCCGCGCCATGCCTGATCCTTCCGGAGGTCAGCTCGGACGCGACGTTCACCGTAGCTACAGATGCTTCAACAGTGGGGATTGCAGCAGTCCTGTTGCAAGACCAAGGAGGCGGTCTTCAACCAGTCTCTTACTGGGCGCGTAAGCTGAATCCAGCTGAGCGTGGTAACACTTACTCTGCGTACGACTTAGAAGCTTTGGCTGTATGCGAAGCTGTCAAGCATTGGAGGTGCTATCTTGAAGGCTGTTCTAAGTTCCTTGTCGTAACAGACCACGACACACTGCGACATCTGCTCAGGCAACCGAACAACAGGCTGAACAAGCGGCAAGCAAGATACCTGCGGGACTTGCAACCGTTTGTGGGCTCGATGACACTTGCATATCGCAAGGGAGCTCTGAACGAAGCTGACCCGTTAAGCCGGCGTCCAGACTTCGTACCTCAAGCCACAGTACCCTTATTTTGGGATGGCGAGGTTCCGTCAGATCGAGAATTACGACGGAAGTCCCAGCTGCTGTTTGAAGACGCACAGTTAAATTCACTGACTGTTGACGCGTTGCAGCTGAGCCCTGAGTTCGCTGATCTCATTCGCGAGGGGTTCTCACGAGATTCGTTTTATGGGGACGATGGTGAGTGGACAAGAGACAGCCGGATAGAAGCCAGAGACGGGTACTTTTGGCGTCTCAATCGCCTCTGTATTCCACATAACTCTGAGCTCCGACTGAGATTGATCACAGAGCTGCACGAAAGTTCGTCAGCTGGTCACAGAGGAGTTGCTAGCACTCTTGCTAAAGCACTCGACAGATTCTGGTGGAAACGAATCCGCCAAGACGTGAAAGATTTTTGTGAACGCTGCGTCGTGTGCCGACGAGCGAAGATTCGACCGCAGATGGCTGCGACTCTTTACCCATTACATGTTCCACCCAGACCGTGGCACACAGTTGGTCTTGACTACCTGACACACTTGCCTGAGAGCAACGGCTTTAACAGTGTGCTGATTGTAGTAGACCATCTAACTCGAATGGCCCATTTCCTGCCATGTACAGAGTCGATTACTGCCGAAGAAACTGCTACTTTGTTTTTACAGGGAGTCTACCGCTTACATGGACTACCCCGTGTGCTGATCAGCGACCGCGACCCGAAATTTGTCAGCGCTTTCTGGCAGACACTTTGGAGACGTCTTGGAACGCGACTGAACATGTCTACCAGCCGACACCCAGAAACAGATGGACTGACAGAACGCGTGAACAGCACATTTCAGCAGCTTCTTCGTTGCTTCTGTTGCTATGATGGCTCCAACTGGTCGACACTTTTACCGCAAGTGGAGTTTGCGTACAACGCTTCGCGAGCACTCGGAATTGAGCACACGCCGTTCGAGGCTAACTTTGGCTTTTCTCCTGAGGAGCCTCCTGACCTACTCTTCAGCATGCGACCATCAATTCCAATTTCGCAAGACGCAACAGAACGGTTAAGATTGTTACAAGAAGTACACAGCTTGGTACGCTCAGTGTTACAGCTACATAAGGACGAGATGCAAGTACGCACAGAACCGTCTACAGCGCCACACTTCGCTAAGGGAGACAAGGTGTCAGTCGTCACAGCAAATCTTTTTCTACGAGGACAACCAAACAGGAAACTCAGAGACAGACAGCTCGGCCCTTTTTCAGTGGAGGAGCAGATTGGAAAACACAGTTACAGATTGAAACTACCAGCGACAGTACGCTTACACCCTGTGTTCCACGTTAATAACTTACGACCCTGCTCTACTGCTCCACTACGACCAGCTGTTCCTGTGACTGTACCTGAAGGAGACGATGAGGAGTTTGACGTCTCACACATTTCTACTGTGTGCATCAAGTCGCTACCTGGGCGACGAGGCAAATATTTGCTCTTCATGACGCACTTCAGTGATGACGACATTCCACCTGTCTGGCACCGGTTGAACGAGGTGCATCGAACAATTGCGTTACAAGATTTCTTGGAGACGCCCCAATGGCGCAAGTTCGCCAAGACTCAGGCGTACATTGACTTCATGCAAGCTCACCCAGCGCGCATTCCTGAGTCCCAGTAACTGCTTCAGTAAAGAAGCCAAGAACCACGGAGGTCTGCCTTGCGGCGGCCTCATTGATCTGTCAAGAGGGGGAGGGTACGAGTGTGACGAGTACAGTCCTGCAACAGTACATTGAAGGACATTGTACAGGTACTCGTTACGGATATCAATTCGTGCTTTTCCACAGGATGGACGTATACTCGTGGGTACGTCGCTACTGCAATATTGTAATGGTGCTGATGCTACAGTACGACCAGTACCTCCCGGTACGTACAGATATGCATAATTAATCTAACCAGCCAGATGACGCGCCAGAGCGAGCTCTCCAATGCAGAAGGAGCCGCGTCGTGAGACCCAATGCTAGGCAGGCCGCATCTCGAGGCGAATGACGACGGTTGAGCAGCACTAACGCCTGACACGTAAGCGTAGCTTGCAGGCGTGATTAGTCTGGGCTGAAACCTATTTAAGCCCAGTGCAGTAGAGGGAGGTGACAGAACCTTTTAACAATTCCTTTGTTCACTTACACTAACTACTGCCCAAGTACAGCAGTAAGACATCTCTCATCAATTGCCTCTCGACAACATCAATTGCCATCTTGCAACAACAGAACTAGACAGACTAGAACAGATTTGTGCTAGCGTTTAGCTTTCAGAGGCTAACCGCCACAGTTGTTGGTGTAGTTTGTCGAATTAAGCCCATATTCCCATAAATTCCCAATAAACTGTTTGAACTACACACGTCGTTACGAGCGCCACGCTTGGGCATTGCTCAAGCGCTCATACCAAACTGCATGTTACTCAGTGTTCCACATTACAATAGTTTTGGGAACTTGTTGGAGGGGGTTTGGAGGCGTGGGTGCCATGTTCAATTCGCTAGGTTTGGTTTGCGAGTGTGTGAATAGAGCACGGAAGTTCACGCCACATGCCCACATGTACGGCTAATGTATTTGGAAAGTAGGCGAGTAGAAATCCACATGACGTAAGTTTGGATACACACTGCACGCTGTAAATAGACAATGGCAATTGGTTTTGGTGAGGGGGGAGGTCCAACTTTTGTGATGCATCACGTTGACGGTAGTGTTTGGAAGGCTTGGGTATGTGCTTGTGCCAACATCACCCACCCCACGCGTGGCACAAATCGGAAATTGGGCTTGTTAAATAGTAGGAACAGAGAATAGATAAGTGTATCATATCGGCAAGCCCCGCCCAAATCGCCCCATTCAATCAATGCGTCCACGAATTAGTGCCCCATTTAATCAATGCGTCCATGAACTAGTGCCCCATTTAATCAACGCGCCAATGAATTAGTGCCCTATTTAATCAATGCGCCCAAGAATTATTGTCCTATATAATCAATGTGTCCATGAATTAGAGCCACATACACTCAATGCACAACGAATTACATATACATTTATGGAACATCGACCGCATCGACGCGTATGATTTATCATCTTTAGTTTGGCAGCGATAGTTTATATTGCATTCATTCACGTACATATTTGGTAGATATACTAAGTACATGGTACGGATGCGAGAAATGCCGTTGGAAGTTTACTCCTTCTCATGCGTCTAAAGCTACGGTAACCCGTAGTTGAGTCATACGCGTTTAATCGACGATGAATCGAATTTTGAAATTGGCGTTGACTCCACAAACTACGCAACATGTGGTCGACGTGCATTGACGTTTGTTACACGTGGACTACAACATGTCTTGCAAGCCAGTTGCACCATCCGATGTGCGTGAGTTTCAAATTGACGGTCACATTTGAGCCAAACTTGGATAACGAGTGTTTGTTGTTATACAATACATGTACGCTAGACTCTTGCACTTCACCCGCCGAATGCACGCGTTTCGCCAAATCTGTGGTCATATTGATAATAAAGGGTTTGAATTACACTGAGGGCGAGAATAGTTGGGCGTTGCGACGACGTTTGATACAAGTTCTGCACAGCCATGGTCAATCCATAATTATTCCCCCGTTAACCACCGCCACACAATCCCTACAACCGCGGTTTGTTTTTGAAAAAGCTGCGACAATGCACATACGTGGTCGCCCCCGACAACGTTTGTCTCAACAACATTCACTGAGACCCCAAGGCGCTTCCGAAGGCCCACTGCGCACCCCTACTAGTCACTTCGATGCCCACGCTGGTAAGGATTCCTATGTGGTTGGAGTTGTGCCGGCTGAGGTTTTCCGTTTCGGGGTCCCCCACTACCAAATTCGTTGGGAAGGCCTGCCGAGCGGAAGCAATGCACTCGAGCGTGTTTCCCACCTACAAGATGCGGCGAGCCAAGCTGTCATACATGCATATTTGAAGTCACGCTCATGTGATGACGAGAATGGGGTATATAGAGACGCAACGGAGGAATCTGCTTATGTCGTTGTCCCACTTTCGTTAACTAGCACGTCGAAGTCTAGCGCTTCAGTCGGCGAAGGCGTTTCGCTATCCGGCCTTCCCATCACCGTCGACGAGGACGAGGACGGGAGAATAGAGATGAAGCACGCCCGTGTATCAAGCGTATGGTAACACTTCGGGTCATACTTGACGAGTAAAGGTGCAAAGGTCTCAAGGTATAACTACCGCAACACGATATTGTCGGCATGCTACACCACCAACCTGCGGAACCACTTGCTTAGAATGCATGGCTCTCAAAACTCGTCAAGACCGCGGTGGCCGACCACAAGGTTTGTCATTTTTTTGAATTTAGCCAACATTTTCAGCGTTCTTGTGTATAGTTTACTATTTCTCTCTTTGACGACCCGTGTCGTTAAATACTTTATCCTCGACCCCGTATACGCTTTGTCGTATCAAGTCCGCATGTCGAAAATGTTTGCGCGTTGTTTTTCACTATAGGTAACACTTGAAGAAGTTCTAACAGGCGCCAAATTTGTAGGTAAGGTCGAAACCTCTCGTGTTATGCCACTGTTGGTTGAGCAACGCAACTACTTTCACCGGATATGTGCGACGTGGGTGACGAAGTCGAACAGGCCGTTTTCGATGCCCGGAAAATTACACACGTTTTCGGCCGAAAACGTGTGTCTTTCTCGGAGAGTATCGCTGCTATCAGTGGGGGACGATACTCTCCGCCGATGACTGCCACAATCATCAAGGATATCCATGTACTGGCTAACGAATCACTCACTGAGATAAGGTACCTTCACCTTGTGTGTTTCCGCCACGTGCTTGTTGTCGGAACCATTTTTCCGTTTTTAATCGCCTTCCCATCGACTCCATCGCCTTAATAAGTTACATGGAATTGAGTGTCAGACCCTGCCTTGCAACCAACATTTAGGGAGAAAACGGCATCTCACTCCTAGGCGTTTGGGCTAATGGGTTGACATCTCTTTCGTGCTACATGAGAATTTGCTGATGTGTGAGCCCTTCAGCGAGGTATGGTAGCAAAGAATTTGCTATTCATTTTTGTACGGATACTTTTATTGGCAATCTCTGTAATTGACATATGTGTTGCGAGACATAGTTTGTGTGGTAATCAAGTTGCTATACAACAATGTTGGTCAAGTAGCACCGTGATAGTACGGCTTTGACTCAGCACTAAAAGATGATAAGCCAATCAGCAATATAGAGGATTAGGTTGCTGATGGTGGCAAGTTGTTGCGCATTAGATATCATCTAAAGGCTCAGAATATACGTTGGCGTGTGCTCACCACAAGATGAGTGCGTGTCATGTGATAGGCAAGTGCTAGGCACTTGCTGAGGGTGAGATGATATGTAGTGTCACTCACCGAGTGTAAGCATTCCTAATCGCCCCCTCTTCTTTGACAGGTTATGGGCCCTTAAGTTGCTAGTTGTTGGAATATTTGTCTTGACTGGAACCTAGAGCTTGCTTCTCGAAGAGTGGTAGACCGTTGTGGTGTCGCACGATACGTGAGGTGCGGCTGGCTCACAAAGTGGATGGCTCTTGCTTGTGTTTGTAGCTTTACTTCGATACCCGGCTGGTTGCGACTAGCTTGTGTCGCTTGGAGCCTTGAACCCCCGAACGCCGACTCGTGGGACGTGAAGATCGGCTTGCTTTCCTTTGTTATAGCTTGGCGCTTTCTGGAATTCTATTTGCTTCCGGAGCTTGTCACCCGCCACTTTCTTCTCTCGTGAAAGCCTATAGTAATCCGGTTGATTTTATGGAAAGGCATCTTACCATAAGTGTACTAGCACTCATATACGACGTCACTTGACCGACATTCTGAGACTCGTTTGTGATTGCCTTGGATGTATAGACTCCGGGAGTATAGCTGCGTCTTCGGTCAGCCCTTTGTCGTCTCCTTTCAGAGCCGTCTTGCCCGCCTCTTGACCTGTACTTGGTGCTTTTCTTGGTGGTTTTTTCCTGCATTTTTGGTGCTCTTGAGAGCGCATCCGACGCACCTGCCATGGACTCCGTAAAACTACCGAAGTTCGGTGGGGAGAGACGAGATTTTGATGTGTGGAAGTGATAATCCATGTACACAGGGAATGGCATGAAGTGGGATAGAACCGCCGCTTCCCGGAACGGAGCTGTACGCGTTATCCAAGTACCGCCAAAAACAAGAAGAAACGTTTCCGTGCATTTGACCTTATGCAAAAGTAAGCTCCGGCTTTGTCGTCGGATGGTGCCGCTTCCTCTCAGCAACAAGTCGACATGTTCTCTACATTAATCCATGCGCTGCCGGAGGACGATCTTTCCCTTATCGATAAAGTTAGCGAGGATGACAAGACATGCGGCCACACTACAGGGACCGCGTTAGTCAATCATTATGGGGACGATGGTATTTACCAGTGTACGGAGTTATTGCATGACTTGGAGACGCCGCAAGGGGACGGCGAGAGCGGCATTCAATACATGAACCGGTTAGTTCGACTGCAACGACACCTTGCCAGAGTTGGGGACGTCGTCCATGACCGGCGTATCATCATGTACTTGATTAAGGGCATGCGCAGCGAATACCACCCCATCACCAACACGTGGGACGTACACAACATCAGCATGGATACCGTCAAGCGTGATCTTCGTCAGAAGGACATGCGCATCGAGAGTCGTGCGCAATCACATACAACGGAGCCTCCAACGCCTACGGCTTTTGCAGCGTCTCATGATGACGCAACGACTGATCTTTTTAAGGGGCAAGTCTCCGAGCTCCAAGACCAACTGAAATCTTTTCAAGGAGCTGCGACTACTCGTCGTGCCTCACATGGCAGAGGCGCAGCGAGGGTTATTCATGGTATTTGCTATGGCTGTGGTAAGAAGGGCCATCGCAGGTCCGAGTGCCCGGACAATAACACCGGAGGTAACTCTGCGGTGAAGGCTTTGGGTGAAGGGTATCAGCGCCCGCGCTGCTGGCGTGGGCTCGGTCCGCATCATTGTGAAGGCTGACGATGGAGAGGAGATTCTTGCCATGCTAAAGAATGTGCTCCACGTTCCTGAGCTATCCCGTCGTGGTCTTACCATAGGCTTTTCAGCCTCATCCAAGCTCGGCGACAAGGTCATTATGTGGTGTTAGCTGATCCGGTGGACCACCTTCGTCTTCATGCCGGTCATGGTGGTGGCGTTATGATTCCGCTGGAGCGCGCGCATTTGATGGTGAGGTTGCCGGCG
Source organism: Tetraselmis chui (assembly GCA_026401115.1). Taxonomy (NCBI): domain Eukaryota; kingdom Viridiplantae; phylum Chlorophyta; class Chlorodendrophyceae; order Chlorodendrales; family Chlorodendraceae; genus Tetraselmis; species Tetraselmis chui. The sequence goes on along the minus strand of JAPMLY010000399.1, from coordinate 174,750 downwards.
TGGGTTGCTTCGCCGAGTCCTACCGCTTCGATCGCCATTACGCCATTGGAAAAAATATTGTGGCATTCCCGACTCGGTCACCTTGGTGAGTCGCAATTGGACGGGCTCTTGGCCACTCAGATGGCGGGTGTGGCGCTTTTTGCGTCGGAGAAGTTGGGCCTATGTGAGACATGTGAAGCGTAGAAGTAGCACGTCCGTCGTATCTTGCGTGAGCCGACTGACCGCAACGTTGGTGTCTTCGAGGTCCTAGGCTTAGACTTCTGCGGCGCCCGGCGGCGGCGCAGCGGCGGCGGCCCCGGAGAGGGGTGCGCTCGCAGGCCCGTCGGCACCTACCTCTACCTCCACGCGGTGGGCGCTAGTAACCCCATAGCCGTGCCAGGCCTGGCACGGTAGGGGTCTGAACGAGGTACCGACAGCTGTGATCCGCGGGATCAGCAGCTGTCGGGAAGCCCGGTACGGAGGGTTTTGGAAAACATAATATCCGTACACCGGCACAGGGATCTCCCGCTCGGCCAGTCCGATATGTCTTTTCCGCGACTAAATACTCGCAGATACTCTCCCGACGATGGTGGGTCGCAGCCGGAGGAGCGGCACGGTCAGGCGGCGGCGGTCCTTAGGATCGCCCGCCGCCGGAAAAGCCCGGTACGGGGGTTTTGGAGAAATTCCCGTACCCACCATCTTTTGAGGACCGGCGACTCGATCCCCGTGTTCTTCCAACCCCTTCCTTAGTCGGTACCCGGTTGTCGATAGGTTGCCCAAGGCAGTGTACCTAGGGTTATCGTAACGGCACACTGCTCATAAAGGCACCCCCCTAACAACGTAAACCACCGGGGGAGGGTACGGACGGCCACAACGTGATAAGATAGGTGTTGGAAACAGACGGTACAAGTACAAGGGACATGAGAAAATCTGGCTCGGGGGCAGGAGAGCCAGCCGGACATCGTATGCAGCCTAGTTATTTTCTCTTCTCAGCCCCCGAAGGAGGAGAGAAGACTCGGCTAGGTGGCGAGCTGCGTCGGGAGGAGCGGCTAATACCTCGAGCGGGGTTGGGCACGGATCGAGACGGGACCGACGACGACCTGAGCGAGGGGGGTTTCTCACTTACCTTTCCCCCCTATATCCGGCACGACCGGAGTCGCACATGAGCCGAGGTCAGGCAGGTTCGACTCGACCAGCTCAAGCTAAACATCCTTGCTGATCAGCGACCCCGCAGCGGCTAGAGCAGGCCGCGTATCGTGGAGACTAGCGACATTTGTTTTTCAGACTGTATCAAAAAAAAAACGTATAGATCAGAAAATAATAAATACTTGGATACGGGCATGTTTTAGACGGTATCGTCACTGCCATTGGAGAGGTTGGGATTAGTGGTTCACGGTATACTCTTGCTTATAAGTCCAGTTAGGCATAGTAAAGGGGGGGCCACGAGACAGCAGCCGGTTTTTACTTGTATTGTTGTAAACAATTTCGATTTCAATTTCAATAGACTTCTGCGGTCCTACGAGTGTTCCATCCTTGGAAGGACGTCGGTACAGCTTGTGTGCGGTTGATTTTTGCAGCCGTTTCATGCTGCATGATGCGGTCCGCTCCAAGGATGAGGCTCCCGCCTCGTTCCGTCGCATGTTGACTACCATCCGTTCTCTTGGGCACACTGTTCGTCGTCTTCGGGTGGATAATGACGCGGTGTTCTTAGGTGCTGCCTTCCGAAACCTCTTGGATGAGTTCAGCATCGCCGTGGAGATCACTGCCCCTTCCACGCATTGGCAACATGGGCGGATTGAGCGGCAGTGGGGGACATTGGTCCCGATGACGCACTCAATGATCCGGCAAGCCGCGCTGCCTAAATCGTATTGGGCTCTAGCGAAGGCCGCTGCGGTGCATGTCTGCAATCGTGTGCATAGTAGCAGAGCCGGCGGTGTACCTTTCACCTTGGCGACCGGTAGACGAGCTGATTTGAGCTCCATGCGGGTCTTCGGCTGTCCGGCCTATGTCCACGTTGGCAAGTCTCAACGCCGCAAACTTGACGATCGCGCGTGAAAGGGTGTCTTTGTAAGCTACGCTTCCGAATCACCGGCGTGGTTGGTGTGCAATCCTGCTACTCGTCGGGTGGTGAGCAGCCGTAACGTGGTGTTCGATGAGGGTGTTGTTGTCCTCTCCATGTGGGAAAACAATTCGGAGAAACGCGATGATGATGAAGAGGACAGCATCCCGCGCACCCTGTGTAGCGAAGAACCGGATACACCTTCGGGGGAGTCGCCGCTACGGGAGTCGCTGCAATATTCTGGGTCGGTGTAAGATGAACGGGACATGCATTCGGGGGAGACTCCACGTCCAAGGTATAATCTTCGATCCACTACCTCACCACAGCAATGCGTACACAGTCCAAGGTATAATCTCCGCTCAACGAGCGCTTCGGGAGATGGATGAACTGCGGGAAGTACCGCAGCTATTAAGTCAGCCAGCTGTCCGACTGTTCAAGAGTCTGTGTCATACAAGCAAGCGCTGAGGAGTCCCCAATCGGGGGAGTGGGAGGCAGCTCTTAAGAGCGAGTACTACTAATTTGTATCTCGGAAAACCTGGACATTGGGCCCTTGTCCTGCCGGCCGCAAACTCGTAAATTCCAAGTGGGTATTCAAGCTGAAGCGCGATGCCACTGGGCAGATTGCAAGGCACAAAGCAATACTTGTGGCTCGCGGGATTACTCGGGAGAAGGGTGTGGATTACCACGAGACCTTCGCTCCCACAGTGAGGGTGATTTCTATTCGAACGTCGCTCGCGCTTGCTGCTTATAATGATTGGGAGGTGGAGCAGCTTGATGTGATGACGGCATTCTTGGAGGCCGATATCGAGGAGGAAATCTACATGAGGCAGCCGGAAGGATTCCGCCACGCTGACATCAATGGAGAGGAGCGAGTGTGCTTGTTGAAGAAATCATTGTATGGCGTCAAGCAAGCTCATAGGAATTGGAATAAGACAGTCACAGCATGGCTAAAGGAGTATGGCTTCAGCCAATCCAAGGTGGGTCCTAGAGTTGACGTCTTCATCAAGGAGGGTGAGCTTTATGTCTTGGCGTTGTATGTGGACGACAACATCATCGTCGGACTAGCGGGTAGCTGCATCGTTGGGTTCAAGTCGGCTTTCGGCATGAGGTTCAACGTGCAAGACATCGGTCAAGTGTCTTGGTTGCTTGGCATGACAGTCGAGGGTGATCGTGACAACCGCGTCATCAGGATCGCACAGCAACAATACGTCTTAGATATGATGGAGCGCTTCAACCAGATGGATTGCAAGCCAGTGGGCTCACCTATGGCGGTCGATGCTTTGAGCAATTGTGTGGAGAGGTCGACATCAAAGTTGTCTCCCGTTCTAGTGCCGTACCAAAGCTTAATTATTAGCTTGTTGTACGCTTCCGTAAGTACACGGCCCGACATCACCATGGTTGTTAACCACTTTAGAAGGTACATGTCCAACCACTCTCAGTCACATTGGGAGCAAGCCAAGAGGGTGCTCCGCTACCTCATATTCGGTGTTGATGTACGGTGGCGCACCTCCATCAAAGGTGGTAGGATGGTCAGATTCTGAGTACGCGAGTGATGTTGGGGAGCGGCGCCCTCGCACGGGGTATGTGTTCATGCTCAACGGTGCAGCGGTGAGTTGGAAAAGTCAGCGGCAACAAACTGTAGCGCTGTCGACAGCGGAGGCAGAGTATATGGCGCTGACTGCGGTGTCTCAGGAGGCGATGCTTTTTAAGCAACTTCTCCATGAGTTTCACCAAGACTCCGGGTCTCCCATCACCATTCACGAGGATAATCAGAGTTGCATCGCACTCAGCAAGAATAGCATGACGACCGGACGCAGCAAGCACATGGACGCGAGGTACCACTTCTGTCGGGAGAAGGTGGAGAGCGGAGACATCGAGGTGCAATATTGCGCGACGGAGAACATGCTTGCTGATGTGCTAACCAAGCCATTAGTGAGTGCAAGGCACAACAAGTTATGCAATGCCATAATGGGTTTGCCTGCAAGGGGGGTGTTGCGAGACATAGTTTGTGTGGTAATCAAGTTGCTACACAGCCATTTTGGTCAAGTAGCATCGTGATAGTACGGCTTTGACTCAGCACTAAAAGATGATAAGCCAATCAGCAATATAGAGAATTAGGTTGCTGATGATGGCAAGTTGCTGAGCGTTAGATATCATCTAAAGGCTCAGAATGTACGTTGGCGTGTGCTCACCACAAGGTGAGTACGTGTCTTGTGATAGGCAAGTGCTAGGCACTTGCTGAGGGTGAGATGATATGCAGTGTCACTCACCGAGTGTAAGCATTCCTTATCGCCCCCCAAACTTTGACAATATGCCTTGCTAAATTCTGCTCCATTCTTTCTGTTAGGTGTTGCACACTGCTTAAAATATCATGGTGTTGTCAAAGAAAGTACTGGTGCGCATCGGGATTGGGGAGTATCATCCAAATCTTGGAAACCCAGGAGACATGGTTGACACCGTGGGTCAAGAGATCCTCGGGGTTACAACATAGGAAGGGATCAACATGATGAAGGTGAGTCCCACGCCATTTGACTGTCGAATGTCTAACAAACGCTTACGAGTTCTTGCTTGAATAGTTTCTGACCTTATGTTCATGTCTTCATCAAGTTCGAGGTAGCGCCGTGCGTCCGCCATCGGCTTCAGAACGCGCTTATGGATGCGCTGAAGGACGATGTTGCGTTCACTTTGACGAAGAAGATATAAGCTTGCTGATAGTATAGCTTTTGCTTGATGACTAAGCGTATGTCAAACGCTGAGAACATATGCGTTGTTGTAAACGAAGGTGAGAGGTATTGCAGCGCACCTCTACCGTTCCCCCAAAGGCTGGCTGAAGATGAAGGAGATTCAAGAACACTTGAAGCTTCAGGTTTCCAAGCCCCCACGTTCTTCTTCGACAAGATGGGGAGTCATCCCCCAATTCCATTGGATCGGGGCCAAGAGCGCAGCTTTGAAGAGGTACAACAAGGACTTCCCTCAAGGCTGCGCGGTCAATGAGGACTCGATGTCGGATGACGAGGTGGACATTTGTTTCCAAATGGTGCGTTTTGCTTGTTTCCACACTGCGCCTGAATTTCAATGCCGTATGATGTGTGGTTTAATACTATTACTTGCAGTTGTATCGTAGGGGGTGGTGCTGGGATGTTGCTTGGAGGTTCTGGCGACCATGGAGGCTACAACTCGTCCCACAATCAGCAATGACATGCCGGTCTTTGGGATTCTCTTGACCTGTTTGGACTATTACAATCATGCAATTGCCGTGACTGATGGGTAAATCTAAAAGTTGTCTTGTTGCTATGCTTTTTGTGAGACGTCACTGTTTCACCACTCGACTGGCATCGATAGGCTTGTTGTTATGGAAGTCTCCGGCCATTCTACGAGCATTGGCAAAATTGAGGGAAGCCTTCAAGGAAGCCGTTCAAAGGCGCATGGCGTCTGACCGACAAGAGCACCAAGAGGACTTACTAATTGCAACAACATTGGACGTTAGGTATGCCATGTGCTCATAAGTGTTGATTTTGTTGTTTATATGTATTTGATGGTGTTGATTTGACATGATTTGATTTTTTTGTTTATACCATTCGTAAGCGTAGGTGGAATTTTTTTGACTTTCCGACGGCTGATAGGCAGATGCGGGAGAAAGCTTAATGCTACACGCGAGCTATGTTTGAGTAGGCACTTGAAAAATCTCCATCAAACCCGTCCGTGGAAGTTTAGCCAAAGGCGTCCACAAAACCACCGCTGAAGAAGAATATATGTATCGCCTTACGAGCCACACCTAGCAAAGGAGCTGCCCAGAGCTTCGTTGGCCGCCATGGCGAGCAATTAGCCGCCACAACTAACCGCCAACGACGGAATGGACTCACAACACCGCAACCAACGGCACACATAGGCACGACCATACAATTTGTAGACCAATTACATACATGTCGACCCCCAACATTTCGCTAGATAGACATGGACGAGATCAGAACAACAACACATATATAGCGATTCTAAAGCAACACCTTTACATCGCGACAGAACTCCGACGGAAGTTGGAGCATGCAAACATGTATGAGTCACCAACCTTCCATGGCGGATGACATGGAGCAGACGAGCAACAACACATTTTTGCTTCTCGCCGATGCAACGCCAACACGGGTCGATGCGCGGACCCGATTACAGTTTTCGCGGGGCGTTTGACAAGTTGACGACGACCTTGGTTAGTCCGTCCGTATATCTCTGCCCAAGTGCTCTTCTTCGACAACGAGGACTTCACTTCATAAGCGAGAAACGTTATCAATCATCTCCTCGTGCTTAACCCGATCTTCCCGCATCTACTCGACGGACCTCTACCGACGAACGCAACTAGTAGCGTGCAGTACCACCTGCTCTAGCATCAAATGTTCGGTATCCTTTCCTATGTCATGAGCGAAAACTCTTCATCGCCGATACACCTCACCAACTTCGAGGCGGATCCCACTTTCGGACGCGCATCTCCCCGTGTTAAGACGCCTAGCGGGCACTTATGACGGACAAGCTAGACCATAGAGATATCAATCGCACGGTTCGGCTAATAAATAAATTCAGGACTCCACAACGAGACGATTACGCTAGATACATATGCTTATTACGTCTCCCACACTCTTACTACAAAAAAATTAACGACGACAATTTGTCGTTTTTTTCTGAAAAGCTCATAAGTGCACCCAGCCGTTAAACATGCCACTCCACCCGCCACCATACACCCATCTTGGATTCATCTCTTATTACCCCAACTCCCCCGCTTCCACACTGCCATCACCCCCGGCATCCGACCACCACGCATCATCACCACCCGTTTCCTTGCCCCCACCACACACATCGAAGTGGAATACCTCTCCCCCTCGGACAGTTGCAGCCCTCCCTGCGACGTCACACGCATCATATCCAAACATGCGGACACGGAATACGGCCAGACACAATACATGGTTGAATGGGCCCGGAACACCGCAGGGAATGGGACACGCAACTTCTAATGGATAACGGCTTCCGCCTCATCTCCTCCACCCCCACCTCAGTATGTTTCCCCCTCTCCCCCTCCCTTTGCTCTATCTGCCACGACCCCCTCCACTGAGACCTCACTTCATCTTGTAACACATGTCCGCACTTTGCCGTCCACTCTTAATGCCGCCCCACTCAAGGGCCCGACACATGACAATGCAAGTGGTGCGAACCCAGCCATGCGCACGACCTCAGCCGCCTACACGAGGTCCAATGGGACCTGCCTACGTCCAATTCCAAGACGCATTAAGTGAGACCCCCTCCGGCCCCACTGCCCTCACTGCCTTCAATGCCGGCTTCGTCCCGACCACATCTACCATCCTCCCCGACCCTGGACCCACACCATGGACGCACCCCCTCATATCCTACAACCACGACCCCATCAACCTAGACCTTGACATGCTCCCCACCGGCAAATTCACAATCCACACCCACCCCACCCTCCACGACATAACCATCCTTTGTTACCCCGACAGTCGCGCGGTCACAACCCTCTCCGGCCCCGCACCCGACACCTTTTACCGACTCTTCCGCCCCGACCTCACACACCGCACGTTCGAAGAGGAGGTCTACCACCTCATCACAAGACTCGGCTCCCGCCCACAAATCCATCCACCCACACCCGCCACCACAACACGCAACAAATGGTCCACTTGTGAAGACCTCCTCTCAGCCCTGCGCAACACTTAACATGCCCAAACCGAACTATACTCAGACCCCCTAAACAATTCCCTGCACTCACACACTTACCACTCCCTCTACCAAGAAGACGTTATCTTCTCATCCAACGGTAGTGATGCACCACACACTTGACACGGCACTAACATCGCTAACCCAGAATACGATCACGAATGCATGCGCCACGCCATGGAACACGCCAGCACTCCACCGCTACCCACTCCCCCAGCGCCACCATTCTCATCCTCCCACGATGGAAACGCACAACATACCGCAACTCCAAGTACATCACCTCACCATACACCCACCACCTTTACACCTTCCCCGACGACGCAAGCACGTTCCTACCCCCCGACCAACACACCGGTTACCCCACCCCCACACCATTCGGCACACGCTGGATGGTACACATCTACCTTGTTGCCAACCCACTTGCCCTAGCCTCCATGCCCTCCTACACAGCTATGCCCGCCCTCCACAACACACTCGAAACTATTTACGAGGCAAACCTCCCCTCCCCATCCATCACCTCCACACCCCCTCCCACTGCGCCGATTATACACCGCACTCAGCAACTATCTACCACCGACCCCAAACCCCACCCACCCATTACCTACCCTTTCCCAGAGCGCATAACACTTACCTACTCCTCCACACGAAGTGCTCTCGCTTGGAAATGGCAGGACTTCGTATACACGGACGGCTCCAGAAAGGGAGGCTCCTCCCCCCTTGGAGTGGCTGCCACCCAATCTGCCCCGGACACACGCGTCAAAATTCCGGTGACCTCCACCCCCCTCCCACACCATAGGGGGGCGGAGGTAGGCATAGACATAGGCCTACAGCTAGGACACACATACCTCCTCACGGACAGCGCATGCTCACTCCGACTCATCCAAGGACATATGAACTGCCCTAACAGATACCGCCGTCACCACATCCACCGCGACACAATCGAATCAAGCACAAGCACCATCATATCACGATGTACATCCGGAATCCGCACACATCTAGGCGAAATCAAAGTGCACACCACTCTATCGGCAACGATATCGCTGACGCGCTCGCTAACCTCGTTGCGGACGGTCACTCGCTAGACACGACCTACACCACATGTTTAGACGTGTCGATAGGCACATAAACATGGCCATACACACTCATATCCCAAACACAAGGCGAACCGACACCCTATAGGTACACCAACCTCAAACCGATGCGCACAAATATAGCACCATACACACACATACGCCCCAATCCTACACCACCAAATACGGTGCCGTCCTCGCCCGCGCCGTGGAAGACGGAGCAGACTTCACTCTACACAAAAAACAAACAACACTAACCAATGTACATTTCAAACACAAACAAGAGTTCACATGGGAAGTACGCAACACCCGCCTTTTGTCACACGACCCCCCTTGCACTGCCCTATGTGCGGTCAATTTACCAACAACGGCCACATGGCCGGTAACTGCCCTATATGTCCGGCCTTAGACAGACCGCCACAATAGCGCGCCGCAACTCCTCTCTCCCTCTTGGAACGCCATAACGGAGGCCGATGGGAGACCATCACGGCAGATTTTGGTAACAAGCCCATCAAATCATTCTCTTCCCACCCGCTCACCCACACCCCCCTTGACTGCCATCCCCCCATCCCACCCACATACCCACCCGCCTAGTAGCTGCAAATTAAGGCCTCTCGCCCGACTCCCTCACCTTGCCATCATGCTTGAAGGCATCCTCCCCTCCGTGCTACGCCCCCCCCGCTCACAAACCCGTCTTCATCAGACTCCTCGATCCTTGATTCGTTGGACACTCGAACGGCCGACGCCGATATTCTTCGATTAAAAAGATTCAAATAGGGGAATGGAAGTAATGCACATAACACAAGTTCTCCCACACCGCTCAAATGATTCGCGACAAATACACCCCCCTTTCCAATGCTATTCGACAATATTGGCCGGGCATCACCGTCGACACTTTCCCCATCATCATGAGCCGCACAAGTACCTCTCACACCTCCACCATTGCCAGCCTCACCTCCCTCCTCACCCTCTGCACCGACCCCCCCCCCCCCCTCCCCCCGACAAACTTGTCTCGAAAGCACGACTCGGTACCACACGCATCCTAACACAACTCCACTTGCACACTTTCCAACGGTTGCACCATCTTCTTCTCATTTATCGCATCAAATCCTGCACGACAACACGCCGCATCTCCTCTTACCGCACCCACACACGCCCTGACTGACACCTACCACCCTAACGCACGACACAGTCTCCGGGGGGGGGGGGGGGGGGGGGGTAACAACCCTCAACGTTTTTTGGAGAGGTTAGGGTTAGGCGGCTCACGGTCTAGCCATGACTAATAAATTTCCTATATGGCATAGTTGGGAGGGCCAAGAGACAGCAACCGGTTTCTACCGGTAGATGTTCTAAACAATTTCAAATCCATTTTGTTGCAAATAATTTTCCTTGCATTTTTTGTGGGGCTTGGAATCGATATCTCAATACCACATATTATACGTGGCCTATCAATATGTGCATTGTTAACATCGAAAGGCATAGGTAAATAAGGGAAAGCGATGATATCCGCTTAGCGCATAAGTACCAAACGCCAAAAATGGTTATAAAAACAATATATGATGAGTATAGTTCCCAACTCCAACGCATAGTTTTTCAATCCATGAGAAGTTATGAGGAACTTTACGGGGTTTGATGATTATCAAATTACCTGAAGAACACACAACTTCAGCCCAGTTAGCGAAAGCCATCACTGTCTAGCAAGCCACATTTTTCTTAGAGTTGTATCCAATTAAATCGCTACGAAACGCTACTCACCGACGCCCTGCACTCCCATGCTTGCTTGCGGACAAGGTGTGGTATTTGAAGCTTTCGTTCGTTTCGTTGACATTCAATAACAATGATTCAGTGAGTTGACACTGGATAAATAAAACTTGCATGGATCTAGCTTATCCTCCTAATGTCTAAACCTTGACTAATACAGTGACCTTTCCCCTTGCTGCATGACTCCTCCCCCCTACCTCAGTTGTCGGCCAGACGACAAGTTGCGGCCCAGCCAGGTAATGAACCGGCCAAAGCGATGTAAATCCCACAAAATAACATGTAGCTCACCTCTACGACGGAAATTTCCAACAAGAGCGGGCTTTCCTGCAGGAAGATAAGCACTATCAATATACGTTACGCCTTGTGCCGATGATCAGATACACCCGCTCATCTCTAGCCGCGCCAGCCCAAGGAAAAAACAGTGGGAATACGGCAGCCCCAGCTCTGGAAATGTACAGGGGCACCGCAGCTGGACATGGCCGGTGACGGCATTCGTTTGGAAGCTATGCCATTAACACGCTCTGTCCACCAGGCTCAGGTGCTGAGGCGCGGGAACGAATCCTACCCTCCCACCACGGCAACAAACACTAGGGCACATACTATACAAAACTGATGGGTTGCCTCATCCATGCCAGACTGTTGGTGCACCTAAATGCACCCTTACATATTGTGAGTGGAAACCCCTTTGATGGAGCAGTCAACAGGAAGGAAACAAACAACAGGAGGAGCATAACGACTTTTGAATTTTTTTACAGGGCTGGCTGAGACACAAGGTGAGAATTGTGCCAACAATTCCTTTGATAAGACCAAATGGCAGTGCGGCCACTTGTGCCCTCAGCTTGACAAGTTGGGTAGACAGTCACCCCGAAGTGCCAAACTTCCGCGTCCAGTCTTCAAACTCGGCTATCTGACTCCCATCCGTAGACGGCTTCACCACAGCCATCGCTCGCGCAAAGTCCTGAAACGTGACCGGGCGGACGTCCTCCGCTCGTATGCTGGCTAGCTTCTGCTGACCCAACTGTTTTCGCAGCGCGTTGTGCATTGCAAGCAGAAACAGATTGTGTCAGTGAGTACCCTGAGAAAGCTATCGCATGAGCTGTGAGAAACTTTCACGAGCAGGGATACCTCTCTCAGCGGCTGCATGGCAGCCTCGCGGCACAGCGCAGTGAGGTCGGCGCCACTGTAGCCGTACGTCGCCCGCGAAATCTGCTTCACATCCTCCACTCCGAGCGCCACCTGTGCCCTCCCCGACCTCAGCAAGTGCCCCAGCAGCGCCAGACGCCCGCCCCTGTCCGGCAACGGGATGTATATGCGCTTCTCCAAGCGCCTCCTCACAGCATCGTCCAGCTCCTGCCAACCCCATTCATGTCACTAACAGCACTGGGCTCTACCCGCCTCCTCTCCCTCCCCCCTTCTACGCTCACCTACCTCCGACCCCCTAACACTCTTTCAACATCAAAACAATCTCACCTGTGGTCGATTTGTGGCGCCAATGACCACCACGTGTGCCTCCTGGCCAGACATCCCATCAAACTGAACCAAGAACTCGGTCTTCAGCCGTCGGCTGGCCTCGTGCTCCCCTGGTCCGCAGCTCGCGCAAATGATGCAGCTGTTCGTTAGCCCAGCCACCGGTCAAGTCATGCGGGATGGTCCCACGGCAAAAGGGGTGAAGGCGGTACCTGCTGAACGCGCGCTGAGGATGGAATCGATCTCGTCCAAAAAAATGACGGATGGTGCTCGCTCGCGGGCTATTTCAAACTGCAGACAGCGCAGCCATGGAAGCATATGATAGTGCAGCGGTGGAGCAAGGTAAGGAATTTGGCCACAGACGGGGGAAGGGCGCCTACCAGCATGCGCACGAGCTTCTCCCCCTCTCCCATCCAGCGGCTGGTGAGGGAGGAAGCCGATAGGCTAAAAAAAGTGGCCTGGGCTTCATGGGCCAGCGCCTTTGCCAGCATGGTTTTGCCGTTACCTACGCCGCAAGGGTCGACCGGAGGCAGAAGATTTATTCTACTCTCAGTGAAGTGCTGATGGAGTGCTACGTAATGCGGACAGCACGACATGCTTACCTGGGGGTCCATAAAGCAATAGCCCCTTCGCTGGTGCACGAATCCCTTGAAACAGGTCCGCTCGCAGTGCTGGCAAAATTACGAGTTCCTGGAACCCAGTAAACCTTCAGCTTCGGATGCGAACCTGCGCATGAAAAATTGTCCAGGACAGAAAGGGGAGTGTGGGTTTGCTGACCTGCAGAGCTTGTTTCGCTTTGTTCAGGCCAGCAATGCTGTCCCATGACACTGTTGGTCGATCGTCCAGCACATCCGAGAGAATCATCTCCCGCAGCCGCTCGTCCCCCTTGCTCTCAGACTTACCTGGTGGCGCCTGCAGTAATACACCCGCTGTAATACATCCAAGCACTACCAAAAGGAGTACGCTGACATACATAATTATAATCCAAAAAACAAATCCGAAAAAAATAGTGCGCCATTTAACTGTTTCGGCGGTGCATTGTTATTTTGCATCGCACGAGCTGGCTGTTGCCGCGGTGTGAGGGCTGACATATTTCTTTTGTATGATGAGGGCTGCCTATTGGCGATGCTACGCTCAGTTGGCTCAGGGCGCGTCCGTGCCGGCGGCGCCTGAGCTTGTGGGGGCGAGATGGAGCTGATGGGGAGGCCGGACTCGTACTGACGGATGTATGTGGCAATCGCCTGAATGCCCCCAATCAGTAGACTGCATGTTAGAAACAAAGAAGCAGCGCGGTGTAGGGTGCTTGGGTGAAGCCACTTAACGCAATATGCGTGCAAACGAGGGAGCACATCCAGCAGGCGTGCTGCACACTGCCTCAGCCGCTATACCTGCCGCCAGTCCCAGAGGTGACGCCGCCAGGTACCAATGTTGCTGTTGCCAATGCCAGGGTTCGCGACTGTAATGGCTAGAGCATCGTCGCATGCGGACAAGCCCATCTGCGGAGGGCACATGACAGCCGGACTTCAAACCTTATGGCACGAGGAGAGCTGACGGGAAGAGGGTGGTTGGGAGGGGAGTAAGAGGGGAAGTGGGGTGCACTGTGTGGGCCAAGTTGCAGGGGTAAGCATCAAGCTGGGGGGGGTGGCCACACACCTGATACATCTTCATCGCCTCCCCGCTGGCCCCCTCACGGTGCTTCACAGCTGCCCTATCTAATATGTCCTTTTTTAATTCAGTTTTTTTGTTTTGGAAAGGCAAAGGCACAGGCAAAGTAAGGTCAGTCATTTGTGCAGCAGCCTCGCAAGCAGCTACCCAAACAGCTCACACGTCAGTTTCAGGCCCACTACCCACTTCACGTTAACCGCTCGAAAGATTGAACAGCCGTAAAGCGAGTCACGTCCATCGCTATCGACACTGCACAAGAAGCCCTGGTGCTTCGAAACCCCACCGACTCGGTAGCACCGCAGTGACTCGGCAGCGCCGCGCCGGTTCACAGCTCGCTTACCTTGACAAGATCGTGGAACCCGCTCAGCTTCTCGACTTGCCTTGTCGTCTCATCTTTAGCGGGTTCGCTCTTTCCCCATCGCCACGCGGACGCCATGCCTCGTGCTGCTGGTGCCTGCAGGTCGCGCTTCCCGCTGAACCAAGTGGCGCCCCGCGGCATTCCCAAACGGCGCGGAACAAGCGGAGGGCGGTGGAGGCGGAGAGCAGAGAGTATCGCTAGTACGAGGAGAAACACTAGCAGTAGAACGGAAAGAAACGATGAGGTGAATTCATGCATGACATGCTCGTAAATGTCGACAGGTCCTGAGCGCTGAGAGTAGTGCTAGCGCTGCTCCCCGCCGGACCTTGGCGGTTTATTATTTTTGCACCTGCCAATACTACGGACTATGGCTACCTTGCGAGTCGGCCGTATGGCCAGCCAGCCAGGCGAAGAGGCGCCGCGGCGAATGTGTAGTTTAGTTGAACGGAGTCTCGTTCTGGGAATCAACTTACTTACAATTCTGAGTGGCGACGGTCGTCATCAAACAATGTACACTCCTCCACAAATGTCTGGACATGCACCATGTTGAACATACGCAAGTCAAGAACACGCTCTCCTCTCACCACGTCAAGCACGACGACACCCAGGTACCGCCCAAGTGTAGGAGTGTCGAGAAGCAAGCAGTTAGCCGTCATCCGGTGTGGTTAAACATGAGCTTAAAGCGAGTGTTGTCGGTGAAGTTTGTCGAATTAAGCCCATAAATTCCCAAGAAACGGTTTGAACTACACACGTGGTTACGAGCGCCACGCTTGGGCATTGCTCAAGCGCTCATGCCAAGCTGCATGCTCAGTGTTGCGCATAACCGTATTTTGGGGGACTTGTTGGAGGAGGTTTAGAGGCGTGGGAGCCATGTTCAATTCGCTAGGTTTGGTTTGCGGGTGTGTGAATAGAGCACGGAAGGTCACGCCACATGCACGGCTGATGTATTTAGAAAACATGCGAGTAAAAATCCACATGACTTAGGCTTGGATACACAGTGCACGTTGTAAATAGGCGAGGGCGATTGGCTGTGGTGAGGGGCGAGGTCCAACTTGGTCGTTTGGAACGCATCACGTTGACGGTGGTGTTTGGAAATGCTTGGGTATGTGCTTGTACCAACCACACCCGCCCCACGCGTGGCACACATCGGGAAGTGGTCGTGTAAATCAGTAGGAAAGAAGAATTATCGACTATTTGTAGGAAAATGTATATCGACAAGCCCCGCGCAAGTTGCATCATGACGTGAGCCGAATTCGACGAGTGTTGCGCTTGGCACTGCGGCTCAGCTTTGTCGGAATATTGTGGAAATTAGAATAATTCACCGAAATTTTGTTTGTGAGTTTTGAACTCAAGAGTATTAAGTTACCTCGACGCGCATTCAGAGTTATGATTGTTTAAACATTGTGGCCGAAAGGAGCTTGCCCTTGAGTTGTGACCATATCGGTGGTAAGTCTACACACGCAATTTCCTGCGTTTCGCCCACAACGGCCTGCCCAACACCTCCTTCCTTTGTCGCCTATGCATTACATTTACGCGACAGTGGCATACGGATTCATATTGCGGCGCTGTGCGCCCGTTACTCTTTTCGTCTAACCGTCACGGCGATTATTCTAAAAAAGGGCATGTCACACGGCCGACACGGGTGCGGGCGCGATAACCCCAAGTACACAAGCATGGCAGTGCTCGAATTCGCCCCCCGTATTTGTCAGCGCATTCCATCTTGGGCGCCAAAGCATTGCCGAGGATTTCATGTGATTTTTCATTTAAGCTGTGCCGGGCCTCACTTATGCCAAAGATGTGGATCACTTACAGAATTTGGTATTGGTGGCTCTTGGGCAACCCTACACCCAATGTGAGAGAGAAACGGGTGGGTGGGGTTGCGTGAGCGATAGCTCTCGCAAAAGGCAGAAGGTGGACACACAATCGCTGCTAGTGCGTCATAAAGTGTGCGGATATTTTAGTGTCCGTGCGCGCATGGGCGCTTGAACCGTTAGGGGAGATGTACCGTCGGAGATAACGCATGTTACTGCGTAATTCTAGCCATGTAATTAAAACCTCTATATTACCTGTGTGCCGATTGCTGGTACGTCATGGGCTCTGCCTCGGTAGCGGCCGGCCCCTCGAAGCCGGTGGCGCGTGGATCCGGGCGGCTGGGTCGAGGCAGTTTGTTTTGCGTGAAGACTGCGGATGTCCGGTTGGTCCGGTGGACATAGATAGCTTTTGCAAAACACCATGACGAGTCGCGTGCGAAGTGGAATATTCATCTTGATGGCGCGATAGAATCGCGCGGGTCCTTTGGGGCATCCTCTAGAGTTGCGAAGGGGTTATTGATAGGAACATTGATCTGCGTAGTGTTAGCGCATGAGGGATTGGCGCTAGTTGCCCCCCCTTGGGTTGACGTTAGATGGTTGAGAGCCGTTAGAAGCGCTTAAACTTGCCGGCGTGGGCTGCAAAACATGCGCATCTTGGGACTCGTCAAACGCGACGTGAATAGTGCGAATGAGTTTGCCGGTGACAAGGTTCATGATCCAATAGCCCGCACTTTCGTCGCAATACCCGATGAATATGCATCGAAGGGCATTGGGGACAGCTTTTTCAACAGCACCCGCCTCGATCTTAGCAGCGGTACGTAAATTTGAAGCAAGGAAGTGCGACGGAGAAGACGCCGAGAAAACCAAGACGCGCTGCTTCTTGCCATCCGAAAGCGTAATCGAAACTCCTTCATCGCGTACCAACTGCAAATCGTCACTTGAAAATACAACGCCGATTTCGCGTAACAACACTCGCGCTGCTGCTACTACATGTGTTTCGCTAGGTGAAATTCCGCCCGCCGGAAGCCGCATCTTAGCCGGATTGAGCTTCACTTTGCATGACGCATTGCAGGTTGCCCGCCGAAGCACTCCCAACATGAACTTAAATCACCAAGTAATTGCCAGTTTCCATTGAAGCCACTGTCATTTAAATGTAGAGCAAAACTTCGCAAGTCGCACATGTGCCAACGTATATAGATCAAACGCTCCGAAACTAGTATGACATTTTGCTTGGAGAACAAGCTGCGAAACAATAAATTACGGCTAATGCATAAAGAATGCGTGAGAGCGTAATTGTTTGCAATGTAGGTGAATATAATTGATAAGAGAAAGTAAAAATTGAGTTGTCTCTACCCTCCACTGCGCTAGCCCAGCCTAGCTCGCCTTCACTCGCGAAGTGTCACGCGTTCCTCGGAAGCTCGTCTTGTGTGTTGTTTGTCGCCTTAGGCAAACGTGATCCAGCTCGTCTTGATGCGTTCATCTCACTAGTAAGCACGCTAGTATTACACTAGTACTTTCATTACAATGGCTATATTATTGCGGGTGTCCACTTCCTCGGAAAGTACGGAATGCGGCGCCCGCCGGCGGCGCAGCGGCGGCGGCCCTGGAGGGGGGTGCGTTCGCAGGCCCGTCGGCACCTACCTCTACCTCCACGCGGTGGGCGTTGGTAACCCTGTAGCCGTGCCATGCCTGGCACGGTAGGGGGCTGAAAGAGGTACCGACAGCTGCGATCCGCGGGATCAACAGCTGTCGGGAAGCCCGGTACGGAGGGTTTTGGAAAAACATAATATCCGTACACCAACACAGGGATCTCCCGCTCGGCCTGTCCAATATGTTCTTTCAGCGACTAAATACTCACAGATACTCTCCCGCCCTGACGGGTACGAGGACTGCGGAATGTTTTTTGGCAAGGAAGGGTACGGACGGATAAGCTGTGGGACGAGGGCGTTGGAGCTGGCGGCGGACAATTGGGAAGCAGCGCTAGGGCACGGCGCCCGCTAGCGGCCGCCATCCATGCGAAACCTTTTGGTCTCCCCTGGGGGAGAGGCCCGAAGATACGCAAGACGGAGGCGGGTCGCCGCCGGAGGAGCGGCACGGTCTGGCGGCGGAGGTCGGCAGGATCATCCGCCGCCGGAAAAACCCGGTACGGGGGGTTTTCGGTTAAATATTTCCGTACCCACCATCTTTTGAGGATAGCCGATCCCTGGGCACCATCCGTTCCCCTCCCCTAGTCGGTACCCGGTTATCGACAAGCTGCCTCAGGCAGTGTGCCCCGGGTTATCGCAACGGCACACTACTCGTATAGGCGGCCCCCTAACAACTTAAATCACCGGGGGAGGGTGTTGGAGTCGGGAACGGATAGTTAAACGGAGGTCGTGCCGGCCCCAAGGGGGGCCGGCTGTGGTGACTAGAGAAATGGGAAGAGAGAGATGGCGGCCGGCGAAGGCACCGGCAGGGCCGGCCGACCGCCACAAATAGGGAATAGAGTACCGCTAATAGGCGCCCGCCGGCGGCGCAGCGGCGGCGGCCCCAGAGAGGGGTGCGCTCGCATGCCCGTCGGCACCTACCTCTACCTCCACGCGGTGGGCGCTGGTAACCCCATAGCCGTGCCAAGCCTGGCACGGTAGGGGGCTGAACGAGGTACCGACAACTGCGATCCGCGGGATCAGCAGCTGTCGGGAAGCCCGGTACGGAGGGTTTTGGAAAAACATAATATCCGTACACCGGCACATGGATCTACCGCTCGGCCAGTCCGATATGTCTTTTCCGCGACTAAATACTCGCAGATACTCTCCCGACCATGGGGCGGGGGCGGCGTTTGCGAAATATTTTTGGTGAAGAAGGGTACGGACGGATCAGCGGAGGGACGAGGGTGTTGGAGCTGGCGGCGGACAGTTGGGAAGCAGCGCTACGGACGGCGCTCGCTAGCAGTCGCCAACCCTGCGAGAGCCTTAGGTCTCCCCTAGGGGCGAGGCGTGATGCTACGCAGGACGGAGGTTGGTCGCAGCCGGAGGAGCGGCACGGTCTGGCGGCGGCGGTCATTAGGATCGCCCGCCGCCGGAAAAGCCCGGTACGGGGGTTAAAAAAAAAATTCCCGTACCCACCATCTTTTGAGGACCGGCGACTCGATCCCTGTGTTCTTCCAACCCCTTCCCTAGTCGGTACCCGGTTATCGATAGGCTGCCTCATGCAGTGTGCCTAGGGTTATCGTAACGGCACACTTCTCATAAAGGCGGCCCCCTACTAACAACGCAAACCACCGGGGGAGGGCACGGACGGCCACAGCGCGATCATATAGGTGTTGGAAACAGACGGGAAAAGGACAGGGGGCATGAGAAAATCTGGCTCGGGGGCAGGAGAGCCAGCCGGACACCGTCTGCAGCCTAGTTATTTTCTCTTCTCAGCCCCCGAAGGAGGAGAGAAGACTCGGCTAGGTGACGAGCTGCGTCGGGAGGAGCGGCTAATACCTCGGGCGGGGTTGAGCACGGATCGAGGCGGGACCGACGACGACCTATGCGAGGGGGGTTTTCACCTGCCTTTCCCCCCAAGCTCCGGCACGACCGGAGTCGCACATGAGCCGAGGTCAGGCAAGTTCGCCTCGACCAGCTCAAGCTAAACAACCTTGCTGATTAGCGCCCCCGCAGCGGATGGAGCAGGCCGCGTATCGTGTAGACTAGCGACATTTTATGTTTCATACTGTATCCAAAAAAAAACGTATAGATCAGAAAATAATAAATACCTGGATACGGGTATGTTTTAGACGGTATCGTTACTGCCATTGGAGAGGTTGGGATTAGTGGTTCACGTTCTACCTCACGCTTCTAAGTCCAGCTAGGCGTAGCATAAGGGGGGGCCAAGAGACTCCAACCGGTTATTACTGGTATTGGAGTGTTTAATTTCAAATTTCAAATACCGCTAATAGCATAACACTAAGCACTAGAATGACAAATAGCTACCTTGTACATAAGTACTATGGAACGGGATGCTAGTGCTAACACCCCCGCTCAAGGTAGCCGAGGTCTTGACGTCGTCCTAGCTTGCGTTGAGGAAGGTGCCATCTTGGTCGAAGGTGTAGTGCTTTAGCGTGTGTCTCAAGCCGGGTAGGTGTAGCGACATGCGCTCACAAGAACGTGCCGCTACCGGCGAGTTGCCGATATGAAACGGTTCCAAATGTACTGCGTAATGTACTATTCTGACATGTAGCGGGAAAAACTGTCCACGGGAGAATTAGCCGACGCATGAGAGCGACCGGCGAGGAAAAAGCACAGCGAACAAGGCCGTTAGGAGCGTGTAGGCACGCAAAAAACCTAAACGGGCGCTCGTGTTGACTCCCCCTTTTCGCCGTGGGAAAGAAAAGCTCCTCGCCAAGTAAGGTGAGCGTTGCGGCATTGCCTCGGGAAAAAACAATAACAATACTAATTAAAGTACGCACGGGCCGAATTTTCGCGGGTCGGTCTGAAAAACTAGATCCGGTCGAGAGCATCGGTAGGCTGAAAGCTAGGTGAGACTGAAAGCCGGGTGGGGCGAACGTGGCGCCGGGCGCTTTACACATGGTCTTCTCCTTTCTACGTGGGAGATGGTAGGACAGTCGCGGACAACCAGCTCGAAGGCGAAGCGTGGGGTCGGTGGGACGATGAATTACTAGCGTGGCGCCGAGCGCTTTACACACGCTCTACCCTTTTTAACGTGGGAGTAGGTAGGACTAGCGTGGCGCCGAGCGCTTTACACACGCTCTTCTCTAGTGTAACTTGGTGGAGGGGCCATAACATGTTAGAGTTGGGAACGGATAGTTACACGGAGGTCGTGCCGGCCCCAAGGGGGGCCGGCTGTGGTGACTAGAGAAGTGGGAAGAGAGAGATGGCGGCCGGCGAAGGCACCGGCAAGGCCGGCCGACCGCCACAAATAGGGAATAGAGTACCGCTAATAGCATAACACTAAGTACTAGAATGACAAATAGCTACCTTGTACATAAGTACTATGCTACGGGATGCTAGTGCTAACAGAGGGTGCGGCTAGCACAACGAGATCAGATGGGTGGCGGAAGCATACGGCAAACGGACACGGGACAAGAGACATCTGGCTCGGAGGCAGGAGCGCAAGCCGGACACCGTCTGCAGCCTGGCTATTTTCTCCTCCCTGCCCCCGCAGGAGGGGAGAAGGCTAGACTAGGTGGAGAGTCGCGCCGATAAGAGCGACTACTATCTCCGATATATGGGACGGGGTTGAGCACGGATCGAGACGAGTCCGACGACGACCTATGCGAGGGGGGTTTTCCACCTGCCTTTCCCCCTACCTCCGGCACGACCGGAGTCGCACAAGAGCCGAGGTCAGGCAGGTTCGACTCGACCAGCTCATGCTGACCAGCCTTGCTAATCAGCGACCCCGCCGCGGCTGGAGCAGGCCGCGTATCGTGGAGACTAGCGACATCCTATATTTTATACACTTTCCAAAGAAAAATACGTATCGATCAAAAAATTCATAAATACATGGATACGGGTACGTTTTAGACGGTATCGTTACTGCCATTGGAGAGGTTGGGATCAGTGGTTCACGGTCTACTCCTGCTTATAAGTCCAGTTAGGCATAGTACAGGGGGGGCCCATAGACAGCAACCGGTTTATATTGGTATTGTTGTAAACAATTTCAATTTCAATTTCAATTACGGAATGCAAATATCAATAGCGATACGTGCGATTCCTTCAATCATTTGCAGTGCTTTGGATATTTGAAATTTGAAATTGAACACTCCAATACCAGTAAGAACCGGCTGGAGTCTTTGGGCCCCCCCTTATGCTATGCCATACAGGACTTAGAAGCGTGAGGTAGACCGTTAACCAATAATCCCAACCTCTCCGATGGCAGTAACAACGTAATAATTTTGTAATCAAGAAAAACAGATCTAAAAATAAATCCACTTGTCGAGAAATGCAAAACTAAACTGCTGCTCGACCTTCACGATGCACGGCCCGCTCCCGCCGAACCGGGGTGTCGACCGGCCTAGGCCGGTCGGCGTTCGGGAGGGACGACGGGCCAGCCTAATCTAGCTCCCGCGTGACTTCGGTCTTGCCGAAGGTAGGAGGGGAAAGGCTGGCAAAAAACCCCTCCTCGCGTGGTCGCTCGTCGATCCCGCCGCTCCATCCCGTAAACCCCGCCCCAAGGTCTTGCCGCGTCCACCGACGCGGCGGTCCTCCGTGTCGAGGTCCCCCATCACCTCGAGGACAGGTGGGGGGGACCTAGACACACAGACATAGAAAAAACTAGCGCTCCTGCCTCCGCGCCTGAATTTTCCCCGCTCATTTCCCCGGTTTTTCTCTGTTTGGTACCCGGGTACCTGTCGGTTTTCCGGCCTGTGGCCGTACCCTCCCCCCTCTGATCGCGCGTCCACCGAGCAGCCTTTTCTTGAGCGGGGGCCTCCGCGCTCACCCGGGCCCACGCTCAAGGACCCCTAGGAGTATGAAGGTCTGTCGGGGTAGTGGGTGTCGAAGAGGGGGGGGGGCAGGTCACCGTAGCCGGATCCGGCGGGCCGCGGGCGCTCGGAATTAAACAAAACCCTCCGTGCCGGGTTTTCCGGCGGCGCCGACCCAAAGGGTCGTCGCCGCCAGATCGTGTCGCTCCTCCCATCGCGAATGTCCTCCTTGCCGTCCCAGCTTACTCCTCCCCCCGGGAGATGACGTTGGACGACGTAGCGACGTGCTAGTGAGCGCCCTGCCCTGGTGCTGCTCCCCAACTAGCTCGACGCCGGGTACGGACATTGTTTTTAGTATCCAAAAAAGCCCTCCGTACATGGCTTTCCGGCGGCGGCTGATCCTGAGGATCGCCGCCGCCTCCTGTAGCCGCTCCTCCGTCTGCGACTAGCCACCGTCCTGTGCCATGTCTTGCCTCACCCCTCGGCAAGGTTCGACCGGCACATGGCTGGTCGACAGCTAGCGAGCGCCCTTTCTTGGCGCTGCTTCCCGGCTGGCCACCACCAGCTCCAACACCCGCCTCCCACCGTTGATCCGGCCGTACCCTCCTCGCCATCAAACGGTGCCGTAGTACAGGCCCCACTCCTAAAAGTAAGGCCGTATCTAGGAGTATATGTACGCGAAAAAACATATCGGACGGGCCGAGCGGGAGATCTTGGCGCCGGTAGTGTACATAAATTATTTTTTCAAAAGCCCTATGTACAGGGCTTTCCCGACAGCTGCTGATCCCACGGATCGAGCTGTCGGTCCTCTTAGCCCCCTACCGTGCCAGGCATGGCACGGCTACGGGGATTCCAGCGCCCACCACGGGGAGGTGAGGGGATGCCGACGGGCCTGCGAGCGCAACCCCCTCCGGGGCCGCCGCCGCTGCGCCGCCGGCGGGCGCCGTGCTTTGGATAGTACTCGCCACATTTAGCGGCGGGCTCAGCGACCGGGGGAGCAACAACTTGGCAAGGCATCGTGCGAAGATGGCCGGTGAGAACACGTGGCGTTCACCGACTCGGCGCAAATACACGCCCCCATGAAGTGCGAGGCTGAAGCGTTGTACTTGCTCCACGCTAGGGAAGCTCGATTGCGCTTATGTGCGGTGTACGGGAGTGCAATGGCGCATAGATAAGCCACCGAGGGTGGGAGAAAGATCCGACCCGTTTGAAAAAGTTGATAGTAGGCCCAAAGCATGACGCCTTTTTTCCTCGCGGGAAGGGGCTCTTTGCGAGACGAAAAAGTTCTTCTTGCCATGCGCCTCCTCGGCATGAACCCTTTTTGAATTAAGAACTTGCAGCAGGTTCGACCCGTATTGTTCATAAGGGTTCCGGGAAATGTCTGGGACGACTTTTGATATAAACAATCTTTAAAAAAACAATATAGGAACTACCGCCTTTTGAGTTGATTTCTTAATTCTATTTTTCACTGCAAATATTTTTTATGCATGTAGTCCTCATCGTGTCCGTATCACTGATGCATCATCTCTCTTAAACACGGCGGCCAACAAACTCTCATCGCAAGCTGTCCGCAGCATATGGGAACTAGTATATTTAAATCTCATGCTTAGAAGAAAAGGCAGAGGAAACCACCAAGCAAAAAGGAGAAAGAGGCCCAAGAAAAAAGGAGAGAAAAATCAAAGTTGAAATATATAAAGTAAATTAACATGGAAAGTGTAGTGAAATGACGACAGCTGAAACGAGTTTTTTTTTTCTTTTTTTCTCTTGTTTTTTATTCCCCTCCCACTTTCTCTGTCCGTGCTCATCTGGTTCTTCTTGTAAACAATGACAGCTGAGTTTTGTTTCAACGCCGCCTGAAGTTTTTTTACGCCGCCTGAAAAAGGTGGCCGGTGCGAGCTTACCTGCCAGTCCCATCTCCCCGGGGGTGCAAAAACAAGCAAAACAGCTGAGTTTACTACTGTATCCACCATATCCCATATCCACGCCGATCACGTGATCTGATCACGTGAACATGTAGTACGTTACTGTTTGGGTGGAAAAATATCCGAGCTCCGTCCCGGAAAGGCAAAACCGGGCACAGGCATCTTACGTGGACGGTGGCATATCACTTCTAGTACAGTGCTTAAAACATATTAACCAAGCTTCTTACCAGAAAAGCAGGGAAGATTCACCAAGCATGGAAAAACGCATGATTAGAAGAACCCACAAGCCCGCGGGGCCAAAAAAAACAAACTAGCGAGCACGCAACTGCGACTCAACTCGACCCGATTTTGCCCTCTTGCCCCCCCCCCCTACCCCCCCCCCCCCCCCCCCCCCCCTTGTCCAATTTCATGTAGTGCTTATTCTTGTATTTCATTGTAAAATATTTTATTATGCGAGTCGATCTCTGGAAATGTGGGATCGACGGGGGTAAACTGCTTATTTGGTGGCCTACACTTCTCTTTCTTGTAATAAAAATGATTTTTATTTGCTGCTGCATAGCGTACGGGTACGTGAAAGAGCTGCTTATTATTTATCCTTGCTGCTCTTTCACGGTACCTGTACCGGTACGGTACTGACGCAACGCCCGCTCGTCACCACGTCAGCTTCGTTTCGGAATTCGTCAGAAGGTTCGGAGCACGTCGCTCGTCATCAACGGCAGTCATAACGCGATCTTGCTATAACGGGATCGTCGCTACAGTACATACATACTGACACTGGTTGTTGCTATCTCCACAGTAGTTTAAGTAGTATTCGCCATCGCCAGCACATGCTGTATATATTGAGCCTATCGCCTAGAAAGAACCATTGCTGTATTCATAGTTGCTTCCTAGGTTGCGCCAAGGAAGGACCTTTGCTTTCTAGGTACTAGCTAGTAGTAAATAGCGACTGACGACATCTGCGATATTGCTGGCGATAATATCTTCAAATGTGAAAGGATTAGAGACTGACCTGTCCCCGTTTACACAAACAGTTTTTCAAACCCGTAGCGGAGTCGGCCGTCTGACAGTCGCAGAGTTGCGTTTGTCCGCTGAGGCCCAAGTCTCTCTGTCTGATCTTTTCACGATGGCTCCCACCGAAAGCAAGTATGATGCTCAGGACGCCGAGATCAAGGTATGGCTGTCCTGGAGTAACAAACACATAAATGTCTTCCGGTTGGGATCCGACGGTTCGGGGAAGTGTCATCCCCGCACCCCCGGTCTCCCCGGCCATGGTTGAGTTACTGTGTAGCACCCTATGCGTTCCAGTGCGACGCTGCTGAGATTTTAAGGAGCCCCACCTCCCATTTCGACTTCTGTATCACAGTATCACTGGTGGATAGTATTCTCTTACGTTGCGCTGGCGTCTCCGCTCACCGTGTCACTGGGCACCCCTTTCCGTCTCCGCTGCAGTGGAGGATGGGGGTGACGTTTTGTTTCGCCTTTCCAGGTTTCCATGTTTCTCGGATGCCAGCATGACGGCTAGCTCATATCCTCGCCGCTCGCAGGCATATATCCTCATGGATGATAACGTGCACCCATTTCCAAAACAACCAATGCGCACGATGTACCTTTCGTCAGGCCCTCTGTAGCTATCTATCTCGCGTCTATGGTCAGCTGTTTGTTCGGAAATGGTAAACGCGTGAAACCGACAACGGAAAGCTCACATCACATACAATACAGCTTTTATTTGGGTATCCGTCAAATCGCGAGGGCGAATGGAAATAGGGACGTGCACAGCGTGTGTTAGGATACCTGCTTTGTAGTTTTTTAGGTAGCGTCTCGCTGAGCCACTTTTCCCTGCTCCAGCTGCTGTTTCTGTTCGCTGAAGCACCCGTCCTTACCGTCGCGCTGCACTCGCAGGGAGAAAAGCCCGCTCCAACGACCAGCAACTCCGAAGTCGACCTCCGGTACTCTGTGAACGATGTGCCGCCGTGGTATTTTTGTATCCTGCTCGGCTTCCAGCACTATCTTACCATGCTGGGCTCCACCGTCCTCATCCCTCTGCTCCTCGTCCCGGCCATGGGCGGCTCCATCAACGAAACAGCCAAAGTGATCAACTCGTACGTAGCGGACGAATTTCTTTATATATATATGCATATTTCTTGTGAATCTTTCTTCCGCTCGCTGTGACGTTGCCATATTTACTGTATGCGAAGAGTCGAGGTGCTGGCGTCTACTCTGTGACTAAGCCGGCTGCGCTGTGTGCTCGCTCGCAGCATGTTCTTCGTGAGCGGACTGAACACGCTGGTGCAGACCACTTTAGGCGACCGGCTGCCGATTATTCAGGGAGGCTCCTTTTCCTATCTGCCGCCCGCGTTTGCCATCATCGCCCAGATTCAAGCCTCAGGCAACTTTGCTTCCGATTATGAGCGCTTTGAGGCCACCATGAACGCGCTGCAGGGCGCCCTCATATGCGCAGCCTTTGTGCAGGTACCCTGCAACATCACTCTCCCAATATTTATTTGCCGTAGCGCCTCTTATCCACACTCCGCCCAACACCACATGCAGACAGAAATGCCATGAAACTGAGTCGGTTGATTTGAATTTCTGCATTCTTCAGATGTTCCTTGGATACACCGGGCTCATGGCCTTCCTTCTGCGCTTCGTGTCTCCCATCACAACTGCCTCAGTTGGTAAGCCACACACATTCACAATAACCTCGCCACAATTCAAAGGAAAACTCTTTCCCTTTGGAGATGCCTATTCGATTCTGACACTGAAATATATTTTAAAACCTGTTCGCGCACAGTGTCCCTTGTGGGGCTCTCGCTCTACACCGTAGGCTGGTCTGGAGTCGGCCAGTGCTTCGTAAGTCTGCCCTCCTACCATTGCGCTAAACATGGCGCATCGCGTTCATAATCTCTCAGCACCACCGCGTGCTATCATCACCGTCATCAGTCCTGCTGCCTGTTTCGGGTGAGATGTAATTGGAGACAAGCGCACGCGGGGATGGGGTGACAGCGACTGACACAGTGGTCGTGGCTGGGGGTTGCAGGAGCTGGGGGTGGTTCAGATCGCGCTGGTCATCATCTTCAGCCAGTACCTCAGCCGAGTGGAGGTGCCGATGGGGAAGCTGGGCAAGATGAGGCTGTTCCAGCTGTTCCCCGTCGTGCTCGCGATCGTGGTCTGCTGGATCTATGCCGGTGAGTGCTGCCCGCATGGCATGGTCATCTTCACTCAAATCCACCGAGGCAACAGTACTGCATGGCCGTCTCCTGACGTGCCCGTCTAATTCGCCCTCCACTGTGTTGTGGCCCATATTGTGCTGCAGTCATCATGACGGAGGCTGGCGTGTACGACTCCGACCCCACCTCCGCCTGCCGCACCGACCAGACCGACGTCCTCGACGCCGCGCCCTGGTTCTACTTCCCGCACCCCTTCCAGTGGGGCCGCCCCACCTTTGACGCCGGCTACTTCTTTGCGATGCTGGCAGGTAGGAGACGTCGTCCTTAAGACCGCTTAAATTATTTTACAAATGTGGATAGAAACATAGTTCCAGATTCAGTCAACTGTTGTTACTTTTGATCAACGCAAAGCAAAGTTTGGAACGTGTGATTTCAACGTTCCTAATTACCCAAATTAAAAGTCTAACGAAACGAAAAAACTACGGAACGTGTGGCTTCCTTTATTTTTATAACTTTTCGCTCTACTGATGAGCTGCAACTGAGTGTGGTGGCCGTTCTCGCAGGCACTCTGGCTTCCATTTTCGAGTCCATCGGCGATTATTACGCCGTCGCAAAGCTCTCCGGCGCGCCCACTCCGCCCCGTCAGATTCTGTCCCGCGGTATCGGAGCGGAGGGCTTTGGCACCCTGGTCTCCGCGCTCTGGGGCACCGGCAACGGCACCACCTCCTACTCTGAGAACATCGGTGCGCAGCGCCCCGCCCTCTGTCTGCTTGTGGGTTGAAGGCGGTGCTAACGTACGGGTACATGTACCTGCTGCACTTGACACGGAGGAACGACGAACTAGACGTGATTTAGATATTTGTTTACAAAATGTTTGGATGTATTATTTCTGCGCGCATTATTTCTGGTTTTTGGTTGCTGATTTGTAGTTATCCGATATCGCCACGTAGTGTTCACGTGCTCTCGCGACGGTACATCCGTTTGTGAGTTAAGATGTTAGTTATTACATTTCTTACAAAAGAAGCATTGGAAAGTGGAGATGACTACCAACGAAAAGGGTTATTCCTCTTTTTTTCTTCTTTTTGCTTGGTGGCCTCCACTGCTTTTTCTTGTAAGAAATTGCTTGACTACCAACGAAAAGGAGATGAAAACAATCCGTCATTTTTTAGTATGAAAGTGAGATTCGACCACTGATACTATTATTAGTACCCGTATGTTTCCACTTTTGGCTTCCAGTTTCCTCTATTTTGTTTTGATTTTACAAAAGAAAGCAGTGGAAACTATCAAGAGAATGATAACAGACCCCCCCCCCCCCCCAACACACACACACACAAGTTCAACCCGGGGGACAGAAAGGCATGCTACAGCGTCAGCCCTGCCCTCCTTCAAAGCGTCACGGAGATTCCACTAATTTTGTTGCAAGTAAAGAGCGACATGTTTTGATGATCCGTGCTCATCTGGTTCTTCTTGTAAGCAATACATGTTTTGATGATGAGTCAAGTATACCTGCCCCGCTGGCTTCCGCCTGTTTATTCTATCTTGTCTTTATTGGTGGTTTCCACTGCTGTCCTTGTAATCAATGGTTTTCGTGACATATCCCTGCTGCCATCTGGGTTGTTTTGCGAAGCTTAATGCCTGCACAGATATTATTAATCATGAATTTGATTGCAAGGAAAGCAGTGGCGAGAAAAGGTGGCTGAGCTAGACAGGGTTAAATGCAGTTTCAGTTTTATTTCATTACCAGTTTTGATTCCGTAGCACTGCCTTTTAACTGTCCTCCCTCCCCCCCACCCCCCCACGCACAGGTGCTATTGGCATCACGGGTGTGGGCAGCCGCCGCGCCGTCCAAGCCGGAGCGGGCATTTTCCTCGTCTTTGGCGTATTCGGTGCGTCGCTGTTGCTCTGCCTTTTGACACAACCGCCCTACCATTTAACCTGCCGTCCACCTTTCAATGTAATTTAGCTGAACCATGGCATCCGTTCTGGGACGCAGGCAAGTTTGGCGCGCTGTTCGCCTCCATGCCCTTTCCCATGGTGTCTGGCATCTTTTGCTGCACGCTTGGCCTCATCGCGGCGGTGGGCGTGTCGCAGCTGCAGCACACCAACCAAAACTCCTCCCGCAACCTGTTCATCTTTGGCTTCGCCGTCTTCAACGCCCTCTCCCTCCAGTACTACTTCAACAACTACCAAGCCGCCAACGGCTCTCTCCCCATCCAGAGCTCCAGCCTCATCGTCAACGGTGAGCCTGTCCCACCATCAGCACTCTCTCCCTCTCCCTCTCTCACACACACACACACGCAGACACACAAACGCACGCACTTACCACCAACCCTCTCTCCCTGTCGTAGACACGCATACTCACACTGTCACACAAATTCGCATAAACCCCCCCGCAACATCGCACACACACGCACTCATGCCAAGAAGTGAACAGAGTCCTCCATCTGCCCGTTTGCAGATATCTTCAACACCTTGTTTAGCACGCCGCCGTTCATGGGGATGGTCTTCGCCCTATTTCTGGACTGCACCGTGCCTGGCTCTCAGGAGGAGCGCGGACTGACGGTAAGGGCTGCTACCACCTTTGTCTGTCTTTCTGTTGATGACGCTGCCTGCTGTGTACCCCCCCCCCCCCCAATCGTGACGCCCATTGTGTGAATATTGAGGGACTGTGAAAAATATGGCTCGTAGGCATGGAAAGGCGAGACTGGCGAGGGGGAGAGCGATGACATTTGGGCCAAGCAGATTATTTGGGACACCTACGCTCTGCCGTGGGGGTTGCAGGGCGTCTGCAACGGCGTCCGCAATGCGTTGTTTGCAAAGTGCGGCTGTGGCAAGCAGATCGCCACGGCCCCTCCCTCCGCGCTGTCCTCCCCAGAGTCCTCACCCGCCATGACCTCCGACCCCGAGGACGGCAGCACTACCATCGGAGTGTCGGCGTGAAGCGATCAACCCACGCCAAAGGGGGCGCATGCGGCAGATCACCCAGATTGATGAAGCCCCTCCCTACCTTCCGTGCTAACATTACTAAGTCGTGCTCGTCGAGGTCAAGCATGACGTTCCCCTTCCCTCCCTACCTAACCCACTTAGCAGTGAAAACCTTGTACATGTCACAGACACTGCCACACCCACCGCCCAGTGCAGGTCATGCATGATCCGTCCGTTCCGAAGGTTGTTTTCAATCAGTGTGTTGTATGTACATTGAGAACTGATTAGGAATCCGCTGTAAACATATTTAAGGCCCCCTCTTTGAGGTGACGGCAATGCACGGCACCCGTCATTCGGCTTGCCGTGCATGCAATGAAAACGAATGAGCAGCGGTGATGGGTTGCTTGGACTGTGCTACTGTTTCGGTGGCTTTATGTAGAGCTTGAGAACCGCGAGGCCGCCCTGCGCGGGGTCGAACATGTGTTTCCCAGGCAAACTGCTCGACTCTATAATCTCGTAGTCCTCTGACCCAAGCAGTTCCGACAGCAGCCCCACCACCTGCCGTTTCACCTGCGCCACGAAGGTATGCCTAGTCGTTAAGTTGAACACATGGTCATTACGGTCATCGGCGCTGAGCAGTCCGACGGTAGAAAAATGGGGAGAGCTGGAGATCACCTCCGTTGCGTCCCTATCCCAGTCCCAGGATTCCGTCTGGTCTGCGCAGCCCCACACACAGCAGCAGCAGGCGCCAAAGTCGTACCAGAATGCGCCCATGCAGTCCTCCCTCTGCCGAATGTGCGCCTACAAACATCGTTTATTCATTGTAAAGGGTCTCACCAAAAGCACGAAAGGGCTTTCATGTCTCAGCGGGGCAGGCGAGCCTCCCCACGGAGCATATATTGCTAGTAGAGTGGCCTAGTGGGTACCTTTGCAGTGCGGTGCCGGGAGGGAAAGGTGAAGTCATGAATGGTGTGTTGGTGTGGACTACCGAAAAGCCCCCTACTGACACTTGATATTAAGCTCGCGTGACAGTGCACACTACTGAAAGTCGGAAACACGCACCTGCACCCTCTCCGTTAGCGTGGGGGAAAGTTTGTGTCGAGCTCCGAGTACCGTCTGCAGACCCTTCTCCGCGGGGTGCATCAGAGGCGCTAGCCGCGCGTCCGGCAGCTCCTCGAAAAAGAAGCAGCACGTGGCGTCCACCCGCACGTTGAAGCAAGCCGAGTCGACAGTCATGGTCGTGGCGCGGCAGGCCGAATGATATAGCGGCTCTGTTGGCGACGAACTGCTACTTTCTATTGTCGGTTTCAGCGAGAAAGGTGCGAGTCGGAATACAGGCCCGCGACGGAGGACGGGTGTTGAGTATTGTCAATAACAGGTTTCAACTCTCGGTGTCGTCGCTGTTTCCTCGACTGAGTGTTGCGCCGCGCCGCGCTGCGGCATCCGTCCGACACTATACGGCACTCACTCTTCGGGGGTGAGTAGTACCTCGCACTCGAATGGGTAAGGAATAATACCCAAACAGGTACGGATATTTAAGTTAGTCAATTTTTTCTTTTTAAATTTTTTTTGCGCCCCCGGGATATAGGACTGGCAAGTAAACCCGCACAGGCTCCCTCTACAGGCGGCGTTTTGCAAGCACGACTGAGAGTAGATGTTCCAAACAAACCTGAAACCCATCATCCATCATATGCTCCCGGCTAGGCGACGCTCGTGTGAGTGCACAACGTACCATTGCACGAGAACCGCATTGCGCTAACCCCACAACGAGGGGAGTGTTGGAGTTTCACCAACTAAAAAGTTCCAACAACATGCAAACAAAATTGATGCAATTCCCAACAATGACCAAGAAAGGTCTGCCCTACCCGTCCGGGCGTCGGGCCATTCGAGTAATGCGAGAAGGAGCAAGGCCCATCTCACGGCATAGCAAAACATTTCGTGGGTGCGATACACGAACAACAAAGGAAGCGATATGAGGGAGGGCTAGACTAGGCGCCATAATAATTGGAAAACCCTCCGCCCATTTCTTGTAAAATGAATGGCGCCATGACGAGAAGGGAGGACATCGCCATAAACAAGGCAGTTATATCTTTTAAGAGAGGCAGCGAACTGACGCACAAAACCATTTAACTCCGGGGCTAGGGTCCCAAAATGACGACGGTGGCACTCCCAACGTGGGCATTCAAGCATGATATGTTCTACAGATTCAGGCACATCCCCGCCGCATGCATGACAAAGATGGAGTGAACGTTCATGCATGGCATGCATGCGGTGGCAAACACGATGGCGAATAAAACATCCAACACTGTAAGTTTTGTTTAAATGAGTTAGCCATTTAGCCATCTGCAATGGGTGCTACCATTCTAAAAAACCGTATGAAATTCCGAGCAACCTTTGTTCTCGGGAGCCAAAAGCGCACGAGACAGCACGTTCAGGTAGTCCACAGCTGCTACAATTCCGTCGAGCCGGTTGGCAGAATTTAGGGTGTTTGGTGCCGAGGGTTTCGTAGCTGTCGTCAGCTACGAGTCGGGATTGAGGTGCGGCAGCTGCGGGTCCGAGTCCGGCATGACGGTGAAGTAGGAGCTCATGGCGCCGCGGAAGCGACGCATGTACTGCTTCGGCGACACCACCGTCGGCTGCTGCCCGCTGCCGCCCAACAGGCCGCTGCTCTTCAACAGAGTCTCCAACTGCTTGTCGATGGTATACTGCCGAATGAAGTCGATGACGCCGACCACCAGAGTGGACTGCACCGTGTCCGCGCCCACCAGCAAGCTGTAGTCCATTACGCCCAGGCGCGCCAAGAATGCGGTGTCCGCCCACAGTGCCGCCTGCAAATCACAGGATCATTTTTGAGGGAGGAAGCGTATTTGGCACAGCGACTAGCAACAATCAAAGAGAATCGAGACATTGGCAGACGCAACAATTAAAGCAGGCATGTCAATAGAGCAGCTACAATGGTACTATCCCTACTGAATTCGAATTTCGACAAACAGCCGATATTTCAAAGCGCGACTCGGGTGTCGTCGTGGGTTACGCTGGCTGTGCTCGCGGAGGGTTACACAATGGTCGTAGTCATTCACCAACTGTGAATCAGATGCAAGAGGGCGCTGTCGCCCGAAACATGTTCGGCCCTAACAACTCGCACGCGACAAAACGAGGCCAGCGTCGTATTTGTCATTCGCAGTGCGCGATAAAACGGAAACAGCAAACTCGACCCGTAACCCACAAATAGCGAAAATGATAACCCGAACCTCAAAAGGTTTAAAACCGCAAAAGATAATTGCGGAGAGAATCCCACGTATTGCTCCACACAAACTAAGCACATTCAAGGGAGCTCACTGTGAAGAGTGTAGAAAAGGGGGTTTAAGTGTTGGTATGCAAGATACAACAGCCAATTTGACATTTTGTATGTAAGTAAACATTTTCTCAGGCTTAAGAGTTTGCAGATTACCCCATTTTAAAGACTCCCAATATGTTACTTTTAATTACAAAGAAAGTGTTGGAATGCAGCAGCAGAGAGCTCCGTATATTCGCAATAATGATATCGGTGAATGGGATGCATCAAGGTTGTTAACAATTCAGGCTGTGCAGCAGTCTGTGCAGTCTTTCCACTGTACCTCCAGCTCTGCGCTGTCCGCCGCACTGATGCAAAGCGGGTGGTCCATCAAGGACTCCAACAGGTTTTGATCGAGCATAACCTGCGCAGAAGAACCATTCACAATAAATGTCGAGCATGTTAGCCTTGTGCCAAAAATGTCCATTCGTGTTCATGTGGTAGGCTCGGGCGGAAAATGGGATAATCAAAGAGCATGTTGTGACACACATGCAGCTGGATTCGGGAAACATTGCAAATAGGGTCACTTGTACACAGGACAACCCCGCAGTTTTGCATGTAATCCATAATAATATACGGGGGTGAAATAATATGGCGATTACAAATTTGCTGCAAATTCAAAGAGTCGTCATCGCCGGCGGCGGGAAGGGGCGGGGGTTAGGTGTAAGCCTCACATTTTAATAATGTGTTTTATAGGTGCCGAAAACGTGTAGAAAAAACTTGGGGGGAATTAAGCGTTTGGCCGAAATAGAAATTACGAGTAGCCCATAGTTGTTCGTGCCCTTTTTTTATTTTTTGTAATCATGCAAACACACACCCTCTGTGTCTCTCACTCTGTATTTTTAAAATAAAAAAATACCCCACAGAGGCCTATTTGTAGTTGTGACACACACACACACACACACACACACACACACACACACACCCTTTCTCTCTCACAATGATTTTTTGTAATCACTGAAATCATGACATCGATTCTCCTGTACCCATCGTAGCGCAGTAGATAAAGACGTACTCCAATCCCAATCCCAATCCGAATAAGTGCGCTCTCCACCAAGTCGATCCTTTTTCCAAAAATCATGTCGCACTTGTAGTACCGAATTCGATCGAGCTCATGATCAGGGGACACACCGACAGACAGACAGACAGACAGACAGACGGACAGAAAGACGGACAGACGGACAGACATACATACATTTTAGCAGATTAATGTAGTAGGATGGTTGAACAGTACTTAGTGCAGTTCCCATCCTTGGTCTACGCTACATAGGTGCTCGTTTAGGGTATAGGTTTTTGTCGATTTGAGGGTTTAAGGTTTAAAATCGAGGGATTAAAAACAAATATCCTCAGCAATACTTATTGACATTACTTTGCACTGCATGTGACGAGGCCACAAACTTTTCGGAATGGGGGGCTGAAAAGAAGATTTTTTTTGGGGGGGGGGGGGGCACGAAAAAGGCATCATCAAAATGACATGGCCTCATTACCGAGACGAGAATGAAAAGGATGTGGTCGATGGCAGCCGGCCCAGCTGTGGGAAATGTGACAAAAACCGGGAGAGCCCCTAATATAATGGGCAGTGGCGGTAAGATGAGCACAGATAGATATGTGGCGGCAAATTAAAATCCATACTAAGCCAACCGGGATATAGCGCTCCTGGTAGCCCTCTCTCTCGCCCCCCCTTTTTCCTTGTCCATGTTTCTAGAAGGGTTCTTGCAATTACCAAAAACAACCGGGATATAAATAATTTGAAGGCTCTGCTTAGATAACGACGATTGGTTGGGTGTTCCCAATGATTCACTGTTCTTTCGACTCCGTTTCCAAGTAATCAAATATTTTCTTTTACAAGAAAAAGCAGTGGAGGCCACCAAGCAAAGAGAAGAAAAGAGGGG
The DNA here is from genome assembly GCA_026401115.1 of Tetraselmis chui. Classification (NCBI taxonomy): domain Eukaryota; kingdom Viridiplantae; phylum Chlorophyta; class Chlorodendrophyceae; order Chlorodendrales; family Chlorodendraceae; genus Tetraselmis; species Tetraselmis chui. The sequence continues at coordinate 139,225 of JAPMLY010000399.1, read as the reverse complement.
AAAAAAACCTAAGGAAGCCCGAGGAACAGGAAGGCATGCTTCCAGGTAATCCCAACGTGGCGCGGACCTCCGAACGCAGTTCCTTGCTCACCAAGAGCAGTCAAAGCATAAAGATAGACGCAAAAATGGAATACAAGAAATAGAAGCGAATATTTTTCATTATTCATTTTCGCCATTCATTTTTAAAAAATCAGTTACAATTGATTTACGCCGTGTCAATAATAATAATGATGATATGATGTTAATAGTATTTGTTTGTTCTAACTATTTGGCGGCGGCGTGTTCGCGCACCTCTCCCGACTTGCTCGGGTCGGCTGCCGCGGCGTTGTATCGCCCGCGCAGGCTGCCCTTGAGGTCGTAAATCCGACTGACGGAGTGGCCGTAGAAAATATTCTCCATCACCAAAACGTCGATCACCTTCGTCGCCGCCTGCCCGCCGCCCGCCTTCCCTCCGCCGCTTCCGCTTGGCGTCGTCTTTATGCTCACTTCGAACACGCCGAGAATCTTGGCGAGACAGGTGGGCCGCTCGCTGTGCATTCCGTCTCCGAGGTATCTGAAAAAGCCGCCACGCCAAGTCACCGCCGAGAAAGGTCGCACTACTCCGCCATTTCCGAAACGTAACTGTTTTATCCTTGCGAATGATAATGCCGCAATAATGGAGGACGGAGGGCGGTGAGGAGCGACCGTTAAATCTCAAGTAAAGTGCGTCGAGATCTAATCAACGAGTGCGTCCTCGTAAACTGATGGTGTGCATGGATGACAAGAAGAACACGATGAACACGGACAGGGAAGTAAAAGGGAGGGGGGCCAAAAGGGCGAGTAGAGTGGCAAGAGGGTCACTCGTAAACTGATGGTGTCCTCAATAACGGAGTCATAACAGAGGTATGGTAACCGCTGCCCACTGTGGTTTAATTAATTAGACTGCCATTCAAAAGCAAGCTCTCAACTGAGCAGAAGATGCCATTCACGTAGCGCTCGTTATTAGACAAAACTGCGATGAATTGGCAGAATAGAAACTGAAGTACAGTTAGATAAATGCGAATACTATTCTTAACTACTGCAAAATCGCATTTACAAGTTAACAGCAGTTTATTTACATCGACGAATAACTCTTTCGAGTCGAGCAGCGCAGTGACGAGTTTTGGGCGGCGACTCGGCGAGGGGGGGGGGGGTCGCACCGAAAGTAGGCAGGGCCGAACTCGAGGAAGGACTGCTTCTCGATCTTGGACATCTGTTTGACGATGAAGCGGTCGTCGCGCGTTTTCGCAAAGTAGGCGTTGGACTTCCCGCCCTGACTCGCCCAAGCGGCGCAGCGACTGAGACTCGCCACAAACGCGTCCTCGCCGCCCTCCACCACCCGCGCCCGCAAAGCCGCAAACTGAACCGCGAAGTGAGCCGTCACCTGTGGGCACCGCAGGCATGGCAACCGCGCGCGAGCTGAGCGCCACCAACTGATGGAAGACCTAGCATTATAAATGAACAGGTTTTCCGACCGCAAGAATGGAAACTACATGGTATTAGGGTTTCAATTTTAGGGTTATATGTTCCGATCGTTTCCTCATCCCTTCGAACAAACTCGACTTTCTTACAGGCTGGCCTTTACCCCCCCGATTCACCCCTTTACTCACACCCAATGAGCACCAAGTTCAGGATTGGAGCCCACACAGGCGCGATAAACGCAGCGGCGGCGGCACAAGAATATCCACATCCACACAACAAAATTGTGTAACTTAAATTTCATACCACAAGGGCCGAAGTTGAAATAATCTGGCCATCGTAATTTCTGCATTATCTTACTCACTGCTACGCAGTGGCTCTGCTTGAAAAATGCCATTGAATAACTTCACACGTGGAAAACGGGTGTCTGCGTGTGTGAGTCTGTATCGATGTGTGTGTGTGTGTGTGTGTGTGTGTGTGTGTGTGTGTGTGTGTGTGTGTGTGTGTGTGTATGTGTGTGTGTGTGTATCCGTACATGAGAAATCAACATGTGTATATATGGGTATGTGTTTTTGTAAGCGAAGATGTGTGTGTGTGGGTGGGGGGGGGGTCCGCAAATGTTGTGTTTGTGTACATACACGTTTGTGCCTCGATGGCCCTGTGTGTATAAGGGTGCGTATGTCTAAACGGTGTGTGTGTGTGTGTGTGTGTGTGTGTGCATGCGACCCCCTGCGCGTACTGGGTGCGCGTGTGTACAGCATAGGAAAATGGTGGGGTGGGGGCGGGGGTCAGCACCGTGAAGGCGGCCTTTGGGGCGCTCTCGTAAACGGCGTCCGAGAAAGCGGCAGAGTAGTGCCACGCCTCGGCGCTCATCAAATCGCGCCAGTCCTCCTCAAAGTGCCACGCCTCTGTGCTGACGGGGCGGCCGTCCTCGCCGGAACTAACGCCGCCCCCGCCGCCGCCGCCCACCACGCTGCCCAGGATGGCGCCCACAAAGCTGGAGGAGCGGCTGTGGTGAGAGCGCGCGTGGCTGTGCGCGGCAGCGCAGAGTGGGGGCGCGGGGACGGCCTCATACGTCGCCACCCCTCCCACCGTCCGGCCGCCCTCCGCTGCGGCCTCCGCCTCCCCCGTCTGAACCCCCCAAAAACGCAGTGTTTAGGGCCAAGCACGGGGAAGGCGGGATTCTAAGGGTTTTAGGGTTAACGAAGCGTGCTACTCAATATTCATCAAAATGTGAGTTTTGGCGGTTAGACGCAAAATAACAATTTACGATGATGGTAGGTGGAAGCACTGCTCCTCGTGCGGGGGCATCCCATTCTGCCGTCATGGTGGTGCAGCTGCGGCTGTTTCAATCATGAGGGGGGCGCGCGGTGTGATGCTTATGAGAGGTGTATGTGTTTGAGTTGCCGGGCTGAGTGAGCGCTCTACACCTCACTCGAATAACCATATTTCACCATATGAGCCCGAGGTTGGGGGCGGGCGCTGCTTGGGTCTGCGAATGTTCTAAACCCAAAGTTGAAGTGGTTTGGAAGGCGAGGGATGGGGCGGCGCGACGTTGGCAAGGTAGGGCTACAATAACTCAAAAAACTAATCAGCAGCAGCCAATAAAAAAATCAACCGCCAATACATCTTTTGAAATGTGCCGAAAAACCGAAACTTGGGCACTCACTGCACCAGATCGAGATATCTCTATATCAATGTGCGTCGCGAGGGTTGCCTGCCTTCGCCTGTTGAGTAAAGGGGGACAGTCTAACCTGTTTTCCTTGTTTCTTTCGAGCAACGGCAGATTATGATGGGCGCCTCTTTCGTAACTCATAACTCATATAACAGTCACAATAATAACATGTGCAAAAAAAAAAATCAACCCTCCCCCCTCCCCAAACAAAAAAAATATGAAGCGAAAATGAGCAATGCAGGTGTATTATGATATAAAACAATCATGTTTCACTGTTTGATACATACATAGGTCCTTACAGCTGCGTAGGGTTAGGTGGAGGGAGGGCAAAGGAGGGGGCAAGAACATGGGAGCGAGGGGAGGGGGCGGCGCGGACCTTTGCGGTGGAGGGTTGGGAGGCCGCGCTGGATGGGGGCGGCGCGGGTGGGAAGGCGTCCTGCCGCAGACTCGCACCGCTTCCGGTCACGTGGGAGGGCGAGTTGGGCCAGCTCAAGGGGCCGTTCCCGTTGGAGGGAGCGGAGGGGGGCGGGTCAGCGGGGTCGGAGGCGGTGCGGCCGGTGGCGGCGCGGTGCTGAGCCGCGGCGCGCACCCGCCCGCGTCCCTCCGCCACCCACGCGCGGTATTCATTGGACTGCAGGACAAAGGCGATGACGGAGGTCGGCTCGTTGTCGAAGATGGAAATCACCTGGTGCGGGCGGACGAGCGGGAAAATATGCGATGGGAGGGGTAATATCAGTGGAGATGGGAGTCTGTGAGTTGCAGGGGCGACAGCGGCACGCTACAAAAGAAAGTGCGAATGGGTGGGTGGGTGGGTGAATTTTGAGTGAAAGCAAGAAACAATGTGTAAAAGAATGATGGACATAAATAAAGAATGGACGGGTTAATGGACGGATGGGCGAAAGAAATAAGGAATGAATGAAAGGAGGGGGAAGAATGGGTGAATAGGTGAATGGAGGAATGGATGGGTGAAATACATCAGGAAAAAGAGTCAATGAATCGATGGATCAAAAACTGAATGAACGACAAGAGTAAGAAAGGGACAATTGGCGAATGGATGAGAAAACTAATGGGCGGGTGTGTGAAATAATGGGTGGATGTATCAAGGCGCGCGTGAGTGAAAGAAAAAAACACTTGATAAATGTGTGAGTGAAATTATGTAAAAAAGAAAGCATGGATGGACGCATAATCGTATAAATGGATGGATGAGCGAATGAAGTAATGAATGGATGAATGGGTAGGAGAAAGAAAGTAAGAAGGAAAGGCCGAGCGCATAAATGGGTGGATAAAAACATATGAAAATAACGTCAGATGTGTTTATGGGTAAACAGAGCGAAGGACGCCATATCATGGGCGCACAAAAGTCTCTCAAATGCTATATGCTTACTGTTTGATGAATGTGTTGTGATAGTAGTGCAGGTGGTGCATGCTCATCGCCCGGTGCCACTTGGCTAGCTGTTCTAAATATTTCCCATTCGATACATGACGCACCGTGTCGTCCTCGCCGGGCGGCATCCAGCAGCGGCCGCTGAGGAAGAGCGAGGAGGGCTGACCTCTGAGCCGCCCCGAGTTGTGCCGACTGGGGCCGCCCGGCAACGGCGGCGGTTGGGCCCCCGGACTGGACACCCCGCCCGCCGCGAAGGGACTCCCCGCGCAGCTCTCACCCTTGGGAGGGGCGGTGGGTGTGGGGGGGTGAGAGACGCGCAGCTCGGGCGCCACGGTGGACCTGCACCGCAACAGTCGCACCGACAACAGCACCACCAAAACACGTTCAGGGCTGCGACACAGAAAAAAAAACTTTCAGAGACCATTTCTCACCGCCTCGACACTCTCTGTGGCCTATCAACGCAAACTGCTGCAGAGTGTGACAAAGTAAGAAGCGGACAAAGAGTATAAAGCTCGTTGGTGTAGTGCATTGTCTGCCTCAATGCCTTGACTATCTTATGTCCATCTGAGAAAGCGACCGCTTGCTGCATACAAGGAAGTCTTGGGTACAGTTCAAACGCATCGAGGAATATGTGTGTGTGTGTGTGTGTGTGTGTGTGTGTGTGTGTGTGTGTGTGTGTGTGTGTGTGTGTGTGTGTGAGTGTGAGAGAGAGATACCGCGCAGAGGCACATTTTGGGGGGTCGGACATTTACTTTCTTATACAAGCATCGACGATTTGCATCAGTCCGGTCATCTAAATGTCCCCTCGGTTTCTAAGCAGCGCAGGACCCGGGCTCTCCGTTGAGCCAGGGTGAGTTTACGTTAAGGGGGGGAGTAGGTGTGGCTGCAGATGGGGTGCGTCACACTGCGGCCTCCCTCGTAGTGTCGCAATGCAGAATGAAGCAAAACATAAGTGTGTAAAATCATTTCGACTGCTCCTCGCACGCGTTCAATGGATATCACCGAGGCAGGGGAAAGTGACGTCGGAGGAATGAAAGCGGAAATGTTTTGAGTGTGGTCCGGTTTAAGAGGCCGCTGGGCCGGGCCATGGCAAAACATAGCAACGCAAGCCACGGTGGTACAAATGTTGTCAATAACGGAAAAGGTAACACTTCGCGGAGATAGGTTGGAAAGCGGTTGAGGGAGGTTTCACACTTTGGTAGTGAATGAAGGTGCAGGACTTTGCTGTATTGTGATGTATTTCATCTATATGGATAACGGGAGAAGGCAAAATCAGAGGAGGGTAAACAAGGGAGTGAGGAATGCAGCGCCGCCCGTTCGGTGACCCACCTTCGATGGATGGGGACCCCCCGCGCCCCCTCCGCGCCCCCCTCGCCCTCCGCCGCGTCCGCCATGTTGGCCCAGCTCCGCGACATGGACAGCCGGTGCCGCCGCGACGCGTTCCCCCCACTCCCCTCCGCCCTCTTCTCCTCCTCCTCCTCATCGCTCGCCTCCGCCACGTCAGCAAAAGTCGGCCGTCGGTCTCGAGAGCGCCGCAGGCTGTGGTACACCGGCACGAGAAAAACATCAGCGCAGTTAAGAGCCAAACACCAAAAAATGCGTAGGAAAACAATTACAAATTCATAAATTAGGGTTTCCTGGTCAGTAACAGGTCATACAAAAAGCTGGCGCTCTTCTATCAGTTACAGCTATTTGGAGTCTCAGGGGCAACAGGGGTGGGAGTGTGCGCATGCTCCATTGTATATTTGAGGCGTCAAGTATTGGTTCGGCAGTATTATCAAAAACCCTAGTATCGACCCCAAATCCGACACACAATATAGAGAATCTATAAAGGTTTTTGTTTTCCTTTTCAATCTTTCATCTCGCAGGGGAAAGGGAGGTCACCTGGCGCTTTTATTGGCCGCGATAAGCACAAACGGCGAAGTGGCGGAGGACGAGGCGGCGCCAGTGGGGTCACTCATGCGATCAGTCGTCGATAGCTGTGACGGGTCGCCGCCCTCCGCCGCCTCCTCCTCTGCCGCCATCGCTGCGTCGGGGTCAAAGCCAGAGAGCTGTGGGGGAAAAGCAAGGCGGAGAGGGGGGACACGCGGCGAGAAACATAAGCGTCATTCCCTTTCAACTCATAACACCGATTCGATTAAACGGCTACAATGGATAACAAAACACTGAAATTCGCAATGCTGGGGATTTAAATGGATGAGGAGCATCGAGTGAATGGAGTCATTGCTG
>JAPMLY010000399.1:32500-127500 GCA_026401115.1 Tetraselmis chui | reverse complement strand
ACAGGAAAATATGAGAAAAGGGAACGCCCTGCGTTTTACATAGTCGACAAAATGTGAGATAAATCGTCCACACCCCACTCAATGCTAAACCCAATGCGGCCGAGCTTCTGGGTCGTTCATCATCGACATATGTTTGATACGCATACCAAAACTATGTATAATTTGATTAATGGCTCACTTTGCTTGGAATGCGATCACCGACCCTCACTCATCGCACGACTATAAACGAAAATGTAAAACTTTAGAAAAGTTTGTCGCGCATCTTGTCGGCGTGTGTCCATCCAGTCGATGGACTGCAATCCTCGAAAGTTTGACTCCCGCGTCTCGATTGCACTTTAGCCATGGAGCGAATATTAAACGGTGAAATCGCAATGTCTAGGATATTTAAGAAAAGCGATGTTTGCAGATTTGCGCATTGTTCGCGGCCCGAGTTTGCTCATCACTCGTTGGAGGGCGTGCAAGTAATGTCTGAACAGCAGAAGGAAAGATACGCGAGTCCACAGGATAGATTAGTTGACGCTATAGAAGCCACCGTGGTGGGACGCACCAGCGACTTCGCCTTGGGCGTGTGGGAACGGCTGTAAGGGAGGCCGCGGTCCATGGCCTCCACAAACTTGAGCAGCGGAATGTCGGTGCTGCTGTAGAAATCAAGCCGCTTCACCTCCGGCACCTGCCGCGCGCAGAATTCAAGCAGCAGCACGGCCCACCCTCAGAGCAGTGCTTCCGTTTTTCGATCCTCAAAGCGTACATCGAGCCGAAAAAACCGCAAGCTCGGGGAAACTGTGCAAATTCGAGCTGCAGAACTAAGACACGTCCTAAGGAGCACAAAACGGAAGGGGAGAAAAGCTCGAAGCAGAATCAGCTGTTAGCTTCGTTCGCAGCATTTGTCCATGCCCGCCTGTGTCTATCCGATGAAATTTCGCTGCAGACAATGGAAAACAATGCACTCAAGCAGAAAAGTAACGACTTTCCGCGACAGTTTGAGCCTCGCCATCATATAAGCACTTAACACAATCGTCGCCGAGCATTACAGGCGCCTAAAAGGGTTTGGGCCCGTTTTGAATATGTGTGCCATGATGCTTTCCTCATTTCTAGTGCAGATTCAAATTATATGATGATGAGAATACCGCCACGCCATGCCCCGATATCGAGACGCCCTAGGAATGTAGAGCAACACGCTCATGACTCTTCAATGTTCTGATAAAGTCACAGCCCTGCCAATGCTCGGTGGGAAGGGTGTGGACTGACCTGACAGAGCAACGCCTTGTCGGGGTGCATTGAGGAGACGTTGAGGTAGAGACGCTGCCATGCGTACAGCACCTCCGCGCACTCTTCCATCGCGTGCTGTGAGGCCCAGGGCGGCAGGCAGGGCGCGGCGGGTGGGGGAGGCTCTCGGGCGGCGCCCTCCCGACCACCACCGCCGCCTCCACCGCCGCCGCTTTGGCTCCAGAAAGGGTCAGACGCAACGGTATGCTGGCTGCTGCTGCGTTGGTGGTTGGCGCCCGCAAAGTCGGTCATGTCGCGCATGTCAAAGGAGCCTATCAAAGTGAGGTCCAGGCAAAGACATGTGAAAAAAAAACGTGCGACCGTACACTCGCACATACATACACACACATGCGCGCACACACATATTCACACACACACACACACACACACACACACACACACACACACACACACACATGCCCCCCCCCCCCCCCCCTCTCTCTCTCTCTCTCACATACACATACACACAAAACACACACACACATACACGCACACGCACACACAAAAACATTCGCACTCTCTCGCTCACACATACACACACAAACACAAAAAAACACGCACTCTCTCGTTCACAAATACACACACACATACACGCACGCGCGCACACACATATACATGCACAAACAGGCAAACACACATACGTACACGCGCGCGAGTGCACGCACACACATAAAAACAACCAAACACATACACAGGACATACGCTTTATTTTCTTAGCACACATTACACAAGTGAACTCTCTCTCTCTCTCCCTCTCTCACACACACACACTCACATATACGCATTTTTCACCCTCTTCTAACACACGTGCACACAAACATATAGTCACCCCTGCGCCCCGGCACACACCGTATACACACAAACTTCCTCACTCACGCATACGCTCTCTTACACACATACATACACTCACTCGCACACCCACAACACACAGACACACACACACATATGGGTCGCATAAAAGAATCATCCAACCTACGAAATGTATACAAATCGATTTGAAATTGAAATAGACATTAAAATTGAAAACACATATCATGGCTAGAAAATTGCTCAAATAATGCAGTTGATGCCGAATAAACACTTCACACGGGGCTTAAATACTCTTTCTGTCCCCGCCACACACCCCATTCCCCTTCTCCCTCTCGCGCTCATGCACGAGCAACAAGAACACATCCGAGCATCATCCTAAAAAGACAGGATAATTCGATCATCCACGCGCGCCCATCCACTTTCCCATCTCAGCAAACAAGTTCATTGGAATGACGAGAGCGAAAGGAGGCAGGCTGAGAGGGAGGGTACCCAAGCTGGACGCACCCCCGCCGTGCTTCCGCTCGCAGAGAGAGAGCGATGGGACAGCGGAGACGGAGCGCAGGTGGCCGGGGACGCCGCCCAATCGGCTGAGCTGAAGGGCGGGAGGGGGGTCGCTGGGCGCGGCTGCCTCGAGCGGCGGCCCACCGGGGACGGCGAGGGGGAGGGGGCCGTAGCGGAGCCTCTCTGCCTGGTGGCCGCGCCCGTGAAGCGGGACGACGTGGGGGGACACGCTCAAAACCGGCTCACCCGCGCGCGCCGCCTCCGTCAGAGCGCCCATTCGCTGAACGGCCCTGTTCACATGGAAAAACAATTCTAATTGTAAACAAAGATGCAAATGCGCAAATATTTACTTACTGCCGTGAAAAGGAAGGGCTCAAATATCCTTCCAGAGCCATTGATGACACTGAGACATAGATTTACAAAATGTTGTGTGTACGGAACATTATTTTTAAGATAACGTTCAATTGTAAACTGTTGCGTTATATTTGTTAGGTAATCTTTTCCATTGTGAGGATGGTCGAGTGCGAATTTCAGACCTTCATCAAGTGCGCGGTGAGTGTATATATGTATATACATAAATAAATAACATACAATTGTTGCGTCTCTTGGCTGCCCATGCATTTAGAGTGCAAATAAACAAAACCCGAACCACTCCAGGCTCAAACCACCTCGACACACTGCACGAGCCTCAACACTCCACACCCACCCAAGTTCGCAGTAGGTCTGACGTATGAAAGATGTCAAAACCAAGCGCACACTTTGAAGCAATGAGTGGCGAAAACGGGTCACTGCAGCTTTTAGTGATATACCCTAAGATACATAAAACAATCAAATGCCATCAGGGAAGAGAATAGATGCGGTGTGAGGGGTGTCGCACTTTCGAGTGGTGGCGAGGATGGTTTGGTCGACGAGGGGCAGCACACGCGCGGCGTCCGTCTCGGCCGTCACCGGCGGCAGAGTGAGCAATGCGACGTGGGAGAGCAGAGAGCACTCGCGCGCGGCGTGGGAGACGGCGTAGCACAGAAACTGCAGCACGCGCTTCAGCCGGGTCAGCTCCTCCAGCGGCGCACCCTGCGCAGGGACAGATGGTGGTCAGCTCGCTGCGGCTAAATTCAAAAGGGTCAGAGAATATATTACCAACTATATTGTAAGTAAGAGCAAATAATACACATTAAACACACACTCAATCATCGGCTCGCTCTAGCAACAGGGGAAATGGAAAGCGAGGGCTGCGCAGGTGAAGAGAGTTAGATTGGCAACGAGGCCAGCAGGGGAGCGCGTGATGCACATTTTCCATACTTTGTGAAGCCGCCATACAATGACTGCAGTGGTGAGCCAAATCAATGTACCATTACGGGTACGACCTAGAAAATGTTGAGCAGCCGAGACTAATTTCAGCAACTCGTCAAGGACGGAGGGTTAGAAATTGTTCAACACATACACAACAGCCGACAACAAAATGTATACAAGCATTTTGATGGGATGGCTGTCAAGCACATTCCGAACATTTTCAACAGTCGCATTTGACCTCCCAAACATCCAAATTGCGTTGGCACAACATAGAGAGACGCATTCACGCGTTCAACTGGAAACCAGAGTAATACATTAAAATGTGTCGCAATGAAACACGCCACCCAATTTGCAAAAAAAGGTACAAAATAGCATTAATACAACACCATTCGAATGCAAAGCGTTACATGTGACTGTCACAATACAACCGCCGAGGTATGTTCATGTGCTTCACCTTGAAAATTGATCACACACACACAATAACATACACGCACACAAACACACACACGCACAAACACACGCATACACGTAGCCGAGGACTTGCAACCGCAAGGATTGTAGTGAAATGCGCAAACAACGGTGCGAGGATGTGCAAAATAATTCACTGCCTCACCTTGAGAATGATGGTGCAGCCGAGGGGCTGCGGGCAGCCCTCCAGGATGACCAGCCCTTTGGGCGGCCGCCCCAGGAAAGGATCCACAGGTGGCGGTGGCTGCGGCGGTGGCGCGAAGAAGGACACGACGCGGCGCTTGGCGATGGGCTGTCGAGCGGCAGCGGATGAGTTCCGCGTCATGGGTTGCCTGTTGTGCCGCCTGAGAATGATGGCGGTGGTGGGGGTGCGGAGGTGAGAAGGGGGGCGGAGAGGTGTGTAAATAGGGGAAAAGAAATAAAATAGTTAGGGGGTGAGAAATGCTGTGGATGTGAAAAGGGGATGAGAGCTGTGGAAACATGCAAGAAAAAATAGGGAGGCAAGAGGGGTGCCAATATGTGGAGGAGGGTATGCCGTGTGGGTGAGGGACAGACCGGCCAAATCAAATCTATGTCATGGTTCACTTCCTGACACTAAAATAATTGACATGCGAATGAGGGGACACTGGTTGGATTGACGAAGTGACTCCGAAGCGGAGTAAATCCACTATTGTCTTTTGAAAGTGGACACGTGGCAAACCGTCCCGCGAGAGTTTGCACTGTTGTGAGAGAGCGATGCGATGGTAAGCGTGCTGGCGTGTTGGCATTCGAGCGTTGCAGGGGCTGCATTCGTGGAGTTGACTGATCGGCGAATCACAATTTCAGGCGATTTTAAAATTGATTAGACGGAAGCCTTACTCCATCTAAATGAAAACTATGCATGGTTTGGGGTTTTCTTTTCTGCGGCTGAGCCAGTTCTGCCTTCACAGGAGCAAAGGCACACATGATAGTGTCATGTTGCCAAGCCATACTTTTGAGTCTATGGATGTAGATGTGGAACGGAACAATGGAGGCGTTGCACTTTGTCCATAGAACAACAATTCGAAACCAAATTATCGGGAGCCAAACACATCGAAAGAATGGTTGGGCCTGCCTCGACCGCACATGCTTTGCTTCGACACCGATAACCCCCACATCACGCAAAACATTCATAGCACTTCGAAGAAATAAAGCAAAAAGCCGACAAAAAGGGAAACCGTTTGCCACCGCTGTGCAGTGAAGGATACATTACAGCATGAATTAGACAAATGTTTTACATGTCAACAGCAAATGAAAAATGGGTACATGCGAAGACTGAAAACACACCCCCTTTACACACACACATACATATATACACACACCCCCCCACACACACACATACAAATACATAGATACACATACACACATACACATACACACCCCACACACACACGCACACACACACACACACACACACACACACACGCACACCACACATATACTCACGCCCGCGCGCAGTCGTAACCAAACAATAAAGAAGCATAATCTTTCCCAACTCACAAGCGACTGCCCCCCCCCATTAAATAAACCTACAGGACGGAACAGGTGACAAAATCACACATGGAACACGTCATTCGCTCATTTCCGTCCGAAGTGATGATCGGGCGCCGGAATAATTGTGCTTTCGCTTATTCAAGTCAGTGGCATTATTCACTTGGGCGGCGCACTTGTAAGGGTTGATGGCGCGAAAGGCTTTGCAGCGCGCGACGCAGCGCTGCGTGATCTGTTCGACCGAGCTCGCCACCTCTGCCCCCGTACAGCGCGACACGGCGGCGAGCAGCGACCGGCCGCATTTGAGCAGGACGGTGATGTTGCGCTCCTGAAACGCGTCCAGCGCGAACTGCGCAACCTGCATAACGAGCAAGGGCACCCGAAACCCCGAAAGCAATCAAAGCCTAAGGAAACTAACCCGACTGCTTCAGAATGCTGGGATGGAAATCACATTTGCTAAACGTTCGACAACAACTAATTTAAAAAAAAATCTTTTTTGGAGGTTTTCGCAATTTTCTTAACATTTAAGGTATTTGTGAATTGGCTTCAGACTCTGAAGTATAATTCATCGCAATGGTATAATTTTGGCTGCAGGCCGCACCGTCCCTCCCACCAGCACGACGTCCGGTTGGAACTGAGCCACGCGTGCGACCGAGTTGCGCAGGTGCTCGCGCTCTTGCTGCGCCACTGTGTGGAGCCCCACCAGCCGATTCTGTGTGCGTTGGTACTCCAGCGACCCGCCCAGCATCAAAATCTGACGGCGAAGGTGAGGAAGAGGAGAAACGGCGATTATCGGTTGCCAACAAAAATCATAAAATTACAGCAGCTACTATAGACCAGAAGCCCGTCGCAGTAACGAAACAACCCTTTGATTTCAAAGTGGACCTATCTCCGTCATTCATTTTGTCAGTTTGGTTTGTGATGCGGGTCGCTGAAGGTATCCACTGCGAAACGGGAGCAGTGGGGGGCGGCAGGGGTGTAGCCACTGCGTACTCGAAGTAAACACACAGTAATAAGGAGGGGGTAACCGAGAGGTGAAAGGGAGGAGCTGGGGAAGGTGGAGAGGTTGAGAGTTGACGTGAAAGGGGCGAGGGAGGGAGGTAGGGAGGGCGCACTCGGGGGTTGTCGACGCCGTGCATCATATCGCGCCGCGCCGGGTTCTTGCGAGACACAATCCCACGGATGACATGGCTCTCGGCCGGCTTCCCGACGTTGGCGATTGCTTTCACCTGTTCAGACAGACGGCACCGACAAAGCAGCATCAATAACACACAAATAGTACAACTACTTGACAAACTCTCTGACACTCCACAAGCACCTGAATGGCAGACGAAACTACAGCGATATGCGCTTTCAACATAACATATAAATCAAATGTAAGCAAATACTTTGAATTGCAGATAAATGCGAGGTGTTGCGTGGAACGGTAATGTGCTCAAGAGACGGGAACAGGGAGGGTTGCCTTGATGTAGTAGCAGATGTCGGACTCGCCATGGGCGGCGGCAGCGCGGGGACAGATGGACGCGACTGCCTCCGCCGCCAACTGCTGCGCGATATGATGCCACGGGCTGTCGGCGCCAAAGCCCTCAGACTCAAGCAGCTGCCGCGTGATGGAGTCGATGTGCTTCTGCAGAACGCGACGTGACATGCGGAGAAGTACAGATGCGGAAAGAGGCTCAGCAGCGACGTTCGTTCGATATAATATTAACCATCGCATCGCAATTGCATAGCCATAGTTTCCTTGAATCGCAAGCCTTCACAACATATAGCTGCTAATTTTTTGTAAGTGTTGGAATCGAATGAGCAGAGTGAGAGAGTCGCAGAGTGCCTTTAGTCGACCAGGCATGCATTCAGAAGTTACCAATTACTCGCCTTTGATGAAGGCATGGAGAAATCTGACGCTATAGCAAACCCAACTAAGTGGCAGCTAATGAGCCCGTCGATAGTGTGTGTGCGCGCGTATGTGTGTGTGTGGGTGTGTGTGTGTGTGTGTATTTGTTTGCGTGTGTGATTTTGTGTAAGTGTTCGTTTCATCGTGCGTGTGTCTGTCTGTGTGTCTAAGTATTCCGTGGATCTATGTGTGTGTGTGTGCGCGCGCGCGTGCGGGTGTGTGTGTTATTGCGTTGGTGTGTTATTATGTCTGTGATCTTGTCACCGTTGGGGGGACTGTTGACTCACAAACACACACACAAACACACACACATACACACACACACACACACACACACAAATGTACTCATGCACGCACACATACACACAAACACTCGCGCACACACACACACACACACACACATACACACACAGCACCGCCGCTTACCTTTGCCACAGCTCCAAACGCGCTCTGCATCACCTCCACCCCGCGAGCCCAAGCCGCGTGCCGTGAAGTGGGGCTCCCCCGAGGCTCACCCTCCCCTCCTTCCGCACCCTCCTCCTCCTCCCCCCCATCCACCTGCCGTCCCGCCAGCATGTCAGCCACAGTGCACATAGACAACAGCTCCTCCGCGTTCATCGCGCCCTCCATCGCTGAAGGCACCCCCCACGAAATGTTCAGGTCCGCGAGCAGCTTTCGCATGCCGCCAGGGCAGGACAGCACGCGGCGCCGTTTTGAGTCCTTGTTCTTGCCCACCACCGCCTCCTGCGAGGCGGTTGATGACGATTCGCTGACTGAGTGCAAGCTTTGGCTGCGGCTGTGCATCCCCAACGGTTGAACACCGCTGTTGTGGTTGTGCGGCCGACGCTCCATTGGCTCGGGGGACGTGGCGATGCGCTGAGGTGCGCTGACGGGAATATTGCTGTTGACGTTGATGTTTATTCTGTTTGTGTTTGTGGTGTTACTGGTGGTATTACTAGTGGGGGCAGCGGTTATGGTGGGTGCGGCTGTGGCTGAGGGGGAGGGGAGGGGCGTCCCCTCCGCCCTCCCTCCCCGCTCTCGACTACCAGACCTCGGCGGCCCCGACCCCACCCCTGCCGCTGTAGCCACCCCTCCGCATGGACCCTCCGCAGTGATGACACGCGGCGCTGCCGTGCCGCGCTCTTGCGGCACCATTTTGCTACCGCCGCCTCCGTCTGCCCCCGCACTCGCTGCGCCACATTTTCCGAGTACATCATATCAACTTGTCAGCTCAAAATTTTGTGCTTGTTGCCTTTGACTGCGGCTGGCTTGATCCACGGATTCGCCTTTGTGTGTGTATGTGTGCGCGTGTGTATATTTGCACATGTGCGTGTATGTGGCGTGCGTCTGTGTAAGCATATATGTGGGTAAGTGAGTAGATATGTTTGTGCTTAAGTATAGGTTTTACGAGTGTGCATGCTTGCATGTACATGTGTGTGTGTGTGTGTGTGTGTGTATGTGTGTGTGTGTGTGGGTGTGTGTGTACGTGCGTGTGTGTGTACGTGCGTGTGTGTGCGTGTTGTGCACTTGTGTATGTGTGCGTGCGTGTGGGTGTGTGCGCGCGTGTGTATGTGTGCGTGTGTGTGTGTGCGCGCGCGCGCGTGTGTGTGTGTGTGTGTGTGTGTGTGTGTGTGTGCGTATGTGTGTGTGTGTGTGTGCGTGTGTCAACGTCCATACCCACGTTACTGTCTGCTTGAGAACAAATATGAGCGTGCATATCCTCTAGTTCGGGAGGCAAAGAAGATGAAAAGGGAGAAAGGAAAGGAAGAGGGAGTTCACCAATTTGGCCAGGCTTGGTAGCGTTGTCCGCAGCATTCGCTCTGTGATGAAAACGACCCCAAGCACATTAAGCGCATTACCCACTTGGATCAGGACGTTGAGTCCGGAACATCAGAGAGCAGAATTTTCTTGAGGGGAGATAGAGGAAGTAATCGCGGACTGGCTATCGTTTATGCAGTCGCTGTCGTCGTCGGTGAGTGGCCTCTAACCCCACCCCCCACCCCCCGCCCACATACACACACACACACGCACATACACATGCACGTACACACACAATAACACAAAGGCACACGCACACACACACACACACACACACACACACACACACACACACACACACACACACACACACACACATATTCATACAAAAACACATACACTTACACAAAAACACACACACACGCATACACACACACAGAAACGAAACACACACACACACGCATACACACTCACGCACACACACACACACGCACACACACACACACACGCACACACACACACGCACACACACACGCACACGCACACGCACACACACACACACACACAAAAACACATACACACACACACACACACACGCAAAAACACACACACACACACAAAACATATACACACACAATAACACACACACACATACACACAAAAACACATACACACACAACATACACACACGCAAACACACACACACACAAAACAAAGATACACACACAAAAACACATACACACACACGCAAAAACACAAACACACACGCATACACACACACACACACACACACACACACACACACACACACACACACACACATACACACACACGAACACACATACCGATGTATGTTGACGGACGGAGACGGGGACTTTAGCTCAACCTACATACAATAGGACGATGGGGTAATGGACAGTAATAAGCAGGATGTCTCACCCGGAATCCGTCACCGCTGGCGAAATGGGGGCGGTGGGTGAGGGGATGCTGCTCCACGAGTTGCTTGGCCACAGTCCCGGGGCGAGGAGACGACTCACGCTCTGCTGCTCCGACACCACCTCCGCCGACACGCTGCGACTCATGCCCGGCCCAACCGCCGCCCCTGCCGTTACCATCTTGCTGCTACTGATCAAAGGGCCGGGGCGCTGCTCGCTCAGCTCCTGCGCGCCTGGAGTCGCCGACAGTCGCGACAGATGTCAGATCGCAGAATGCCAGCTGGCACAACGCCCAAGCGCCCGCATTCCCGAAAGTCTCCTTCGACGTGGGCATACGGCTCTTGCTTGCAGTTCGAAAAACGGTAAAGACGACATGAAAGTGAGAACCTTCATAAGAGAGGCCGAATGGGTTGTTGGGGGTCAGAGGAGGTAGAAGTGAGATTGAGGGTGGGTACAGTGGTGACACACTCGCTCTCGTTCGTCCGTCCCAGAACTGAAGCCGCCGCTGAGCGCCTCCATCGCCGGCTCCACACCGCTACAAAAGGGGTTGGGCAGTGAACGGCAGCTGGTGCAACGACCACAGAACACTCGACCACACACGCGGCAGTGGTGCTTGCGGTTGAAGAGGCCAAACTCGGCGCCGCACTCGTAGCAGCTGTCGCAGTGTTGGTCGTCCACCCAAAAGTCGCGGTTGGGGCCGGAACGACGGCGCGAGTGGCCCTCGTCGCGCAGCAGCGCGCGCCGTAGCGCTCGCAACGCCTTCATTTCGTCGAAGTCGGCGCTCGCCTCCCTCTCAGCTGGCGACGCCGAGAAGTGCAGGGTGCGCCCGTATCACCGTATGCCAGTCCGCCTGTCGTCACTCCCTACAGCCGAGGGTCGTGTAGTGACGCGCGGAAGGTGATTACCGCTAGAATTTCCCTCCCAGCTAGTCTCTTACCTATAAGGATTACTTACACAGTTAAGGGCCGGTTCTCAGATGAACTTTGCCATCGTCCGCGAAAGATGAGATGTCAAGGTGAATTAACCCTAGCTTTATAAATGTACCTATAGGTAAATAGCTTGCTCAAGTTAAAGTTCATAAAAATACCTACAAATATACCTATCCTTAGACTTATTATTTCGAAGTCCTCGTCATACCCTTCATTTACCCTAGGTCACGTTTTGCCAGAGATGTCAGTTTGCTTACAATTGATCCAAAAGGGCCGGTTCTCAGATGAACTTTGCCATCGTCCGCGAAAGATGAGATGTTAGGCTGAATTACCCCTAGCTTTATAAATGTACCTATAGGTAAATAGCTTGCTGAAGTTAAAGTTCATAAAAATACCTGTAAATATACCTATCCTTAGACTTATTATTTCAAAGTCCTCGTCATACCCTTCATTTACCCTAGGGCACGTTTTGCCAGAGATGTCAGTTTGCTTACAATTGATCCAAAAGACCCCCACAGGGCGGGCCAGGGGGTCGATCAGCGCGTATTATAGGGTTGGGTGGGTGGGTTCGCGCGAAGCCTGAATTGGCTGAGCGCGAAAGCAGAGAGTGCCAGGCTCTCAGCTAGTTCCGGCTTATGAGGCGAGGGCTAGCTAGAGCTGACCGATGAGGAAGTCGTTGGTTGCGTCTAACTACCGGGGCAAGGTGGTTGACCGGTAAGCGCGACGCGCCGCTATTAACGGTAGCAGTAACCGCTAGTGTCACTGTCCCGTACACATGGGAGTTGGATATGCAAACCTCTAGATTTAAGTCAATCTGAACATTTACCCTAGGTCACGTTTTGCTAGTAACCTAAAGCCAAAGGCTTGCACACCCCAATACTAGTGTTGAGGGGCGGACGGGGCGAGCCAGCCGAAGAAGCGCCAAGCAGCAGATGATGCGGTCATGGTGGGGTTAATGTATTCTCCTTCGGTCACGGAGTTGTTCTTGGCTCAGCCACCCATGTATTTATTGACGGGGAGGGGGCGCCGATGCAACTAGCGGCGGAAGCCGCCCCTTTCCGGAGGTTGTGCGATGTCCACTTGAAGCCCGCTAGCGCGGTGGTGTTGATTGCGCGGAGCGCGAGGGCCAGCCATGATAAAAGGGTAGCGGCGGCCTTCCACTCGGCGGAGGCTTCCAAAGGTGAGAGGCTCCAAAAGGCCACAGGGGAAGGGCGCTTGTAGTAGGTAGCGCAGTAAGCCGTACATTGTTGGGAGTAGTACTCCATGAGGTCCGCTAACATCGGGTTGGCGGATATCGGGACGGCCAGTACGAGTTTGTCGCGGATGTCGCGGCGCTTGTCCCCTTCGGACTTTCACAAGAGCAGACAAATTTGTTGTGAGGGTCTATCCACGCTGAGGTCTATCCATGATGTAAGGCAGCGCGAGCCAGTTTCTGCACGGCAGAAAAAGGTATAGTTGACGCCGACCGCCAGGCATGCTCGGAAACGTTCGAGTAGGGGCAGGGAAGCGGGTGCCCAAGTGAGGTTGTCGCGGAGTGTGTTAGCGGCCAGCAGAATGTCGAGAGCCACGGGTGCGGGTAGCGGGAGTCTTGTGTAGGAACGAGCTTACGAGCCGGTATTGTAGCATTTCGAGGCCTCGTCGCGCGTCGGCGAGCAACTCGCCGACGGCGATGGGTTGTAGCTGGTGGTCACGGAAGTATTTGTTGACTGCCGAAAAGTAAGGTTGCATTGAGTTGGCAGATACCGTGCCCATAAGGCCTAGCCAGGCTGTGTAGCGGATCATCGTAGCAGGGGTCGCTTGCAGAGCTAGCAGGTTTTCCTCTGCGGAGAACGCGAAATATTGACGCAGAGCGTTGTCATAGTTTGCGTATGTAGCCGGCGCTAGCGAGTTGCTGAGTAGGCTGATGGGTGTGGCACCCAACTTATCGTTGCCTAGAAGGGTCTGAATTTTTGTGGCCATGGAGGAGGACCAAGGGGCTTGGTTAGGACTGGCGGCGAGGCGGTAGCGATGTGTACGAGTGGTCAAGCGTAGCGAAAGTGGCGGGGCTGTGGTAGGGTCTTAGTGCGCGGTGCGTAGCGCGTTCCCTAAGGCGCCGCGTCGAGTGTAGAGCCAGGCGAGGGTGTTACTCGAAAGGCCACGATGCTCCAAGCGGGTGGTCCGACCCCCACGCGCGTGCCGAGCCTGCCGGGAAAGAAAAGGTCGCGCGACGGAGGGAAATCTATGGTTGCGGTTGCCAGTCGTTGGAGGTCTTGGTACCATGGTTTGTTGGGCCATTAGGGGGTCATGATAGTAGCGGTTGCGCCTGACTGGCGCAGTTTGGCGGCGAGTATTGGCAAAGCAGTCTAGGGGGGGTTGCAGTAATTGTTTTCGCACCGCCACGCCGCGTCGGGTAGGCGTAGGCAGTCGACGTCCTCGCACTACGGGTCGCGCCATTTGGCGTTGAAGCGCGGGAGCTGGGTGTTGAGCATAGAGGCGAAGCGGTCGATAGAGTGGGGTCTCCACCGGGATTGAAGGTGGGCGAACAAGCGAGGGTTGAGCTGCCAATCTTTTGTGTCCAGCTTGCGGCTAAGAGTATTTGCCCAGATATTCGCGGCTGAACGGGTGAAGCGGGGCCGAATGTGGATGTCGTTGGTGTCGAGTAGGTACCATAGGCGCCGCAGCTCGGTCATCATGACGGGTGACGTGTGGTTAGCTTGGTTAGGGTAGCGATCACAGCAGTTTTGTCTTCGTGTAAGAGAACGTGTCGGCCTTTGAGCTAAGGTAGGAATGACTCGACCGCGTGTCGCACAACTCAGAGTTCTTTCCACGTTATGTGATGCAGCCGGTCTGTAGCGCACCAGAAACTCCGTGCTTGGTACTTGGGGTCGTCGTTCAGAGCCGCTCCCCAGCCGTAGTCGCTGGAGTCGGCGTGTAGGTAGGCGGTCTCGCTGGGCATATAGATGGAACGACCGTTGTTGTGGGTGGGGACTATTCGCCACCATTCGAGGTCGCGCCGGAGCTAGTGCGTAAGGCGAACCCGGCCGCCACAGCCACTGCGGGTGGCTAGAACGTTGTGTAATGCGCGTAATAAGAAACGCGCGGGTGCGATGGCTAGGTACAGGAATTGGGCTTTGCCTGCGAAAGCTGCGAGTTTGCGTGCGGGTAGCCATCGTGCGTTGGAGGCCGCATGGCCGAGTAGAGAGGACGCTTGCTCTGCCACATGGCGGAGCTTTTCGGGCGGAGCGCGGAACATACCGCGGATGAGGACGACAGTTAAGCCCAGGTGGTCGCCGACTTGGGTAGGCGTCCAGTCGCCTTTCTTGGGGTTTTGCTTGAGGCCTTGCTGGTCGAGTAGGGCTTCGACGCGCTGGCGGAGGAGGAAGACAACGTTGTAGGAGTCTGCCAATAAGAAAAAGTCGTTCATATATGGGAGGAGGCGAGTACCGCGCCACCGGGCATTGCGTAGAAAGCGTTTGGAAGGGCGGCCGTTTGCATGAGTGCTCGCAGGTGGAGGTGGCGGAGGGCGGCGAATGAAGTTCGTAAAAACATGTGTGAGCTTGCAGTAATAAGCTGAGCCCGACCACTTCATCGGAAGGCAAGCGAGGCGCCAAAGGGCGCCGCGGTAGTTTATTGTGAAGCTGTCGTGGTCTTCCTCTCGGATGCCAAGGGTGTAGTACCCGTCGGCTAGGTCGAGGGAGACAAAGTAGTCGTCCTGGCGGGACAGGTGGCGTAGGTTTTTCGAAGTTTCGCATGTCATCGTGAGCTCGGAACAATAGCGGTTGAGCTCGCGGAGGTCGATGATCGGGTGCCATTGGTTGTGGCCAAGTTTGGGAACCAGAAACATGCGGGACACGTAGCGGGAGTTGTGTGCGCGTTCCCACGCTCCGCATGCCTCGAAACGGGGGAGTTCCGAGTCTAGAGTCTCGAGTTGAGCTCGTGTAGTGTCCAGCATAGAGGTGCCGTGGTTGAACGGCCGTGGGCGTGCGCCGTGTTTTATTTTGACGCGGACGCCATGGCGGATTCAACTTCGGACTTGGCCGCTCGCGCCAATGAGCTCCCACTCCCGCCATCTTCGTCGCACGCGATGTCGCATGAAGGGCGGACATGTCGGGGAGCAGGAATCGGCGCGGCGGGCCACACCATCATTTCTTGGGTGGTGGCCGTGCGGAATCGCTTGGTTTTTTAGCGGGGGGTGTGCGTGCGGCTGCTGCCGCCGGTGCGGCTGCTTTGCGCCTGTCGGCGGCTGCTTTCCGGGCCTTGGCGTCAGGGCCGGGCGGCTTGTCTTGCGTGATCTTGGCGAAGGCTGCGCCGGCAGCAGCCTTGCTGGCGGCGTGAAGGCTGACTTCAAGCGTGCGGTCGACGAAAGCTTGGCGTAACGCATCCAGTGCGCCGGAGACCGCGGTAGGGCGTGGGCGACAGAAGCGCTCGTGGGCCAATTCCGCGAAGACGCGGTCCGCATTTGTGCTCGCTTGCCCGCCCTTGGTGAGGCGGAGGAAGCCCAGTCGAGTGTGGGCGGTCTCCTCCGTCGCTGTGTGGGTGCGATGACCCGCTCTCATAAGGGCAATCGCCGCCGTCTGCTATGATGATAGAGGTGGGCCGGCCGACAACGTGTCCATGCCCTCGCTAATTGCCGCGTTGGCGCAGCTGTCGAAGAAGGCATAGCAGCCGATGTGGAGGTTCTCGTCGTAGGCTGCTTGTGTGCGTTTATCGCTTAGCGCGCGGGATGTGTCGTCTATTAGAGTCCAGAGACGTGGTTCCTCGATGTCGCGTGGGGGACGTTCGAGCCCGGCAGGAATGACTTCGCCATAGTAGGTGAAGTCGACGAACTCGGAAACAGTGGGTTCGGGTTCTTCGGCAAGCACGTCGATAGGTGGCTCAGGGGCAGCCTTACCACCCTCCGTCGGCGTCGCGTCGGGGGGAATGGACTGATGTTGATCTGTAGAAGCGGGTGTTGTTGCTGGTTGCTAGAGCTGCGAGAGTAAGGTAGCGTTAGCTGCCAAAAACTGATTATTGATCCGTTGTTCCGAAGCTAACACCGCCGTACGAATTTGTTCGGCTTTGCGTTGCTCGATCGTTGCTTGTGCGTGAGGATCGGCCGCTGCGGCGGACGTGGACTGCTTAGGCGGCATGATGCGTAGCTGCGTAGCTTAAAGAGGGGAAGTGTCGCGTGACGCTCGAGTGCGCATGGGACGATGGTAAACTGACACCCTGCTCGACTACTAGAGTCGAGACTGCATTCGCGCGAAGCCTGAATTGTCTGAGCGCAAAAGGAGACAATGCCAGGCTCTGAGCTAGTTCCGGCTTATGAGGCGAGGGCTAGGTAGAGCTGACCGATGGGGAAGTCGTTGGTTGCGTCTAACTACCTTGGCAAGGTGGTTGACCGGTAGGCGCGACGCGCCGCTATTAACGGTAACAGCAACCGCTAGGGTCACCGTCCCGTACTTATGGGAGTTGGATATGCAAACCTCTAGATTTAAATCCATCTCACCGTTTTATTTCTCACTTTGCTTATACTTACACATTGTCGGTATTAATGACGATGACCGAAGAAAATTTAATAATTCAATTCCATAAGGCGCCCGCCGGCGGCGCAGCGGCGGCGGCCCCGGAGGGGGGTGCGCTCGCAGGCCCGTCGGCACCTACCTCTACCTCCACGCGGTGGGCGCTGGTAACCCCATAGCCGTGCCAGGCCTGGCACGGTAGGGGGCTGAACGAGGTACCGACAGCTGCGATCCGCGGGATCAGCAGCTGTCGGGAAGCCATGTACGGAGGGTTTTGGAAAAACATAATATCCGTACTCCGGCACAGAGATCTCCCGCTCGGCCAGTCCGATATGTCTTTTCCGCGACTAAATACTCGCAGATACTCTCCCGACGATGGGGCGGGGGCGGCGTCTGCGAAATATTTTTTGGCGAAGAGGGGTACGGGCGGATCAGCGGAGGGACGAGGGTGTTGGAGCTGGCGGCGGACAACTGGAGCGCAGCGCTAGGGACGGCGCTCGCTAGCAGCCGCCAGCCCTGCGAGAGCCTTAGGTCTCCCTTGGGGGCGAGGCATGATGCTGCGCAGGACGGAGGATGGTCGCAGCCGGAGGAGCGGCACGGTCTGGCGGCGGCGGTCCCTAGGATCGCCCGCCGCCGGAAAAGCCCGGTACGGGGGGTTTTTGGAAAAATTCCCGTACCCACCATCTTTTGAGGACCGGCGACTCGATCCCTGTGTTCTTCCAACCTCTTCCCTAGTCGGTACCCGGTTATCGACAGGTTCCTTCAGGCAGTGTGCCTAGGGTTATCGTAACGGCACACTGCTCGTAAAGGCGGCCCCCTAACAACGTAATCCACCGGGGGAGGGCACGGACGGCCACAGCGCGATCAGATAGGTGTTGGAAACAGACGGGAAAAGGACAGGGGACAGGAGAAAATCTGGCTCGGGGGCAGGAGAGCCAACCGGACACCGTCTGCAGCCTAGTTCTTTTTTCTTCTCATCCCCCGAAGGAGGAGAGAAGACTCGGCTAGGTGGAGAGCTGCGTCGAGAGGAGCGGCTAATACCTCGGGCGGGGTTGAGCACGGATCAAGGCGGGACCGACGACGACCTATGCGAGGGGGGTTTTTCACCTGCCTTTCCCCCCAAGCTCCGGCACGACCGGAGTCGCACAGGAGCCGAGGTCAGGCAGGTTCGCCTCGACCAGCTCAAGCTGAGCAGCCTTGCTGATCAGCGACCCCGCAGCGGCTGGAGCAGGCTGCGTATCGTGGAGACTAGCGACATATTTTATTTCATACTGTATCCAAAAAAAAAAAACGTATAGATCAGAAAATAATAAATACATGGATACGGGTATGTTTTAGACGGTATCGTTACTGCCATTGGAGAGGTTGGGATTAGTGGTTCACGGTCTACCTCACGCTTAGAAGTCCAACAAAGTTGAGCATAGCAAAAGGGGGGGCCCAGAGACTCCAGCCGGTTTTACTGGTATTGGAGTAAAATATTTCAATATTTCAATTTATTTCAATTTCAATTCCATAAAGAAACTTAGAATCACATAAACTGCGCCATAATATAAACACAGAATAGACATAGAGGGAAAACTGAGAGGGAAAGGGTGATAGGGTCTCGAAATCAAGGGCATGGCAATTGGAAGGGCTATGCACAATGCACATCCTATAGAGTAAAGAGGACACGGGAGAACAAGAGCAGAAAGCACCGCACAAGAGTCGAACGGCAAGACGCGGATGGGGCCACAAGCGGCGCATATGCTTTGCATGCGGGAGAAAACTCGAAAATACTTGCGGCCCAGACATTGCTTGGGTAAGAAAGCCTTTGTGGTACGAGAAGGCATCCCATAGTAGGAAAAAGCGGCCTCTATAACTTCCGCTACTACGTAGTACGCACGAACAATCCGCGCACGACGTTGTTGAGTTGTTCGCGTGAGCGCTGAGAATGGCGAGAGAACCCTGTCAACGCAAGGAAGTCAACAACTTGCCTATATGCATCATTTTAGAGGCGGCAGCCAGTTTGGCTAAATCAGTAAGTAAATTCCGTTGCGTGGCCGCCGCCTGTGCCAAGTTCCGTGACCGCCAAGGAGATGAAGCGTATGCCGGGGCGACTCCGCACCTCCTCCGAGAAGTTGTCGAACTTACTCTTCTCAACGCGGCGAAGGGCGGCCACGGGGGACGGGGGGCTATAAACGCCGAATAATAAACCGGAAACCAAGGTGCCAAGAGCCTCGGATTTCATGGTAGTGCGGGGTAGCCATCGTTGTCGGTGGGAAGTTCCACAAACATCGCAAAAATCGCAAGAACCTCAACGCCAACCTCGAATGCGCCGCGGACCTCGGAAATGATTTGCGCAAGGGTTGTTACCAACCAAGAATGAGCGGTGTGGACCAAAGCATCTCCGCCATATCGGGCCAAGGGGTCCGCGAATTAGCAAATACGGGTGCCCAAGCCTCATTTGACACGTCAACACCCGCTGACTCAAAGGCACCCCGCATAGTACGAACCGAAAGATGGTAAGAAGCACAAGATGTGAAGGGGGGGGGGAGGGTCGCAGAGGAGAGAGGATTAGGGACACCATAGTTTGACGATGTTGCAAATCGCGACGCTGGGCACGACGTCACAGTGTTTTGGGAATTGTTAGCACTAGCATCCCGTTGCCTAGTGCTTATGTGCAAGGTAGCTATTTATCATCCTAGTACTTAGTGTTGTGCTATTAGCGGTACTCTATTCCCTACAAGTGGCGGTCGGCCGGCCCTGCCGGTGCCTTCGCCGGCCGCCATCTCTCTCCTCTCACTTCTCTAGTCACCACAGCCGGCTCCCTTGTGGGGCCGGCACGACCTCCGTGTAACTATCCGTTCCCGATTCCGATAGGAACTTCTCTCGGAGTTGCCCAAGCGGCCTATCGTAGGCGGGTCCGAAGCAAAACACGCAAGGACATCGTGATTGAGATGCGATGCAAAACGCCTAAACTCCATCCTAACATTGAAAATGAATTATAACCGTCATACTAAGCCGTCGTTGTCTTAGCCTCATCCCCTGACGCATGTACGTACATGGTAGCTGTTGTGCACAAAGTAAGAGCATCTTAAATCCATCTACTCCATAAATTTCCCATACAAAATATTGAAAAGGCAATACCATAATTGACTAAACGGTAACAACATTCCGAATTTGAAGACAAAAACATTGCTGCCGCGTAGTCCATTTGTCTATTATGCAAACCGATCTTGCCGCTAATCATGCACGATGTGCGGCCTAAGGTTCACCGCTGCGGGGGCTAACCGACCTAAGTCGGCCAACGGTCGAGGTGTGGGGCATGTAGTTCTAGCCTAACTCCGTATGCGTGATTGCGGTCTTGTCGGAGAAATAGACGGGAAATGCATACGAAAACCCCCCCTTCAGCATGTCATCGACGGGTTCGCCGCCGCGCCTCCATCTCCCGTACCCAAGTCCGTGCCGCTCCTCCGCTCGCGGCGATTCATCGACCGAAGGTTATTCAAAAAACATATATAATTTTTTTTACAAGTACCGATTAATCGGTTGATGTCTCATGGCGTACCCAATACCAACATCTAGGACTTAGGGTTATGTTTTACGCCGGGGGTCTCCTTATCTATTCTTCTCCGTCGGCAGTAACAACATGATATAAATCATAATTGAAATTGTCTGCAACATGTACCGTATGCGCCAGTTTACACCAATTACCGTATGCGCCGGTTGCTGTCTCTAGGCCCTCCCAACTATGCCATACATGAAACTTACAAGTCGGGGCTAGACCATTAACCGCCGTAATCCAACCTCTCCAAAGGGCGTTCGGGGGTTTTACTCCCCCCCGGGGAGTGTGCGAGACGAGGTGATGGCGGTGTGCAAGTAGGGGCGCGTGAAGGTGCAGTGTGTGGAGGCGCGGCGAGAGGTCGTGCGGGATTTGATGCGGTATACAAGTAGGAGATGTTGTAGCCATTGGACAGTGTGCGTATAAAGTTGTGCAAGGATGCGAGACGTGTCGAGTCGTGCTTTGGAGATGAGTTTGCCAGGAGGGTCTATGCGGAGGGTGAGGAGAGAGGTAAGACTTGCGATGGTGGATGAGTGCGGCGTGCCCGTGCGGCTCATGACGATGGGGAGGATGTTTACTTCAGTACCTGGCCAATGGCTGCGGATGGCATTTGCGAGGGGTGTGTATTTGGCCCGAATCAAGTGGGCTGTTTGGGAGATATTGTGGCCCGTGCAATACTTCCACTCCCCTATCTGAATCTTTTTAATTGATGAGTATCGGCGGCGACCGTTTGTATGACTGACGAATCGAGGTTCGAGGAGGCGTATGAAGTCGGGTTTGTGCGCCGGCGGTCGTAGCGCGGGGGGAAGAATCTCAGGGGGGAGGATGGCGGGGCACGAGGTTAGAGAGTCGGGCGAGAGACCTTCGTCAGCGGCAACAAGGTGGGTGGGCATGTGAGTCGGGTGAGGGGGGTGACAGTCAAGAGGGGTGTGGGTGGGTGTGGGTGATGTAAATGACTTGATGGGTTTGTTACCGAAGTCCGCAGTGATGGTTTCCCATCGACCGCCGTTGTGGCGTTCCATGAGGGAGAGTAGGAGTTGCAGCGCGCTATTGTGGCGGTCTTGTCTTAGGCCAGACATGGTGGGGCAGTTACCGGCCATGTGGCCGTTGCTGGTGAATTGGCCACACATGGGGCAACGCAGGGTGGGGTTGTGGGCGAGGAGGCGGGTATTGTGGACTCCCCACATGAATTCTTGCTTGTGGGTGAATTGGATGTTGGTGAGTGTTGTGTGTTTAGTGTGCAAAGTAAAGTCGGCTCCGTCTTCCGCGGCTCGGGCGAGGAGGGCACCGTGTTTGGATATTTGTGAGAGGGGTATGTGAGTGTGTATAGTGTTGTGGGTGCGCACTTTTTTGTTATTGATGGACTTCAGTTTTGAGGTTTGTGTATTTGTAGGGTATGGGTTCCCCTAGGGTTTATGGGATGAGGGTGCATGGCCATGTCCAGTGGCCTATCGACACTTCTGAGCCTATGGTGTATGTTGTGTCGGTCAGCAGCTTGGTTTGCGAGTGCGTTTGCGAGGTCGTTTCCTAGTGAGTGGTTGTGTGCTTTAATTTTGCCGAGGTGTGTATGTCTTCCTGCGTCGCAGCGGGTTTTGAGGGTGTGTGAGATGGAGCTGAGCGTGTCACGGTGGATGTTGTGTCTGAATGCAGATGGACAGTTTAAGTAGCCTTGTATGAGGCGAAGGGAGCACGCACTGTCGGTAAGGAGGTGGGTGTGACCCAGTTCGAGGCCTACGTCTATGACTGCTAGTTCAGCGTGGTTGATGGTGTGAGAGGGAGGGGTAGAGGTCACCAGAATTTTGATGCGGGTGTCCGAGGCGGGGTGAGTGGCGGCTGCTCCGAGGGGGGAGTTCCCTCCCTTCTTGGAGCCGTCTGTGTATACGAAGTCATGCCAGTTCAAAGCAAGATTTCCTCTGGTGGGGGAGTATGTTAGTAGCGTGCGTTCAGGGAGGGGATAGGTAAGGGGGTGAGTGGGATTGCGGGGGAGATGATAGATGCATGTGGAGTGGGGTGGGTAAGTGTCTAATTGAAATATTTTACTCCAATACCAGTAAAACCGGATGGAGTCTCTGGGCCCACCCTTTTGCTATGCTCAACTTGTTGTTGGACTTCTGAGCGTGAGGTAGACCGTAAACCACTAATCCCAACCTCTCCAATGGCAGTAACGATACCGTCTAAAACATACCCGTATCCAGGTATTTATTATTTTCTGATCTATACGTTTTTTTTTTTGGATACAATATGAAATAAAATATGTCGCTAGTCTCCACGATACGCGGCGTGCTCCAGCCGCTGCGGGGTCGCTGCTCAGCTTGAGCTGGTCGAGGCGAACCTGCCTGACCTCGGCTCCTGTGCGACTCCGGTCGTGCCGGAGCTTGGGGGGAAAGGCAGGTGAAAAACCCCCCTCGCATAGGTCGTCGTCGGTCCCGCCTTGATCCGTGCTCAACCCCGCCAGAGGTATTAGCCGCTCCTCTCGACGCAGCTCACCACCTAGCCGAGTCTTCTCTCCTCCTTCGGGGGATGAGAAGAAAAAAGAACTAGGCTGCAGACGGTGTCCGGTTGGCTCTCCTGCCCCCGAGCCAGATTTTCTCCTGTCCCTTGTCCTTTTCCCGTCTGTTTCCAACACCTATATGATCGCGCTGTGGCCGTCCGTGCCCTCCCCCGGTGGTTTACGTTGTTAGGGGGCCGCCTTAACGAGTAGTGTGCCGTTACGATAACCCTAGGCACACTGCCTGAGGCAGCCTGTCGATAACCGGGTACCGACTAGGGAAGGGGTTGGAAGAACACAGGGATCGAGTCGCAGGTCCTCAAAAGATGGTGGGTATGGGAATTTTTTCCAAAAACCCCCCGTACCGGGCTTTTCCGGCGGCGGGCGATCCTAGGGACCGCCGCCGCCAGACCGTGCCGCT
Organism: Tetraselmis chui; assembly: GCA_026401115.1. Taxonomy (NCBI): domain Eukaryota; kingdom Viridiplantae; phylum Chlorophyta; class Chlorodendrophyceae; order Chlorodendrales; family Chlorodendraceae; genus Tetraselmis; species Tetraselmis chui. Next base: position 104,213 of record JAPMLY010000399.1, on the reverse strand, counting down.
CCTCCGGCTGCGACCAACCTCCGTCCTGCGCAGCATCATGCCTCGCCCCCAAGGGAGACCTAAGGCTCTCGCAGGGCTGGCGCTTGCTAGCGAACGCCGTCCCTAGCGCTGCTTCCCAGCTATCCGCCGCCAGCTCCAACACCCTCGTCCCTCCGCTGATCCGTCCGTACCCCTCTTCGCCAAAAAATATTTCGCAAACGCCGCCCCCGCCCCATCGTCGGGAGAGTATCTGCGAGTATTTAGGCGCGGAAAAGACATATCGGACTGGCCGAGCGGGAGATCTCTGTGCTGGTGTACGGATATTATGTTTTTCCAAAACCCTCCATACAGGGCTTCCCGACAGCTGCTGATCCCGCGGATCGCAGCTGTCGGTACCTCGTTCAGCCCCCTACCGTGCCAGGCCTGGCACGGCTATGGGGTTACCAGCGCCCACCGCGTGGAGGTAGAGGTAGGTGCCGACGGGCCTGCGAGCGCACCCCCCTCCGGGGCCGCCGCCGCTGCGCCGCCGGCGGGCGCCGGGTAAGTGTCTAAGAGGTGTGGAGGTGGGATGGTGATGGTGGGGTTGGGGAGGTGTGTGTCGTATATCGATTCGAGGCTGTTATGGAGGGCGGTCATGGCTGCTTGGGAGGGCAAGGCGGAGAGTGCGAAGGGGTTGGCGACGAGGTAGATGTCGGCCATCCAGCGTGTGCCGACAGGGGTGGGAGTGGGGTGGCCATTGTGTTGATCGGGGGGTAGGAAGGTGTTTGCGTCGTTGGAAAGGGTGTAGAGGTGGTGGGTGTATGGAGAGGTGATGTATTTGGGGTGGCGGTATGGTGTGTGTTCCCATCGAGGGAGTATGAGGATGGTGGAGCTGGATGTGTGTGATGCGGTGGAGTGGGCGCTTGTGATTGCGTGTTCCATTGCGCGGCGCATGCATTCGTGGTCGTATTTCGGGTTGGCGATGTTGGTGCCGTGCCATGTGTGTGGGGCGTTACTGCCGCGGGAAGAGAATACTATGTCTTCTGGGTATAGTGAGTGATAGGTGTGAGAGTGGAGTGATTTGTTGATTGGGCCTGAATAGAGCTATGTCCGGATGCGAAATGTGGTGCGGAGTGCTGTGAGTAGGTCTTCTCTAGTGCACTCCGTTGCGTGTGGTGGTGGCGAGTGTGGGTGAGGGGATTTCCGAACGGGAGCCTAGTCGAGTGATGAGGTGGTAGACCTCCTCTTCGAACGAGTGTTCCGTGAGGTCGGGGCGAAAGAGTTGGAATAGGTGACGTACGCGGGGGCCGTTGAGGGTAGTGACCGCTCGGCCGTCAGGGGTGCAAAGGAGGGTGGTGTCATGTAGTGTTGGGTGGGCGTGTATGGTGAATTTGCCAGTGGGGAGCATGTCAAGGTCGGGGTGGATAGGGTCGTGGTTGAATGTGATGAGGGGGTGCGTCCATGGGGGGGATCCTGGTTCGGGTAGGGTGGGTGTTGTGGAGGGGACGAAGGCTGAGTTAAATGCGGTAAGTGCGGTGGGGCCGGTGGGGGTCTCACTGATGGTGTCGTGGAGTCGTAGGCAAGGGGCCCACTGGACCTCGTGGAGGCGGGTGAGGTCGTGTTGTTGGCCGCGGTCGCACCAGTCGCATTGCCACGTGACGGGTCCCTGAGCGGGGCGGCAGTGGGAATGGACGGCAAAGTGCTTCAACTTGCAACAGGTGGAGGTGGGGGCTGTGTGTAGGGGTTCATGGCAAATAGAGCAGGTGGCGGGGGAGGGGTGGGGAGGCACACCGATGTGGGGGTGGAGGAGATTAGGCGGAAGCCGTCGTCGAGTTGGAGTTGGATGTCCGACTCCGTGAGGTGTTCCGGGGCCCATTCTACCATGTACTGGGTTTGGCCATATTCTGTGTCTTTTTGGTTTGAAAGGATGCGTTTGACGTCGCAAGGAGGGTAGTGGTGGTCTGAAGGTGTGAGATAGTCAGCCTCGATGTGTGTGGTGGGTGCTATGGAGGGGGGGTTCTGGTGCGAGGGTTATGGATGCCGGATGACATGGTGGTTGGGGGGCGGGGAAGGTGGGGGGAAAGGAGGGGGAGCTATGAGGGGTGGATGGTGGTGGGGGGGGATGCTTGTTTGGGGTTGAGGTGTGCGATGGGGAGGCGGTTGTGGATGGTGTCAAGGGGCTCGGTAAGGACAGCGGCGAGAAGGCGGATGGGGACTGAGAGTGAGGTGGTGGACCCCGTGTGCGTGGAGATGGATTTGCAGGATTTGAGGAGGAGGGAGGTTGAGGAGGCGCGGAGGAGGACTTGTGGCGGTGTGGTCATGTGGTGATGGTGTTTTTCCAAAGGGGGGTGAGGCGGGGGAGGAGGGATGCGTGTGTTTTGCGGGGTGTGAATTCACATTAGGCTTGTTTGTAAGTGTGAGGGTCGGTGATGTGGGTGGCTCTGTCTCGGAGTGAAGCGAGGAGGGTTGTGTCTTGGCGGGTGAACTGGGCGCGGAGTGTGGAGGCAATGGGGTTGGCGAGGGAGAGTGGAGGGATGTTGTGGAACATGGTGCATGCGTCGCGTTGGGCTCGTACCAGGCAACATAGTGTGGGTGGGGAGTTGCGTGACATGATGGATTCCTCGGACCATTGGGTGTATGTGGTGGATATGGTGTGAATGTGTGCTCGGGCTATTTGACCTCTATAGCCAGGGGTGTTCATGATTTTGTGGAGGTGGCAGACTGTGAGTTGGGCGGCGTGGGCTTTAAGGGAGGGGAGGCCGTAGCCGAGGCCTGAGGTAGGGCCGTGGAGGGCGGTGCGAGGGAGGTTACGCACCGAGGAGACGGCGGAGCGGAGTGCTATGCAGATTTGTCCTTCGAGGATGTCCAGTTGCGAGTCGCTGAAGAGGCCGAGTTGCAGGGTGAAGTGTTTTCCGACTAGTAGTCCTCGGATGACGCGCAGTCTTTGGCGTTGTGTTAGGGGGGAGGTGGAGAGGGCGGTGATGAGGGATGCGGTGGTGCGTCTTTGTTCGTGCCAATATTTAGTGAAGTGGAGGGAGGTGTTGAACTCCACCCCAAGGACGCGGTATGTGTCCGAGGGGCCGATAGAGGGGATGGGGGGCACGGTTCGAGTTGATTGTGATGAATTGTATTTGGAGGGGGGATGTAAGAAGGGTGATGTTGGCAAGGGAGAGGGCGTTGCCTGAGCGCCAGAGGGCGCCAGTGATGCAGCATTTTCGGATGTTGACGGTCATACCTGTGTAGGCGCTGAAGAGTGAGAGTTTCTGGAGCTGGATGGTCATGTTGGGGGTTGAGCCTGTGGCGAGGCTGAGGTCGTCGGCGAAGCCGTGGCCGGGGTAGGTGGCTATGGGTTCTGTGGGGTCGACGTTAGTGGCGGGGGGTTCCGGGCGGTATGCCATGCTGCCCACTGTGAGCCAGCGGAGGAAGGGTTCAAGGAAGAGGGTAAATAGGACGGGAGAGAGGGTGTCCCCCTGCAAGGTGCCACGGTTGATGTCTATGGAGGGGGTGGGGCCGTACGGGGTAATGTATTCGGTTGAAGAGAATCCGTATAAGTGTTCGCAGGTGTCGACAATTGCGGGGAGCATACCGAGTTGGCGCATGTGTTTGAACATGATGCGGTGGTCAGCTGCGTTGAAGGCGCCCTTGAAATCGGCGTACATGACGTAGAAATCCTTGTGGTAGAGCTTGGCGTCCTCCATCATCCTGATGAGGGAGGAGAGAGCGCCGTGTATGTTACGGTGTTTCATGAGTCCATTTTGCTGGTCGCTAAGGATGCCGTGAGTTTCTGCGTAATTTGAGCATGCATCTTTTATTAGTCCGGTCCATAGTTTGAGGAGGTTGTTCATGAGGGCTATGGGGCGGTAGTTGTCAAGGAGGGTTGGGTCACCTTTCTTATGGAGGAGGCATGTGGTGCTATGGCACCATTCGGGAGGGGTGTAGGACTTGTGGGCAAGGAGGGGGAGGAGAGAGAATAGGGCGGAGCGGGTCGCCGGGGGTAGGAATGTGATGACTTCGTTAGGGATACCGTCGGGGCCGGGGGCTTTGCCTGTACCGAGCGAGTTAATGGTTTTATCGAATGTGTCGCGGGTTATCATGTCGGCAAGGGTGAGGGAAGGGTCGCCGCGGGGTTCGATGGTAAAGTTGTCAGGGTTATCCGGGAGTTCCCATGGGGGGGTGGGTAGGACGGGCGGGGTGGCGCGGCTGAGTTCGGCGTCGAAGTGTGAGTGTACCGCCGCGAGGACTTCGGTGGGAGAGGTCGCTGTAGTTTTATCGGGTTTGGTGATTCTATGGAGGGTCGAGGTCGCGTTGTGGGGGGGGAGGAGGCCGCTTCTAATTTTCAAGAGGTGATGGGAGAATTTCGGGCATGCATCGTAGGCCGTATTGGCTCGTGTTTTTATTTTGCTTAATTTATCCGTGGTGGCGGCGCGGAGGAGGTGGCGTATGCGGGCTTGGCACTGCTGCTTGATGGCGCTATGGGTGAGATAGTCGGTCGTATTTAAGAGGGCTTGGGCGAGGGAGAGGGGGCCGCTGTTGGTGCTGCAACGGCGGACTTTTAGACTGTGTTTGCGTGTTTATTTGGTTAGCCAGATAGGGTCGAGGGACGCGTGGGTTGGGCGGGTTTTTTTGGCGAGGAGGAGGGGCCATATGGTGTCTGCGTGGTCCATGCGGTGTGAGAGGAGTGTGGTGAATTGCGAGGCGAGGGTGTCAAGGGTGTCGGGGGAGGCCGTGGACTGGGGAGTGTTAAGTATGGCTGCATGGAGGGTGGCCGTTTGATTGATTAGGTCGGGCGTGTTGTTTTGATATGTTTTGATGTGGTCGGAAGTGAGGGGAAGCATGAAGCTGAGTTTGCGGGTGGTGTGGTGTGTGTGGGGGTGGGCATGGGGTGGGGGGGGTGAGCTATGAGAGAGGAGGGATCAGGGATTACGAGGTGGATTACAAAGTGGTTAGTGAAGTGTGAGGGGGAGGGGAAGACCGAGCACGCGGACGGTGAGAGGACGAGAGGAGAGGGAGGCGTGGTGAGCCAGTGTCGAGGCACCCGCCACTGCGGGGGAAGGTAGGGATGGGAGGGTGTAGGGGACGGAGGTGGGATTCGAGTAATGAGGTGAGGGCGGGGTTTCCAGTACCTTGTGTGGTGGTCGATTGGAAGTCCCCGCCCGAGAGGACGCGGTGGTTCGGGTGGTCGTCGGCCAGGCGGAGGCCCCACGCTGCGACTTCAGCGTAGAGGCGAGTCAACCGGGGTTTGTGGAGCTGGGGCATGTAGGCTCCGAGGAGGAGGTAGGGGGTGCGTGAGTGTGGGACTATGGTTAGTCAGGCGATGTGGGGTATGAGGTGGGGGTGGGGTTAGGACGGTGGCGGATTGGAATGAGGCTCTGCGGACCGCGAAGAGAACGCATGCATTGGGTAGGGGCACATGTGAGTAGTATGGTCGAGAGCTTTTGAGGAGGTATTGGGGGAGGGCGATACGCCAGTGGGATTTACGGGTGGCGTGGTCGGTTTCTGTGAGAATAAGGATATCATGGTGGTGTGTGGTAGTGAGGTGTTCGACATCCATAATGGAGGTGTGGAGGCCGCGGGTGTTGAGGTTGATGAGGTGAAATGATGTGGTTGGGTGATGTGGTTGGGTGATGTGGTTTGTGAGGATTGATGAGGGGAGGGTGGAAGGGTTGGGAGGGTCGTCGTGGGGGCAGTTTAGGGGGGGGGGGGGGGGGGGAGTGGGAGGGAAGGGAAGGGGGACGGGGTTGGATGAGGGGGGGGGGCTGGTGGGGAGGGTCGGAGGGGGCGTGGGGGCGGAGGGGAGGGAGAAGGTTGAGGGAGGTGGAGGGTGGTAAGAAGCCGGGAGCGTCCGACCGGGAGGGGGGTGGAGCGAAAGGTGTGGTGCCACAAGAGTGTGTGTAGGGAGTAGACAGTGGTCCGGGGGTCGAAATAAGGGGGGGTTAATGATTGGTCGGCGGGTGTTGTGAGAATAAAGTAGGTGTGGAGAAGGACGTGGGTTCCGCATGACCATGCGTGAGATGTGTTATTCTGTCGAGGAGGGTTGAGGAGGCGTAGGGTTCCGACAAGGGGGGGGGGAGTAGAATTCCGGGAGTGAGAGTGAGCGAGTGAGAAGGGATGGTTGAGGAGTGTGGTGGAGTGAGTCTATCCATGTAGCTGAGGTGTGCGTTAGGTGGAGGAGGCCAAAGTGGGAGTGTTGCTAGGTAAGGACTAGGAGAGAGTTATGGGGTGTGCCCGGGTGTGGAGGTGTGCCTCTGTTAGAGAGGCTAGTCCAATGGCTGGGGTATAGCTGATGGTTATGAAAGTTATCGACTTCATCATTTGTGATAACAGTGTAGGAGTTGTTGGTGTTAGAGTATAGTTTGGCTAGTGAGGTAGCAATGCAGTAGAGATTGGAAAGGTCTTGGTAATGGCCCCATTGGCAGGAGAGGACAGCGGAGGAGTCGAGGTGGCCAATAGGGTTGGGGAGGCCGCGTTCAAGGTTAAGGTCAAACATGTAATTGTGGAGTTTGATGGTGCATGTAATGGGGTTGAAGTGAGTCGGGAGTGAGGCCATGTTGCAGTTGGTTACAAGGCGTGTACGGATGTCAGGGTGAGGGGTTGGGGAGTGGTTTTGGGGTCGAACCTCCGGGCCGGGTGGCCCTTCTGTAGTGGAGTTAGGGATGGGGGTTGGCCTCATCGGCCGGAGGGGAGTCAGATGGGAGGTTGGGAGGTCCAGAGGAAGGTAGGCGGTATGTGTCGGTGTCTGCTGCAACTTGGTCTTCGTCCAGCATGTCGTCCACGTCGAAGTCCGAGTATACATGGGAAGAGGCGGGCAGAGGGAGGAGGGAGGGGTGGGTGGTGAGTTTGGGGTTGGGAGCGTGGAGGTGGCCGGGGGTAGGGGTGGGGTGGGGAGAGGAGGTAGGTGTGTTGTGATAGCGGGTAGTGTTTGTGTGAGGGGGGTGGCGATGGGGAGGGGAGGGAGTGGTCTTCTTGTGGGTTGGACGGGCGTGCTTTGTGACACCTAACGGGGGGGGCGGGTTTGAGGGCGGGGTCAGTCGGGGGTCGGGACTTCGGGGGAGGAGTCCATAGGGTCGGTGGGGGGAGGAGAGGGGGAGAAGAGGCGGAGGGGGGTGGGGTAGAGGTGGGGGTGATGCCGATGGGCTTGGGTGAGAATGTATGGTGTTGTGGACTGGGGACGGGAGCCGATTGGGAGGGGGCCGTGGCGGGCTGTGAGAGGGGGGTGGAGGAGGGGTTCATGGGGTCAGGTGTGTCTTCGAGGATGGTTGGAAGGGAGGAGGGGTGAGGGGGGTGGCTTGTGGATTGGCGAGGGGGTCTATTGGCTGCGAGAGGGAGGGGGTGGGGGTTGGGTCAGGGGAGGGGGAGCGGCGTTTTCTGGAGGTGCGCGGGTGTTGGGAGGTGGAAGAGGGGGGTGAGGGAGGGGGCTAGTTGGATGTCGGGGATAGAGTCGAGTTCGAGGGGGGCATCCTCGGCAGGGAGCCATGCGCGGGTTCCAGCTGCCAGGTCATGTACGTGTTAGAGGCTTGCATGTGTCGAGTCCAATCGAGGAGAAGCGAGGGGGGGTTGCGAAGGAGGGATTTGTTTTTGTGAGGGTGAGCTGAGGGGGGGGTGGGGTGGTGGTAAAGATAGGGTCCGTGATGCGAGACCTTCCGAAGGTGGAGTAGTGGTGGGGTGTGATGTATAGGGAGCATATAGTGCGTGTGAGAGTGCCTATGTAAATGTAGGTGTGGTGGAGGGGAATGGTGGCTGTGCCGTTGGTGGAGATGAGGATGCAGTACATGCCTTTGGTGAGTGAGATTTGAATGTTGGTGGCGATGTGGGGGGAGGGGTGGGAGCGGAAGTATGAGCCGTTGGGGAATTTTTTAGGGAGGTGTGGTGCGTGATGTCAAAAGTGGAGGGTGAGGGGCTGTCGGGGTGTGTGTGAATTTGTGCGTATTCGTTAGCTGTTTGACGGAGTAGTGTGGATAGCCAATGCGAGTGGGGGGTGGAGCCGTTAGGCATGGGGCAGGGGAAGGGCAGTGGGTGGGGGGACTGGATGAGGACTGTGGTGAGGCAAGTGTCAGCCCATGAGGTGCCTGGAACAATTCCATTGAGTGGGGGGGGGTGATGGTGATTGTGAAAATTTGAGGGGTGGGGGGTACTGTGTGGATAGCGGATTGAAGTGTGGTGTGAAATTGCACAAGGCCATATTGTGAAAGGACGGGGTTATTGGAGGGGTGGAGGATATTTACCCATAAGGAGGGGGGTCGTTCTCGATCTGGACGGGCTCGCGCGTGGGTTGGAGGGCGTCGGCGAGTTGGAGTAGAAGTTAGGCAGGTTCCGGGAGGTCTTCCACGCGGGGTGTAGGGGTGGAGGAGTAGGCGCTCCACTTGTCGGTGAGTTCCGAAACTAGTCGATCGAGAAGGAGGGCATGTAGCAAGGGGACGACGTCTGGGCCGGAGAGATGCGTGAACATGGAGAGCTAATTTTCACGCGGCGGCATGAGATAGCGGGGATATGAACTGGGCGGATAATCTGGATTTTCTGTTGTTTCACTTTGGTTGTGAGGTTGGGGATCGCAGCGGCGCTGGGCGGCGTGGGTCCTTCCGACGGGAATTCACGCTGGAGTGAAGCAGGTTGGAATAGGAGGCCGACCGCTGCGCAAGAGGTGTGGATGTCTAGTCGTACTTCATGGTGGCCGTTCGAGAGTTCGGCAGGAAGGGGGGTGCGATCTTGTTGTTGAGGCATGGCGGGGTGAGGGGTGCGAGTGGTGGAGGCCGTCCAGCGAGCGCGATGGGCGAGTTCCCGGCCGACTATATTTCTCACGCGGAGTGGGATGTGGGTTAGGGCGTTAACTTTTTCTAGAAGCCAGCGCCGAGCGAGCGAACATGCGGAGAGGATCATGTGGGATGAATCCGGTGTATCAGTGAGGAACACACAGTGGAGCCATAAGCTCGCAAGGTCATGGGGGGCGGTGGAGTACTGACATGTTAGAAGGTAGGAGTCGATCATACGGGCGGATAGGTCAACGGCCCATCCGAGGTTGGGAGCGGATGTCGGAGCAGTGAGGACCATGGGTGTCTGGAGTCCAGTACATGGGGTGGGTTCCAGTGGCGAGCCCAAGCCGTGTTTTGCGTTTGTGATTTGTGGGGCCGTGAGGAAGGGGGCGAGTGGGTGGCCCACCAAGCGGCTTCGGGGGCTGAGGTGGTCATCTGCGAATAGGGGAGCCGGGCGATCCCGGAGGAGGACATGCTTGTAGGAATCCGGAAGGTTAGAAGGTAGATACATAGCGGTCGATGGGTAGTGTTCGATGTATGAGGTGTGTAGGATGTGTGTCTGGGTGGAGTGTGGGCTTGAGGTGGTCAACGTGTGTTGGCGGCACACGACCAAGTCTAATGGGACCTTGGTTTGTTTTTTGCGGGCGTCGGAGGTGGACGTCCGGACGCTCGGAGGGGCGCGTGGTGGTGCGCCGAATCCGTGGGGAGGAGAGTTTTGTAATCTATTGGACGCGTGGGGGTGTCTTAGTATTGAGTGTAGTACGCGAGGTGGTTGTGAAGAGGGCGGCGCACATGCCTTCATGTGAATTGAATTCAAATTTGGGAAAGGTGCGCCTTGGAGTGTGTACCGTATGATGTGCCTACGGATCCACTGACCTGCGTGAGCTAGGCTCGGGTGGGGAGAGGTGATCGGTGCATGTCGTCCAACGGGCCCTATGATCACCAATCTATCGCTGATAGGGAGGCCAAGCCCGGAGCGAAGACGGTCGGCGTTGCTCATCCAAGCTACCGACCCATCCCCCTATATTTTAGGGTCTGTAGTACTTAAGTAGTACTGTGGAATTCATTACTGTCTTTAGTGACGGTAGGATGCGTTTTATAAATCAAACAATGACATACATTCTTCATCGCTACGATAGAAATATCAAAAATGCTATCTCCACGATGCGTGGACCGCTCCCGCCCCCGGAGGGCATTGATCATCCTAGCATATCAGCATGTGATGGTCGAGTTGGGCATGCATGTCCTATGCTCATGTGCGACTCCGGTCGAGCCGGAGCTAGGGGGGAAAAGCATGCGAAAAGCATCCTCGCTCAGGTCGTCGAAGGCCCCGACTTGATCCACGCACACCCTCGTCCGAGATAACAGTCTTAGCATGAATGCAATCAAGCGTGACCTGCGTCAAACGTGCGTGCGAATCGAGAGTCATGCGCAGTCACGTGCATAGCCTCCGACACAACATTTACAACATCTTATGATGAAGCGCCTACTGAGACTTTTAAGCGGCAAGTCTCGGAACTACAAGATCGGCTGAAAGCACTTAAAAGTACTGCCACTTCTCGCAGTGGCTCATATGGAGGTAACGCAACAATATTTTTCCGTGGTGTTTACTAGAGCTGCGGTAAGAAGGGCTATCACAGGTCCGAATGCCCGGACAAAAGCACATGAGGCGACTCTGCGCGGGTGGAATCTCCCGTTGCTTTTCCGGCGGTAATGGACGTGACGGTCACCCCTGCAATGGCATCGCGTTGCAAGTTGAGGAAGATATCGCTTAAGACGTGTTGGTAGAGTTAAATGAGGGTGCGGCCTTGGTCGACGAGGCGTGGCAGGGTAGCTTGAGTGAGTGGGCCATGGTCGTGGGGGCGGCGCCCACCACTATGTTGTACATATGTCTCCGAGGCTATAACCATGTTCATTAGCAATGATGAATCATGGTAGTGGCTAACCGACAGCGGCGCCAGTCATCATATGACTAGCATGCGCGGTGACTTCTTCGAATGTCGAGAGCTCACTGATCGGCTGTGGGTGAAGGGCATTAGTGCTCGAGATGTTGCCGTAGGTTCCGTCCGCATCATTGTGAAGGCTAAAAATGGAGAGGATAGTCCTGCCGTATTGCGCAATGTGCTTGACGTTCCTTAGCTATCCCGTCGTGCGTCATGGTCCTACCATAGGCTATTCACCCTCATCCAAGCTCGGCAGCAAGGTCATTGTGTGGTGTTGGTAGATCCAGTGGACCACCTTTGTCTTCATGCCGCTCATAGTGGCGGCGAGATGGTTCCTTTGGAGCGTACCTATCGTTTGGTGTGGCTGCGAGCGCGGCTTGCTTCTCCGATGGTTGCTACGGCTTCAGTCGCCACAACGCCATCGGGAAAGCGGCTGTGGCAATCAAGACTCGGTTACCTTGGCGAGTCTCGACTGGACGAGCTCTTGACAACTCATGTAGAGGGTTTGGACTTTTCCTCGTCGGACAAGTTGGGTTTTTTGAGACATGCCCCATGTGTAAATCGCACGTCCGTAATATCTCTTGTGAGCCGGACGATCAGAATGTTGGTGTCTTCGAGGTCCTCGGTTTGGAATTTTGCGGTCCCATGAGAGTCCCGTCCTTGGGAGGTAGGCGGTATAGTTTTTGTGCGATTGATTTTCGAAGTTGCTTCATGTTGCATGATGCTCTCCGCTCCAAGGATGAGGCTCGTGCCTCGTTCCGTCGAATTTTGACTACCATGCGCTCTATGGGTTACACTGTTTGTCGTTTTCGGGTGAACAATGACACACTGATTTTAGGCGCTGCATTTCGGACCCTCTTGGATGAGCTCAATATCGCCGTGGAAGTCACCGCATCTTACGCGCATTGGCAGCATGGCCGAATTAAGCGGCAGTGGGGGACCTTGGTACCGATGGCCGAGTCCATGATTCGACAAGCTGCGCTGCCAAAATCATATTGGGCGTTAGCAATGGTCGCTGCAGTGCGTACCCGAAATCGGGTCCATAGTAGTGCAGCTCACGGCGTACTATACGAGTTTGTCACAGGTCGTCAAGCGGATTTAAGCTCCATGAGGATCTTCGATTGTCCAACCGATGTCCATGCAGACAAGTCCCAACGCCGCAAACTGGATGACCGCGCATGGAAAGTTGTGTTTGTCGGCTATGCTCCTGAGTCCCCGGCGTGGTTGGTGTACAATAATGCTACTCGTCGGGTGGTGAGCATGCGCAACGTGGTTTCGACGAGTCCGCTGTCCTCTCCATGGGGGAGAGTTGCCGTGCACTTATAGCGCAACGCAATAATGATGAAGACGACAGCACCCCCGATTCGCGCCTCCTGTGTGGATAAAAGCCGGATACATCTTTGGGGGAGTCGCCGCTACCCGAAATTCGGACGCTGCGGGAGTCGGTTGAGGATGAACGGGATGTGAGCTCGGGAGAGACTGCCTTAGCACCCCATCCAAGGTATAATATTCGATCCACTGCCCCGTCAAAACCATGCGCACCCAGCTTAAGGTATAAACTCCGATCAGCGAGTGCTCCGGGAGAAGGATGGATTGTGGGAAGCCTCGCAGCTATCAAGCCAATCAGAAGCTCTCACGGCGTTCATGAAATGCCGAAAACGCGCTTTTTTGTACACGCGAAAACGCCGTCACGCGCGCCCGACCTACGTCGTGGCATCAACACCGACACGCGCCCACGTACACTGCCTCAGGAAGCCTAGGGCCTTATTTGATGAATAAGTAGGGATAGGGTCTCTAAAGCACCCGAGTTGACCTATTGTCGTGTCACTTCAGGTTGAACCCTGTATTGAGTGTTGCTCGCATCATGCTGCGGGATTTCACAATTTCACAATCTGTGAGCGTAATGCCGACGAGGCCGACGAGTATCAGCCCGCCACCCAAGGCAGCCGTAAACGCACAGCTACACAGGAATTTCAACTTCGGTGGAGGGCGCACGGCCATGTACGCCGGGGGAAAGCTGAGCCAGTTGCGTGAGGGGAAGCGTCGCGGTACATACCGGCGCGTAATCGCCGAGCGCTTGGTGCGAAGATTTTAATTATGCTGGTCGAGGGCGGAGCGCCTCACCGAGCAGAATCAAAACAAACAAAGAAAGCTAGGAAACTTGCGGCAGCTATAGTCGGAGAAATAGCGGTCACGCAGTTAAGAGGAGATGGCCAACAAGCTGCGCACGGCGTGACGGTTGGAATCGAGTCGGACGCTGCGCATTCCGTGAACATCATGCGGGGGGGGGGGGGGGGGGGAGTGTATACGCGTTCTACCCTTACCAGATAGGACCATCAACTAGCTTTAAATGTAACACGTTTCTGTGCATCTCTATTTATTATGTGTCAATTTATGCATCGTGAGCCATTGTTTGTTGATACTATTCTTAGCCACGACCAATTGCTGCTGCAGGTTGGTGTTGCTGCTTTTGTTGTTGTTGTTGTTGTCGTTGCATGACGGCGTTGTAGCTAATGCAACAGCTGATAATGAGTTTGTTACTTGCATATGTGCTTGTTGGTTATGGTGTTGATACTTTTGCTGTTGATGTGTGTGTGTGTGTGTGTGTGTGTGTGTGTGTGTGTGTGTGTGTGTGTGTGTGTGTGTGTGTCCTGCCACAGTTGCTGATGCTTCTGATGTTGCTAGCATGCTGATGCTTTCACAATTTTCATTAATACCACTGATAGTGTTGCTTTTCTCTATTGGTACTGCATATTCTGAAATTAATGTTGCTTTTTGCTATAGTTGCTGTTGTTGTTGATGATGTATATTGAAGATCTGTTCTTTTATGTTGATGTCATTCTTGCTTCTACTTTGGTTGCATGCAAATGTCATTGTTGATGCAACTATATTTTGATTTTGTTGTTGAATGGTGACACTTCTGTGATGTTCTTACTTATTGTCTATGTTCTTTTACAGTTCTTGGTGTTGTTGCTTACTTTTGTACTTGTTCTATTGCTATTTGTGCTTCCCAATACTTCCACTGTTCCCGCTGCATGAGGATGCATATAGGGTAGTGGGGTCGTACGGCGGTTTGGTGCCACGTCGAGAAAACGTCGCTAGTACTTGTATTTCTGTCAAAATTAGCGCGCACGCTTTTCCGGTACTCAAGAACTCCGTGTCGACTGTTCAAGAGCCTGCGTCGTACAAGCAAGCCTTGCGGAGTCCCCAATCCGCGGAGTGCGAGGCAGGTGTCAAGAGTGAGTACGACTCACTAGTACCTCGCAGCACTTGGAAATTGGTCCCGTGTCTTGCTGGTCGCAAGCTCGTGGACTCAAGTGGGTGTTCAAGAGGAAGCGCGATGCCGATGGGCATATTGTAAGATGCAAAGCACGGCTTGTGGCCCGGGGTTTCACTCAAATATAAGGCGCGGACTACCAAAAGATCTTCGCTCCCATAGTCTGGGTGATCTCTATTTGGACGTTGCTCGAACTATTGCTCACAACGATTGGGAGGTGGAGTAGCTTGATGCAGTGACATCATTTTCGGAGGCAAATATCGAGTACGGAATATACATGAGACAACATGAGGGTTTCCGTCATATCGCTTTCTCTTAGCCCCCTACCGTGCTAAGCTTCGCCCGGCTATGAGGTTTTTGGCGTCCACCACGGGGAGGTGAGGGGATGCCGACGGGCATGCGAGCGTACCCCCCTCCGGGGCCGCAGCCGCTGCGCCGCCGGTGGGCGCCACATGGTCTATCGCTACGAAAAAATGAAAAAGTCTATGTCGCTATCTCCGCAATACGCGGCCCGCTCCCGCCGCTCGAGGGCGCCGATCATACTAGTTGGCCAACATGTGGTAGTAGAGTTGGGCCTTGTCGGAATCGGGAACGGATAGTTTCTCGTAGGTCGTGCCGGCCCCACAAGGGGGCTGGCTGTGGTGACTAGAGAAGTGAGAGGAGAGAGATGGCGGCCGGCGAAGGTACCGGCATGGCCGGCCGACCGCCACTAATAGGGAATAGAGTACCGCTAATAGCATAACACTAAGCACTAGGATGATAAATAGCTACCTTGTACATAATCACTAGGCAACTGGATGCAAGTGGTAACACCCCCCCCCCCCCCTCAAGGTAGCCGAGGTTTTGACATCGTCCTAGCTTGCGTTGAGGAAGGTGCCATCTTGGTCGAAGGTGTAGTGCTTGTAGCGTGTGTCTCAAGCCGGGTAGTTGTAGCGACATGCGCTCACATGAATGTGCCGCTACCGGCGAGTTACCGAGAAGAAGATATTCCAAATGAACTACGTAGTGTACTATTCTGACATGTAGCGGAAAAAAGTGTCCACGGGCGAATTAGCCGACGCATGAGAGCGACCGGCGAGGAAGAAGCAAAGCCAACAAGGCTGTTAGGAGCGTGTAGACACGCAAAAGCATGGACGAGCGCTGCTCTTGTTGACTCCCCCCTTTCGCCGTGGGAAAATTAAGCTCCCCGTTAAGTTAGGTGAGCGTTGCGGCGTTGCCTCGGGAAAAAACAATAACAAGACTAATTAAAGTACGCACGGGCCGAGTTTTCGCGGGTCGGTTTTAAACAACCAGAGCATCGGTAAGCTGAAGGCTAGGTGAGACAAAAAGCTCGGTGGGACGAGCGTGGCTCCGGGCGCTTTACACACGCTCTTCTCATTTTTACGTGGGAGATGGTAGGACAGTCGCGGGCAACCCGCTCGAAGGCGAAGCGTGGTGTCGGTTGGACGATGAATTACTAGCGTGGCGCCGAGCGCTTTACACACGCTCTTCTCTAGTGTAACTTGGTGGAGGGCCCTTAACCTATCGGAATCGGGAACGGATAGTTACACGTAGGTCGTGCCGGCCCCGCAAGGGGGCCGGCTGTGGTGACTAGAGAAGTGAGAGGACAGAGATGGCGGCCGGCGAAGGCACCGGCAGGGCCGGCCGACCGCCACCAATAGGGAATAGAGTACCGCTAATAGCATAACACTAAGCACTAGGATGACAAATAGCTACCTTGTGCATAATCACTAGGTAACGGGATGCTAGCGCTAATATGCCTGCATGACCTCGGTTCCTATGCGACTCCGGTCGTGCTGGAGCTTGGGGAAAAGGGAGGCAAAAAACCCCCTCGCACATGTCGTCGAGGGCCCCGACTCGTTCCACGCACACCCTCGTCCGAGATAATAGCCGCTCCTCCCGTCGATGCTCTCCACATAGCACATGCCTCCTCCTCCCTTCGGACAGAGGGGAGAACGCCATAGCTACATTTGGTTGCCGTGTGTCGCTCCTTCCGTCGCATGTGTCTTGTCCCGGTCGGCTGCCATTTGTCTTCGGCACCGGCTGATTCTCAAAATACCGCCAGTACCCTCCTTTTGTGGTTTGCGCTCCAGTGGGGACGCCGTGGGCGGTGTGCTTTCGCGATAACCATAGCACACCTCATGTGGCACCCTAGCGTCGGGAGTGGGTACCGACGAGAGGAGAGGTTGGGTGGGAAAGTAAGATCATGGCTCCGACCTCAAGGTGCCGGGTACGGAAGTTCTGAGAGAAACCCTCCGTGCGGGGTTTTTTTGGTTTCTGCGGCCGATCTAAAATCAGCGCCGCCATACCGTGCCACTCCTCTCGCCGCGGCTATCCTCCGTACATGGCTTTCCTCCGTACATGCCCTCCGTAATTGGCTTTCCCGACAGCTCCTAGTCGCGCAAATCGCACTGCCGGCCCCCTTAGCCCCTTACCAAAGCTTGGCACGGCTACGGGGTTTCTGGCGCCACCCACGGGGAAGTGAGGGGATGGCGACGGGCATGCGAGCGCACCCCCCTCCGTTCGGGGCTGCCGCCACTGCGCCGCCGGTGGGCGCCATGTCTGTACATAATGCAGCGCCTATGTGCCTCTATACACATTATAGTGCTTTACTTTGCCATGTCTTTGATTCCGCGACCCCCTTGTCACTCTTGCCCTCATGGTTCCCTCCATGTTTCCCTATCCTCGTGTCTATGTATCGTGCTTTTTGAAATTCAAAATATATGCATTCATTTGTCGACTTATTCATGCATACATATACAAGCTCTCATTATGAGCGCCGGGAATGCATCCATTCTTGTTTTCATGTCATCGGAAGATTTTTAGTTCGTGAAACTCCAACACTAGCCTCGATGTGGGGTTAGCGCCGTACGGTACGGTTCTCGTGCAATGGTACGTTGTGCACTCACTCGAGCGTCGCCTAGCCGGGAGCATGATCGATGATGACTTTTGAACTTTCACTCGCTGTCGTGCTTGCAATACGCCGCATGTTGAGGGTGCCGGTGCGGGCTTACCTGCAAGTCCCATATGCGGGGGGTGCAAAAAAGTTGCTTTTACTCACATTCTTGTTTTGTAAATAATATTGTCGTATCTTCGTTCCGGGCTGAATGTAACCCCTACAGCATTAAAGCCCTAAACTCTGTATATTCGTTTTCTAGTATTCGCGCCGTGAGTTGGACGATCGGACGAACTCAGCCCAATTTGCGTGCTTATCCCGAGGAGTGCGGACGTGTGTCCGGCGTGGCGATATTTCCAGATAACTGAGATGACATTGTTGGCTGAAAACACACCGGCCAGATTTTTCAACTCCCACCGCAGCGGACAACCGCACCGCTCTTCAACCGGAACCCGGCCACACCACACCCGCACAGGGCTTGACCTACCGGACAAGCACCGGCCGGACCTGAGGTTACTGGTTACCCGTACACGGTAAGCTCGTGCTTTGGGAGCCAACCAATGTCCGGGTGCATCTCTCTTCCGCACGCTCCCCTTACACAAGATCTTTATCCCCGTACCTTTCCACCTCGCAGCTCTTGAATATCGCCGTCTCTCACGCCACCGCGGGTTGCGCCTGCCGGCCACTCTTTCATCCGTCGTCGCTATTTTTGAAAACCCAAAACAAAATAGCTCCACCAAGCTCTCTCGTACGATACTTGCTCCCCCTAACGCCGTTATCCCTCCAGAGCGTGCCGGCTGACGCTCAGTAGTCTGATTATTACGCTCGCCTACCTCGCGCTAGCGGCGGACTCGTGCTGCAGCCTGAGGCGGCTCGCGGTTATCGCCTCGGGGTGAAATGCACCGTCTCATCCCGTCATCCGTCGCCTGCTTCGGTCAAACATGCCAAAAAAGGCAGTGCACATCGCGCGTCACCGCTAGATTTCCACCACTGCTGTTCCCTTTACCTGTATTCCGCACCTTATATGCCGTCTACACCGACCTGCCTGCAGTATTGGCGAGCTTAGTAGGGCGACCCTGTGGACCGCTTCCGTGCGTCCCTTGTTTTGCGTCAGCCCCGCCGGAAATAACAATCAAGTAAATTCTCAGGACCGCGCGAACATCTTCCACAGCTGTCACCTTGTCAAGTCAAATTTTGCCGCCCCCACTGACACCCCTCCTCCCTCTCCACTACTCCCTTAATTACCTCACTTGAACCTCCTACCCCCCCCCCCCCCCCCCCACTTCACCGCTTCGCACGTGCTGCGTCGTCCGACCCTCCCTACAAAATATTTGAATCCGTCACCGCTCTATTCCCTGTCGCGGCACAAAGTTCTCCGTATCTCCTCACTTGTCTCTCCTCTCGGCCCCCTCTCCGCGGACACACCGACGACACTAGTCTTTTGACTGCCAGATGAGGTGGGGGCGTATCGTAGCTGCCAGTTGGGTGGGAATGCTCGTTGACCGTCTGTATTCCTCTTCTGGCTTGTGTTCTCAGGACGACATACCACATACAGCAAGCTGTGTGGAGCCGTCGCGCCGGGAAACAGGCCCGTATTGACGATGGTGAACACGCGTCGACCGAAGAGGAACGCGGGTGCACCTGCTCGCGACCCCACCCCCGTTAAGCCCGCCAGTAAGGTCCCTTCCAAGGCCGCTGCGAAACCCGCCGAAGATAAAGCATCCGGGAAAAAGGTGAGAGCTTTCTGTTACCGAAACCCTAAGCCCTAAACCACATATTATTGCACTGTTTGGGAGGCCCAGTCGGCGCTGGGGCGTTGGTGAGGGTCATAAGCGTCCGTGTATGCGAATTGCCGCAAGCTCTGACTGACTGGTGTGCTTCGATCGGCAGGTGCGCGTGTGGTGGGCGCCCACGAAGGACAAGAAACGGTCCGGGTACAGCGGTATGTACTGGCCGGCCACTTTCGTCAAGAAGGGCGCGACGGACATGATTCACGTCAAGTACGACAACGGGGAGGCGGAAGAGGTGGATATGGAGGCGGTGGCGCCCGCGAACGTGCCTATGGACTTTGGGGCGGAGAATTCACGTCTGGATGTGGGCGAGTTTTGTGAAGTGTTTAATAACAGCACCACTGATCCGGCAGCGTGGGTGGGCCGAGTCGCCAAGGTCAACAAGAAGACCTACCAGGTAAGGCGGAGACAAAGAAAGAAAGAGAGACGGGGATGTTTTTTGCGTCGCAGGGTGCATTGGTCCTATGC
This sequence comes from Tetraselmis chui, assembly GCA_026401115.1. Lineage (NCBI taxonomy): Eukaryota > Viridiplantae > Chlorophyta > Chlorodendrophyceae > Chlorodendrales > Chlorodendraceae > Tetraselmis > Tetraselmis chui. The sequence goes on along the minus strand of JAPMLY010000399.1, from coordinate 85,134 downwards.
TGTTGAGGGTGGTGGTGTTACTTCTAAAGGGGGGGGGGAGGAGGAGGGGGTAAGGGGGTGCCTGAGGTATGAGTTGTGGCGCGGAAGAGGAAGCGGAGAAGAAAAGATGGTAATGGGGCACGAGAGGTTGTGTAGGTTGTGAATAGAAAGTAAAAAGAGCTGGGGAAAGGGAATCAGCAGAATTCGGGCGAAAGAATGGATGGAATACGACGGGGAGAGAGAGGAATGGATGAGGGAATTAGAATATTAAGAGAGCAACGTGTGTTTCAACTTCTCTCCTCTCTTTTATACGTTTCGTAGGTGGAGTACCCGTTTCACGACGCCGAGGCCGAGTTGATTAAGGAGGAGCTGATCCGGCGCGCGCGTGTGTGGGTCGAGTCCGAAAATAGTTGGAAGTTTGTCAAGCCATTTCAGACTTGGCCGGACGGCGAGGTCACCAACCCGTGGGAGCTGCAGCTGGTTTCGGAGAAGGAGCTGAAAAAGGCACTTAAGGAAGGCGGCGCGCCCTCGCCGCCCGTGCCCGCCCCTGCGCCGGAGAAGAAGAAGGAGGCGCCGAAGAAGGCACCGGCCCCGCCTCACCCGGCACCAGCACCAGCGCCGCCTGCTCCGGCAGTAACAGCCGCCATCGTGGCTACGCCAACACCGCCAGCGGCCGCACCCCCCGCGACTGCGCCTGCGACGGCTGTACCACCCGTTGCAAAGCCGCCGGCCAAGCGTGGGCGTCCGAAGAAGACCGAGGAGCAAAAGGCAGAGGATGCGGCGAAAAAGCGCGCGAGGAAGGCGGAGGAGGAGGCAATGGCGGCGGTGTTGGCGGCTGCACCCCCCGCAGCGCCGGCTATGCCTCAGATGCCGACTATGCCGGGGATGGGCATGATGCCCGGCGGGACGCCAGCCAATATGCAGGCCCTCCAGGGGTTGCTCTCCGCGCCCAACATGTTACCATTGTTGCAGGGGCTAATGGCCGCGCAGAGTGCTAGGCCGGCGGTGCACACTCCTACAGCCCCTGCGATGGGGATGTCAATGCCTATGGCGCAAATGCAGCCGATCGCTGCCCCGATGGCACCCAAGACGGTACCTACCCCTCCCGAGGCCATCCATATCCCGCCGTTACCGGCGCCGGAGGAGGAGGAGGAGGAGCCATTGGTCGAGTCTGTGGTGGAGGAGGACGAGGCTGAGGAGGAGGAGGGGAAGAAAAAGAAGAGGAAGAAGAAGGTGCTGCCGCTGATTCAGGTGCCGAAGAAGGCGCGGTCAGCGTATATTTTGTTTTCGATGGATTTTCGGAAAAAAGTGCCTGCAAACACCGACTTCAACGAGGCGACGCGCCAGGCGGCGGCGCTGTGGAAGGACGCAGATGAGGCAACGCGGAAGAAGTTTGAGGAGATGGCCAACGTGGAACGGGAGGAGCACGCGAAGAAGCAGAGCGAGTATCTCGAGAAGAAAAAAATATTGGACGCTAAACTCGCGGCGAGGATTGCGCGACAGCAGGCGCACACGGCGGCGGTGAAGGCGCACGAGGAGGCGAAGATGAAACAGTTGGAGTTGAACGCGGCGTACCATCGGGCGTGTGCTATGGCGGGGGTGGTGCCGCAGCCGGTGCCGCAGGTTCCGGGCGCGTCGTCGTTGTATCTGGAGGCCTCGACCAGCGCGAGTGAGGAGGATGCGATAGCGACGCAGATTAATAAGTTGGATATGGAAAAGGCGCGGAAGCATATTTTAAAGTATTACCACGAGGACGCATTCTACATTCTGGTCGACACCTGGCGACGGGACAGCCCCAAGCTGAACGACGCGCTGAGCTCGGCCAAGTGTCACGTGTTTTCGAAGCTTCGAGCCGATTGGAAGGCGTTTATGATTGGCACCTTTGGGAAGGACGTCATGGACAGCATGTTGCGAAAGGAGGGTGACGCGCCGCCTGCCGCAGAGGAAGAGTGAGAGCAGAGGTGCTCGCCTCGCACCTCCTTTCACCGCGCTATGTGCTGGACTCGGGGGTTGGAGAGGAGAAACTAGTGGTATAATTATGATTGCCGGTGATCAAGGTAGCCCGCCTAATTAACGCCCCATATTATATTTGTGTGTAAGGCACACACACGTACAGATCAATAAGCGACTTCCAACTCCAACGCACATTGCGTCTCTGCACGCTGCATGAAGAGCATGACAAAATGCTGCAGGCGTTCGGTGCTCTGCGAGGGCTGCATGCAACGATGCTCGCCTCACAATCAGCTCTTATCTGCTGAAAATTGTATTTGCATGTCTTTATACAAATACATTTTTGGGCACTCTGCAAAGGACTCAAGTTTTTCAGATGTGGCATGGCATACGTCTGTGCGCCGCCTCTATTTATGTGAAATGTCTCATCTCTCATTCTGTGCGCGGCTTGCCCGCTCATACGCACTTTCAATTGAGCTCATCTGATCCGTTGCTTTGCTGTCGGAAATCAATGTGACGAATGGCACGCTGTATTCCCACCCGCATGCGCTCGAACGCAGCGGAACTATAATAAGAGAATCCTTACGAATTTCTGATGCGCCCCACTGCCACGAAACACTACGGCAGGCATTTGTAGAAAACGGCAGGCAAACTGCGTCAAAGAATAATGCTCGCTTCCCAATAATCAGAGGATGTCACCTAACACTTCAAGTTTAATCCCATGTCGTGCTTGCAAATACACTAATTTTCGGCCATCTCAATTTGAAGTGGTATGGCATACAGAGTTATTGCGGTGATTTCACTTCAAGTGACTCATCTCTCATCTGTCCTCGGCTGGCCTGCTCATCCAATCGAGCTCAGCTAATTCGTTGCGTAACTTTCAGAAACCAAGATGACGAATAGCACAGCGTACTCTCACCCGCGTGCGTTCGACTTACGCGCATACATACCCCAACCTGCCTGAATGCTGAGTTTCGCGCACGACAGGAAACGTAAAAGAAGCTTTGCTGGCTGATTCCGGTGCCACATTTTGCAGGCCTCATCCATGCGGAAATGTATAGCGAGTGTGATATTTCCGCAGAGCCCACTGCTCATATTTAATACGAATTACCAGAAATTTGTGCCATGCGTAAAAATGTGCAATAAAAAGTAAGGCGCCGTAGTCCTTTGGGGCAGCGTAAACCATGCATGCAGCAACTGCAGTGGCGGAAATCAGGATGCAAAGGGGAAGGCAGAGGTGCTTGTGGGTTCCGCTTACAGAGTCGGACGGGTTATGCCCAGCGCGCCAGCCCCAGCGCTTAGAAGGACATGAGGTGGGGCTTCATGCCGTCGCGCAGCGTGAAGCGGTTCTTCAGGTAGTTGGTGAGGTCCTCGTTCAAGCTCTTGCTCAGCGCGGCGTCCACGGCCTTCTGGTTGGCCACGTACTCGGCGGGCAGCTCCTTCTTGGTGGCCTCCTCAGAGAAGAAGCCCTCCTCACCCTTGGCCTTCTTGTCCTTGGCCTCCGCCTTGAAGTACTTGTCGTCAAACTTGGCGGTGTCGACAGCCGAGACGTCCACCTTGGTGGAGGTGGCAATCACGTACGCCTGGTTCACACGCTTCACGGGCACACCGTTGACGGAGTAGGGGCCGGTGACGAGGAGCAGGCCGGAGGGCAGCTGCTTCAGGAACACCACGCGCTTGCCCTTGAAGTGACCAGCCAGCAGGATGAGCACGGTGCCGGGGGTGATGCTGGCGCGCAGCTTCGTGGGGTTACGGATCACATTCTTGCCCTTGGGGGTCTTGATGTCCTCCGCGGGGTAGAAACGAGGCGCCTTGGTGGCCTTATCCGCCGCCTTCTCTGCCTTTTTGTGCACAGGGAACTTGCCCTTGTTCTTCTTCTTCACCGCCCAGAGTCCGCGCCTACATGCGCAACAACACACACCCACCAATAGAATGAAATTAGCCAGCACCCCAACACTTCGCCCCTTCCTTTGGCATTCTCCTGCCCAATATTGCTTTGCTTATTTCCATATGTGCACGCGCTTGCGCTACTCCCAGCCCAATGGCAACACTACCTATACCACCTCGCTCATCAGACAAATGCCTCGATTGTCTCTCACTGGTATAGCCACAGCAAAACGCTGATGTGCTTGAGACCTCAGTCTCGTCATCTAAAATGTTCGTCGTCATCTGAGCGCTTGAGATCTGCCTCTCTCCCCTCCCTCCCAAAAAACTGAGCATATCACTCTCAGCCTTCCGCCAACTTCCTGTGTGTATGTATGCATGTGTGTGTGTGTGTTTGTGTGTGATAGCTTTCGCTGTACGTTGTCTGTTGCCCTTCCTGGAAGTAAGAAGCATTCAGACATAGAGCTGTGGACCTAGAATGAGAGAAGAGACCACAAGGAGTAAACAAAGTGGGGATTCCTCCTCTGGCTTATGCTCGTCTACTGAAATATTACCATTTCTGAGGAGTGAGCTTGCGTTGGGTGTGTTTGGATGAGGAACTGTGCTGACGCGCGCCATACCGCTACTGTCGAAGCGAGTAAGCGACAAACAGAGCCGGAAACAAAGATAAATCCCGGTGATCAATACTGGCATGGTTCATTCAATGGTGTTGAGGTGACCGCGACGTGCTTTGAGGGCGGGAATGTCGGAGGTGCAAGCGGCGGCGGCTGGCGAGAGCACACAGTACTTTGCGGCGGCCGCCTCCCTCTCAGCACTGCACCTCGCCCCGCAGCGATTCGCACCTGTGGTAGGACTTGGACCGGCTGTCCTCCGTAACGCCACGGCACAGTTCCTTGGCCATTGTGACCGACTTGCCTGGGGGGTCAACAACAGTACCGCGACACAGCGGGGTTGGGTAGAGGCGAGTTGCGAAAGAGGGCGGGCTGGCGGCGGCATCGCTCACTTGACGCGCAGTACTGGGCGGAGCCGCCGCCGGCAGTCGGGCGGCGTAGTTCACATCCCAAGTCGGAATTGATTGGACATCCTGAATCTAATCTCCATGTTTGCGTCCGTAGTTCGTTACTATTGCGTGACCATCGCGTGGAATGAAACATATAACACAGCATCCCGCACACTGCAGTATAAATATATACAAAATATACGCCTTGGTGACATATAATGTAAGTAAGTAAATGACATACATATGAATGTACATTACCAAATAATGTACATTACCAAAGTAAGTAAATGACATTTACCCGAGGGCGCGTTTGCCAAAGATGTCAGCTTGCTTACATAATGGCCAAAAGACCCTCACAGGCATGGCCTGGAGGAAGATTAGCGCGTGATTATATAGGGATGGGTGGGTGGGTTCGCGCGAGGCCTAGATGGGCCGAGCGCGAAAGCAGAGAGTGCTGGTACTCGGGGAACGCACCAGCTTAAGGGTTGCTGCTAGCTAGTGCCTAGCTAGCGCTCTCCGTTGGTGAAGGTTGTTTAGTTGGTTGGTCGCGCCACCCTGCTAGTACAATATCGTTGTGCTGGAGGGGTGACGCGTCGCTAATAACGGTGATACCAACCGCATGGGCTACTATCCCGTACACATGGAGGGTAGGGTAGCAAACCTCTAGATTTACCCAATCTGACCATTTACCCGAGGGCACGTTTGCCAGGTAGATAAAGCCAAAGGCTTGCGCGGCTGCAATGAGTGTCGCGGTGTGGCGGGCGTCAGCACGGCCAGCGGGGAGCGGGAGGGGAGGCGTGGCGCTGTGGCGAGAAAGCGCTGCGTTGCCCGGACGGAGGCCGTGCGATTGATTGTAGTGGGTTTTGTTTTGGTAGTCAAGAGTCGAGCGGGACGGGCAGCGTGATGGGAGAAGACGCTGCGCGGGTCGAGGCGACCCGCCATGGCGCCAGAGGGTGGTGCGGTACGTGCGACGGGGTAGTGGAACGCAGGTACGTACCCGTAGTTGGCCAGCGTCAGTGGTAGGCGGACGGGTGGTAGGCCAGCGGTAGGCGAACGTTGGCGGGCCTTGGAGGTGGCCGCTATGGGCTGGCGGTAGCGGTGCAGGTGTGCAATTTTTTTTTTTGGCACCAGCCGGCTGTTGATTGGCAGTGTAGCATTGCCTGCATCCGGTACCGGCGTAGGCGGTCGCGGAACTGCGGCCTCTCCGTGTTTACAGTGGAAATATGCCCCGCCGTCAGTGAGCAGCGGTTGGGTGCCACCTGTCGGGGGCAGGCAAGTGCTGTCGCTGGAGGCAATAGAGGCGCAGGCGGGATTAGGCAAGTGCTCGTCGGCGGTCGTAGTAGTTAAGGCGTGTACGTAGAATGCCGGGGAGGATGGCGCACGCAAAAGCATACCAGCGGACCTGTGATGCCGGGGAGGCCGACGTGTTGGGGAAGACGTTAGCGGCGAAAGCTTCGGGTGTGGGCCGGGCATAAAGTGGCCATTTGTACCGCCGGGGTCTGGTTCTGTAGTTGGCCGCGAGGCGAGGTTGGCGTTAGCAGTTAGGCCGGGAGTCGGCGAAAACAGTGTTGGGGCGCTGTGTGCCCGCTGCCAGGGTACGAGATGGCTCTGTCCCAAGCGCAACAGTCGCGTGGGCTTGCGCGTACATGGCACGAGGTCAGTGAGGAGGCTTGTGCCCGCGTGGTCTTCGTAGAGGACGTCAGGGGCGCGGAGGTGCTGTGCGTTTCCGATTGCGTAGGCGTTGCGTGTGATGAGGCTGCAGGTCTTGTACTCTTCGCGCCGAATAAAAAGGTCGCAAGGCCGGACGCGTTGTCGGCTGCGATGGCCTCTCGAGTAGGCGGGAAGTGAAGTAGAAGCGGTGGAGAGCGCGCAGAGAAAATTTTCGGTCGAAGCGGGGAGGTGCAACGCCGCCTGTAGAGATGTAGCGCGGCTGCCCTGTAGCCAGGAGCTTGTCGCGCCGCTGTAGTCGCGCCCGGAACAGGCGCGAAAATCGGGCGAGTCGCTGCGAACGGTCGCACACGAGCACGGTTGAGCAGAGAAGTAGTATCGCGGCTGAGGACGTGAAGTCTGTCGTGTCGGCGTAGTACGTAGCGGTGGCCGACGAATCGCGTCCAGGTAGGGCTGTGGAGGGTAGCGTCGTGGTTGTCGGGACGGGTTCGGCGGATTTCGGTGGAAATTGCCGTAGCCGTTGTGTAGACAAGCTCGGCTAAACTCGGCGCGATTGTGGCAGCTCTGTAGTAGAAGGGGCTAGCGGCTGCCAACGAGGTTTCGCCGTTAGGCGCTGAAAAGCCGCTAATACGTGAGGTGCGGTTTTGCCCCGAAAACGGTGATGTTGTCAGGCTAAGCTTAGAGTTAGTCTGTACGGGGTCGGGTGGCGTCAACGGCGGAGGCGCGTGACGTTGCACTGCCGTCCGGTGTAAGGGCAAGCGGAGTGTGTGTCCGGGCTGAGGCGACGTCGGGCCGGAAAGTAATTTTGTCGGGCAAACACGTTGCACGTTATGCGGTGGGAATGCCGACGAAGTGAGATTGGACAAGGGATTGTCGGGGTCCGGGTCCGGTGGTGGGCGCGGAAGGGCCCTGTGGTGCCTGCCGGTGTAGAAGCGTGAGCGTGCGACCTTAAAGGGGGCCTGGAATGCCGGTCGCGAGGCTATCAGCGGCGTCGGGCTTGCCGGGCGAGTGTCAGGGTCAGGGTCGGCCGGCGGGCGCAATGGGATGCTAGGGCGCACGCGGGTGCGCCACTGGCGGGAGGTGGTTGGCGGTAGCCTCGGAGTGGAGTAAGGCTGAAGTCGATGCCAAACGGTACGACTTGCTCGAGGCGGAGTGGTAGTAGACTGACGCACCACAGGAACCGCGACGGCGGCGTGGGTGGTTGAGTTATCGCTGAAAAATTCACCGTGGATGGGTGGCTTTAGGAGGGAGTCGCTCCGGGTAGCGATTGCGTCAGGCCAAGTCTTGGAACTAGGGTCGAAGACTTTTACTTCACGGACGGGGGTGAAGTCGACGACGTTGGACGCGAGTAGGTCGCGGTCGTCGGGCAGCGAGTCGAAAGGTGGCGCAAGGGCCTCCATTCCACCCTCTGCCGCACATGTTGCGACAGCGGGAATGGACTGCTGGTCCAAACGTGTATGTTGGTTTCTAAGCTGCTGAATCTGGGCAAGTAAGGCGAACGAATTCGCCTTGATCTGCGCAGAAATTCTGAGTTCAAAAGCCTCACACGCCGTTTGGATTAGTTTTGTTACGTGTAGCTGAGAGACAGTGTCCTCGGCGATGTGTCGAGGTGCGGTAACCACAGGCTGCATATCGAAATGCGGTGTAACATGAACCATATGGAAGTGTCTTGTGACGCAAGGTGCGTATCAAAACAAAAAGAACAAGTACTGACACGCTACTCGACTACGAGAGTCGAGACTGCGTTCGCGCGAGGCCTAGATGGGCCGAGCGCGAAAGCAGAGAGTGCTGGTACTCGGGGAACGCACCAGCTTAAGGGTTGCTGCTAGCTAGTGCCTAGCTAGCGCTGTCCGTTGGTGAAGGTTGTTTAGTTGGTTGGTCGCGCCACCCTGCTAGTACAATATCGTTGTGCTGGAGGGGTGACGCGTCGCTAATAACGGTGATACCAACCGCATGGGCTACTATCCCGTACACATGGAGGGTAGGGTAGCAAACCTCTAGATTTACCCAATCTGACCATACATATGAATGTACATTACCATCATTATTGTTAATAAGAATATTCCAGAAATGTCTTACAAGAAAATGCAGTGCAGGCCACCAAGCAAAAAAAGAAGAAAGGAGGAAAAAACAAAAAACCTATTGTTAATAAGAATTAAAAAAACAATTACAAGAAGAAGCAGTGGAGGCCAAGTAAATACGGGTACTAGTTATTTTTCCTGTCAATGTTCATGCTGTGCTTATTGTAATTCAAAAAAAATACCAGTTATTTTCTAAATACCTTTGTGTTGCCGAAGGGGCAGCTGCCGGGTAATCGATCACACCGTAGCATGACCCCCCATCATGGGCCCTTCCCTTTCCTTCCCAGACTTTGTCGTTGTCGACTATTCATGGGACACCTCCGACTACTTCCCTATCTTCGTTTCCGTCCCTCGCCTTGTGGGTGAGTTGTTCGAACATCCCCGCCCCCTCCGCTTGAACGCCCATCTGTCCGGTCAATCTCGAAACCGGCTCGGGAGGATTCCCCTTATGAGTGGCCGACCTCTTCATCGCTAATCCCTTCGCGGTACTCACCCCTCTTAATGATGCGCTTATGGATGGGGGCATGTCATGGGAGCCCGACTCCATCGACGCCAACGGTTTTGTCCAAGCCGTATGGTCTACAGCCCGTAGGGTAGAGGCGGTTTCACGCACTAAGCGTAAGTAGGGCCTCGGGCCTCCGTTACAACGTTCTATCCTAGGGGCCATCGCTCGTCGTCGGCATGCTTTTTGGCCTCGTGCCAAGAGGTCCGTGGCCCTCACCAATCCGTAGCTTTGAATAGGTATATCGCTGCGCGCTTCCAGGTTAAAAACATGGTCCGAACTAACCGCGCCGCCAAAAGGCTAGAGCCATAGACAAGGCCATTAACGGCTTGAGACAAGGCGGTGATAGGCGGGGCTATTGGAAATGGGCCCGCTTTATTACTCAGGGCCATCCTACGGAAAGCAACCACGCGGAATAACCAGTACGTGATCCGACGTTGGGAGTGCTCCATACCTAACGGGGTGAAATTAACGCGTGATGTGCGCGGCACTATCGGGAGCTTTTACGCGATCTTCACCTAGCGGCATGTAGGGCTACCATTTATCGCGAGGCATGGGAGCGCCGCCGAGGGGGCCGACCCCCCTCCCCGGCGCTAGACGGGATTAATAGGCCCATTGCCGGAGGAAAACTTTGCAAGGCCCAACATAGATTAAATACTAATAAAGCTTTAGGGGTGGATGGCATTACCGCGGAGACCTTAAAACTGGCGATATACGCCCCGGATAGCCCTTTTGGCAAATCCCTATTGGAGTTGATAAATAAGATATGGACTACAAATTGTGCCCTAATAAGCAATGGTGTAGCTCCGCGGCCATGTAAGTAATAAAAAAATAGGACGTGACCATCATGGGTAGTTATAGGGGTAGTTCCATGATGGGGCTCTTACTAAACTACTTATGACGGGCGTGTCCCAACGTCTTAAAGATGTATGCCAAACGAATACGATAATCCGTGGGTGACAAGGAGGATTTATGCCGGGGGAGGAGTGTCGCTTGCAAGTCGAGAGCATATTTGACATCGCGGGCCGCCGCCATGCGTTAGGGTTACCCACTTATGCGGGGTCTATAGACATATGGAAGGCATACGATACTATTCCTCATGGACGTCTATTTTCTAAACTAGCGGCTAATGGGATTACGGGACATATGCTATCCTTCCTTAAAGCTCTATATATGCACAATAGTGTCCAAGTAAAAAATGGAGAGGCCCCGGGCATATTATCCGACCCCATCCCATTAGAGCGCGGACTGCGGCAAGGGTGCCCAGCATCCCCAATTCTCTTTAACATTTCCATTAATGATATGTATGCCGGGATAGAAGGATTGGGGTGCGAGGTGCCGGATTGCGTTGACATGCTTGACTCTAGGCTACCGTTACGGGTGCCGGGCCAGATATTCGCCGACGACACAGTGGGCCTTGCGCCGTCGCTCGATAATTGCATGCCATGTTCGCCTACTTTTCCCAATGGGCGGAGGACCACTCCATGGGATTCGGGGTAAAAACGCGGGGTAATGGTGCTAGGCCGCCACTCCGGCGCAGTCGCACTACGCGAACAAGCTGACCGTTGGTAGCTCGGGGGGGAACGGGCACCGATTGTATCTGAGAATAGGTATTTAGGCGCGTTGATAAATTCGGATTTGCGTATGCGAAATATCGTGGGCGATAGGGTTAGAAAATTCTGGCGCGCCGTTGAAGCGCTCGACTCGGTGTTATATATTAGGAGGGCGGGATATCCCCATTAATGTACGCACCTCGATGTTTAAGACTTATTGCATATTGCCGGTCCTTGCTTACGGGTGTGAAGTATGGGGGATGGATGGCGTCAATAGATTACAAACTATATTAAACTAATGTTTGAGGCGCCTAGTTGGGGTAAGTGCAGAGCCCCTGGGGGTGGCCACAACGCCGCTACTACGGGAGCTAGGAATAGCGCCCATAGAAGCAACGGCAACAACGGCTAGGACTAGGGCGTTCCTGAAAGCGCCCACCCTAAATACATCCATAAGCGATTTGGTGGGCCAACCTAGTCGTATGCGCCCAAATACTTGGACGGATGGGACCGTGCGTAGGCAGGATCGTTTTGCTAGGGCAAGCGCGGAATTAGCCCGAAACGCACGCGTCCCACCCGCATGACGGTCTTTGCAACCACGCGTTGCCTCTAACCTAGTTTAAGCACCGGTATGGGGTCGACTCGAGACATAGTCATCGGTATGTACTAATACGTGGAGTATTTATTCCCATGCTTCATATGTTGGGCACCCATTGCCACAATAAGGCACAGGCATTCCCGCGGGGGCCGTTGCAAGATTACACATTGTGATTCAATTTCGCACACATGTATTTCCCACAACCCATCGTCTAGCCCGCATTCATGCCACGCTTGAGCGTTTTCTCCGTCATTGTCGTGCATGCGGCGGGGATGTGCATGAATCCATAGAGCACATCTTGCTTGAATACCCGCGTTGGGAGTCTCACCGTCGTAATTTTGAGAAACTAGCCCCATAGTTTAATGGTTTTGTACGTCAATTCGCTACCTCCCCTGATAATTTGATGGCTTATTTTTAGGCGATGTCCCCCCTTCCCTTCATGGCGCCATTCATTTTGAATGAAATAAGAGGGTTTTCAAGTTATGGCGCCAAGCCCTCCCTCATATTGCTTTCTTTGTTGTTCATGTATCGCACTCCCGAAATAATGTTGTGCTCCGTGAGATGGGCCTTGTTATTCCTTCTCGCATTACTCGAATGGGCCGACGCCCGGACGGGTAGGGCAGACCCGTCTTGATTTGTGCCCGAATTGCATTCATGTTTGTTTGCATGTTATTGGAAGGCTTTAGTTGATGAAACTCCATCACTCGGCTCGTGTGGGGTTAGCGCAGTACGGTACGGCTCTCGTGCAATGGTACGTAATGCACTCACACGAGCGTCGCCTACGCGGGAGCATGATCGATGAAGAGTTTGAGGGTTATTAAGAACTTTTGCTCGTAGTCGTGCTTGCAAAAAGCCGCTTGTAAAGGGTCACGGTGCGGGCTTACATGCCAGTCCCATATCCCGGGGGCGCGCAAAAAAACCTTGTGTTTTATGTAATTACAAAGAAAGCAATCTTACAAACAAGAATAAAACGTCCACTTTCTTGTATGGGATGCATGCGGGCAAGTTGTTGGCCTCTTGGCGTCGAAAGGTCTCTCTCGCCGTCCTTGTTGCTTACGCGGACAACGTCTTGCGCGGTTTGTCCGCCGCTGCGGACGGCGTGGAGGCCGTTTCTTCCTCGGCTAGGATGCCTTCTCCTGCCACGGCGCTCTTCACCCGTGCCATGGGCCGCAAGCGTCCCCGTGCTTCCTCGAGCGGCGCGTGAGGCGCTGTTTGTCGCCTCTCCACGTGTTGCGTTTCCCGCGTGGCCTAGGAGTTTTCTTAGTTTAATCTGCTAGGCTTGTGCACAAGCAATGTAACGCTTTCCTTTTATTTGCCGTGCTTTGGATTCCGTGATCCTCTTGTCACTCTTGCCCTTTTGTTTCTCCTCCCACTTTCCCTGTCCGTGCTCATCTTGCTTTTCTTGTAACCACATATCATTATACGTTCTAATTTATTGCTTTTCGTCATGACCGGAAGAACCAGCAATAGCCACACCCGTGGCTTGATCCACGCGACAATATGGACGATATAATAGATAAAGCTCGACTCTGCCTGTACCCGTACAGATTACCGACGTTCTCAGCATCATGTTCCGCCATCGTATCGCGTCGTCAGTCGCCATCAGCACCGCCGGCTTATTGCGTCGCGCAGCGACCTGCTACTGAACTACACACCAGTTTCGCTCACCGGCCCTGCCAGTGCAACAGTCTTGCCAGCAGGTCTGGAAATCTTCTTCTAGTGCTGTGAATGCAGTTATTCAACGCAAATGCGACAAGATTTCCGTATCGTGCAGCAGCTTATATAGGCAAATTGAGCGCTGGTAGCCCGGCACACGGAATGCGCACACGACGACTTCATAGTACTTAAGGTTACCGAGTGACGGTGCTTAAATGCATCTCGGACAAACCCTCCTCCCTGCCTCCCACCTTTCCGCTAGACTCCACCAAAACCACCCCTACCGCGCGCGACGCTCCAGTTGGATGCCAATCGCTGCCTGCGAGTACCTAAGTCTCAAAACCACCGCACCACGAACACGCGCTAGACCAGAGCCCTCATCCCGTCCGGACATTCCCCGCGTCAACGACCGCCGGTCCGTCGAACTCGTACGAATCGGCAACCGTCATCACTCCGCGGCGAGTAGGATGGCCTCTAGGCGCTCATCAGACACAACCAGCAGGTCAGACGCCAGCAGCACACGCACCCTTGTCTGCCTCTCCCCCTACAGTCCTGGGCTACCCTCGCCCACTCTCTCCATCGCTGTCAACGGACAGAGCGAAAGTGAGACATAAAACCCTAAACCCTAAAATCTACGCAACAGGCGGGCCACGGGGGACGAGGAGGACTTTGTTTCGGCGGACTCGGAGGAACAGAGCGCGGTTAACTGCGGAATGCCCTGGCCACTGTTGGTGCGATGAACCACCACCACCACCACCACCACCACCACCATCACCAACAGCAACGCTATCAAAATGGGCACCTCGGGTTGGGACGCCGCCCTCCAGGGGCCGTTGTGTTCTGGTATGATGATGATTTAGAGGTAGAAAGGAGTTCGTCTGACAGAAGTGGCGACCACTGCGCATGGGTTAGCCTTAATGGGGCTGTTGTGTAAGGGTAGATGTGAATCAACAGGGTGATGCAAAGGCAAGTGCATCAGGCTATGAAACGGACGGGTGGGTTGGCAACAGTCCATCTCGCTTTGATGCGGGGCGGTGTAGCTTGCTCTGATGCGGTGCTGCTAATGACTCAATGTTACAGGTGGCGTTCTGCTCGGTGGGGATTCTCATTTGCTACGCGGACAGGTTGACATCAGCCCCTCACGCACCTATTTGCTCACACCCACTGCGTATTGCAGTCCCGATCTAATGTGCGATGGCCGCCATGCAGGTCGAACATAGCCACCGCCATTCTGCCGATGTCGAAAGAGTTTGATTGGGACAAGGTGAGCACACATTATATGAAAGACACTGCCGTATGTGGTGGCTGTGGTTGCTCCGCTATTGCTGAGTAAGAAAGGTACTGACGGGGCCGTCTTTACATTGATGCTGATAGAGCTTTCAGGGTTTCGTGCTCTCCGCGTTCTTCGGGGGCTACATGCTGACCCAAGTCCTTGGAGGTGAGTCGGCCTGGCCCACTTGCACCACGTGGGTGTGAATCCCATCCAGGTTAGTCGTGAGCTTGTAGCCTGAGTCCCACTTGCTTTGTTTATGTGTTTGGGCGGATGGGCAGGCAGGCTTGCAGATCAGTATGGCGGCAAGAATGTGCTGGCCTTTGGGGTAAGTGTCTGGTCAGTGTGTACAATTGCCACCCCTTGGGCGGCCAGCTGGGGCACTGCATCTCTCATCGCATGCCGCATCGCTCTGGGCGTCGGGGAGGGCGTGGCGTTCCCCGCAGTGCACAGCCTCATTGGTAGGACAACCTTTGTATTGACATTGTTACTGGACGGACGCTTGACACATTCTGTAGAGCATGATGAGTGGGTCTGACGTTTGTGTGTGTGTGTGCGTGTGTGTGTGTGTGTGTGTGTGTGTGTGTGTGTGTGTGTGTGTGTGTGTGTGTGTGTGTGTGTGTGTGTGTGTGTGTGTGTGTGTGTGTGCGTGCATTTGCGTGTGGGTGTTTTGGTTTGTGCTGGTAGCGACGGGTGTACCGAGGAAGTATCAGTCCACGTCCGTTGCCGCCGTCACTGCCGCCTCTTACCTGGGCACTGCCGCTGCCTTTGGCCTATCCCCAATCATTATTCAGGACGCCGGGTGGGAGGTAACTACCCTCCCTGCTTACCCGAAAATAGCCTGTGAGGAGGAATGTTGGATTGGATTCAGCTACCGAAGGGTAGGGTTTGGATAAATGGAGGATGAGAGTTATTCCTGAAGACCTCTGTTGCGTTTTCAGTGGAGCTTTTACCTCTTTGGGGGGCTGGCAGTCTTGTGGCTGCCAGCATGGCTCCCTTTTGAGCCACCCAGGCAGCGCCTGCCCGTCTCCAGTGCCTCCATTTCAGACACTGATGAATACCTGTCTGCGGAGGAGGAGACAGGTAATTAACTACTCTCTGCATCTCACCGTGACTTGGCAGCACAGCTTTATAGTGGGATCAGAGTAGGGGTGCCGCACGATTGCCTGAGTTGCCCGGGGTGTGGTAGGGAGCGCAGATGAGGTAGAGGAGCAGGAGCAGTTCCTGCCCACAGCCGTGGCAGCCACAGGCATTAAAGTAGATGCGGCCAAGTTTTTGAAGCTGCTAAGGCAGCGGGAGGTGCTCGCCATCTGCATTGCTCAGTACACTCAGTCGTGGGGTCTGTACGGTGCGCTCTCGTTCCCCCCCCCCCCCCCCCCCCCCCCTTTCTTGTCTTGCATGCGCGCATACACCCATGTTGCGATGCCTCTCGGCCCAAAGGATGATAATTTGTCACCCCACTGACCATGCGAGTCATGATGTGCTTGATCCGTCAGGCCTCATCAACTGGCTTCCGACTTTCTTTAGCGAGTACTACCACGTTGAGATTGGGCAGCTGGGCGGACTCACAATGCTCCCTTATGTAGTTCAGGTGCGCCTTATGATACCCTATGTGGTCTCTGTTGCGTCACACACACACACACACACACACAGGCATACATGCACACATATAAGGTGCACATAGATGCTAGTGCAGGCACGGAGACGCTTAAACAAAGCCACACAAAGATAGACACGTAAAAACAGAGATTCAAATACGTGTGAAACGCACGTTCACACACACACACCCACACACACACACACACACACACATACGCGCGCACACGCACTTCGCAGTCTTGTCCTACCTTGGGTTCACAGCATGCTTGCACTCTGGATTGTCTCGTTGCTTGGGGTATGGGGCTGACAAGGCAGTACCTTCTGCTGTATTTTCCAGGGTGGTATGGGGGCCGTGAGCGGGGTTGTAGCAGACGCTTTGATCTCTAGAGGCGTGGGGGTGCGCACTGTCCGAGTTTCGCTGCAGGTGAGCCTTGATTGCTGAGCCCATAATGCACCCTGCCCCCCTTCCTCCTTGATTTTCGAGGCAGCACGCAGTCCACTGTAGGGAAGGGGACGTGTCTGCGCGCGTGCGAGTTATGGGTGTGTTGGGAAAGGCAGGGGCAGTATGGTTGTGTGTGTGTGTGTGTGTGTGTGTGTGTGTGTGTGTGTGTGTGTGTGTGTGTGTGTGTGTGAGGGTTTGAGTTGCTGCTCGGGGGTGGAGGGTCCGTGAGTGATCTTCCCTGTCGCATTATGTCAGGTGTTGGGGATGTTGGGACCGGCTGCATGTCTGGTGATAGCCACGTCTCCGCTGACTGCCGGGAATGCGGAGGCTGGTTCGCTCATCATCACCATTGGGCTGGGCCTCAGCGCTCTCACGCTCGGTGGCGTTAGCGTGTCGCACTTGGACATCGCGCCGCGCAACGCGGGGCTCGTCTTTGGCGCGGGCAACACCCTCGCCACGCTGGCCGGCCTCCTCGCCGTGCCTTTGAACGGGTTGCTCCTCGACGCGACGGACTCCTGGGCCCTCGTGTTTGGACTGACGGCCGCCCATTACGTGGCGGGCTCCATCATGTGGGCCGCCTGGGCGGGGGAGGAGCCGCTAAAGGAGGACACGCTTTAGTCTCCAGAAATGATGGCGCCTGTGACTGTGGCAGCCACAGCACCCCTACGACAGCCATCCACAGTCACACATACACGCGCGCGCACACACATACACGCACACACATGCACATACAGTCTCACGCCTGTTTTTCTCCATTTCTTCTTAGCTGCGCAACGCAGCTATTGCCCTGCGATTCTCTGAACCTCGTGGGTTTAAATTGTAATAATACGATTTATGCTGTCTTCGTTGTGCTGCTACCTTTTGGTTGTCTTGTCCAGTTTGGGGACTGGCAGACGTTGCTCTGGCGCTGTTGAAGCAACAATGCTCATTGCTGAAGGGACACTTCCGCCCCCATTTCTTCGCATGCTTTTCTGATCTTCCTGTTTCCGGTTTGTGGCTTTGGCAGAGTGTTAGGACGTTATCAGCGCCTCGTGTGTCTTGCATGCCGCAGTAATACTAAGAAACCCTGTAGCGCATCTTATGTGGCTCGCACCATGTTATGTTCGTTTACTCTTCCCCCTTTGTCTCAACTTCTCTTTGCCGTGTTCAGGTTTCAATTTTTTTATAACTACACTTAAAAAAGAAACAGCTCAAAAACGGAATTGAAAAGCATCCGTTATTAGGGTATGTAAAATCCTAAATTTGACCTAAATACACCAAGTATCGTGGAACCCTGGAATTCTGGATCACGACTCCAGTTCGCACCTTTAATTGAGCCTTCAACCGAATTTGAAGCACAAAGAATTGAGAAAAGACGCGTCACGGAGTAGCGCGTGGCGGTATTCTGTTGCCTCATAGTTGCACAAAATGCATTTGGCCAAGCCGTTTTACTTCCGGTGAAAACGGTACGTGAAGCGCTGACACTTAGTGCCTGCCACGCACACTGAGTAGTCCCTCGAGCGCGACGCCCCTCGCGATGCCCTTGCACCGCCCAAGTCGGGGGAAGCCCTGGTTGTCGTTGTTTCATGATTAAAATTTCTATGGGTGTGTAGCATGTAACAAGGTGCCATACTACATGGACATGGCGACGCACGAAATCCACAATGAAAAGTTTTTGGCTCGCACCCCACATTGCGGGGAGTAGACCATCCAGAGGGCAAGCGTCACGGCGTGCTTAGCACTCCTCGACGTGCGTTTGAGTTACTCGTAACAACCTAGTTTGAGGGCGGCGTGTGTTAAACGAAGCGGGGGAGGGTTGGATGCACAACCGTTTGTGATTTCCTCTCACGCCGGGCGAGGCCGCCAAACCCACCAAGCGTAAAGCCATACACTGTCAAGATAACTCGTACCTAGCAAGGCTCGCGTGATACGGACGCCATCGGTGGTGTGAGTAGTGGCGGAGTCTGGTGCGAGGGAGTGGCATGCACAAGACGAGAAGGGTAAGCCTTCGCATCAACCTCAATATAAAGTATCAACTACAATGCATCAGCATTGGATGCATCACTCGTTTACCAATTATCCCAATTCATGGACGCATCGATTTATATTAGGACACTAAAGCATCATGGATGCATTGAAAAAATGGGTCACTAGTTCGTGGACGCATTGATTAAATAGAGCACAAATTCATGGACGCATGGATTGAGTATGGCACCTATGCACGGACGCATTGATGCGGGTAACGATGGACGAATGCATTGATACATCAACATCGGCCTCCTTGCTCATACAATGGTAACGAAACATAACGACCCGGATTACAATATGATAGCCGTGTATATAGTTAAGTAACTAAGAAGCAAGACCAAATTGCGATAAACTTCTAGAGCATGAAAAATCAAGAAAGATGCATCGATGCGACCGATATGTTCCTAAATCATATTGTTGTTAATTCATTGTGCATGGATGACATACGCCGCAAATTCATGGATGCATTGAATAATTACGGTAATAATTCATGGATGCATCGATTGAATTAAAAGTAATTCATGGACGCATTGATTAAATGGGGCACTAATTCGAGTACGCACTGGTTAAATATGAATTTAATTCATGAATGTATTGATACAATAGGTCGCAAATTCAAGGACGCGTTGATGCGCCTTATGCGGCGGATGCATCATGCTTCTTTGAATACGTCAATTTTTGAGGCGGATGCTTAGAGGAGAGGTGATGGCCTACCAAGGAGATTTAGAGGTATTCAAATTCCAATGATACATAATTCCAAAGGTTGCAATGGAAGATTGACTTCAAATGGAAATCGGCAGTTTGCTAATTTTCTTATTTAGCGACGTATGAAGATGTCATATATGTATCCGGGCGTGACACGCATACTTCTGAACGAACACATCAAACGTACTTCGCACGTTTAGTAGCAGGTCCCCAAATGGACCGCCAAAATTGCATTGCATGATGGGCCCGCCTGAAACCACGCGCGGTGCCGATAATGGAGCTGTTAAGGCGCACCAATGACTTTGGCTTCATGGGTTGCTCGTGGAAGCGACGGGTCTGTTACATTTGCCACTCAATCAATTTCGGCGATGGAAGCTCCAACGGTAATCACCCCGATTGTGCAGCCGTTATGCGCGGCTCGCACGCGCGTGTCACGCCATACCCGATTGCATAAACGGCTCAGATCATAATCACGCGCCAGTGATGTCCATGAATGTGCTCGCCGCCTAATGTATGAGCGTCGCCAAAGTCGGCTGCAAATTCGGCTAGCTCGACGACCCGGGACGCCGGAATTAACAACTTAAACGGCACGCAATATACTGTCAAATTCAGAGTTATCGGGCGAGCGCGCATGCCAGCCGCACGCAAGGGGCCCGAGTTAAACTCTTGCCCACGGACAGCCCTGTCTCTCACACCCCCACGGTATCACGGCGCAATGACGTGCGCAGATAAATTGCTACTTTTCGAAAATGCATAACTAACATATTGCTGTATCTCCATGATGCATTGCATGCTCCGAATGATCATTGGTTGTGTTGGTCAGTTGAAGCTCATCAACATGTGCATGTAGCAACGCGGGCCTACATGAGTACCTTACATATGCTCATATGTGACTTTTGGCGAGGAGGGGGGAGGTTGGGGGGCATGCAAAAAAACCCTCGCTCTTGTAGTCGACATCGCAATCCCGTCCAAGACATTTAAAGTCCTTGCCGACGCAGCTATCCACCTAGCTTATAGCCCCCCCTCCCCTTAGGGGCTTGGTGCTCCACCTACCACGCTGCATTTATTCCCGTCCTTCCGCCCGTGATTATCTCATGTCATCATGATTTATTTACAATATTTTTCTTTTAGTACAATACCCTTTTGCTCTTGAGGATGCGTGCGGTCGTTTGGCTACTTTCATTTCTCGCCTAAATAACTAGCCGGCCGGTACGACTAAGGATCAAGTGGTTTTGGTCGATGTTGACGATAGTAGTTGTGATGTCTCGTTACGTCTCGTAATGTTGATAGTATTGATATCTATGATTGTCGATGTTGATGGAGTCTATGTTTTTGAGTGTTGTTGACATCGATGATATTTCAAGCCGATATCATCGCCGTGTATCAATCCTTTAGACAATATATCAACATATACCGGCGCCAAGCCGGCGGCGCAGCGGCGGCGGCCCCGGAGGGGGGTGCGCTCGCATGCCCGTCGGCATCCCCTCACCTCTCCGTGGTGGGCGTTGGAAACCCTGTAGCCGTGCCAGGCCTGGCACGGCAGGGGGCTAAGAGGGCCGACAGCTCAGTCCGCATGATCATCAGCTGTCGGGAAAGCCATGTACAAAGGGCTTTTGAAAAAAATAGTTTATGTGCAATACCGGCACCAAGATCTCCCGCTCGGCCCGTCCGATATGTCTTTTCGCGGTCATGTACTACTGAATATACATTCCTACTTCGAGGGGATGGGGCCCGTACTACATGAGCGTTTGATAGCGAGGGTACGGCAAGATCAGCGGTGGGAGGCGGGTGTTGGAGCTGGTGGTGGCCAGCCGGGAAGAAGCGCTAGGAAAGGGCGCTCGCTAGCCGTCGACCATGCGTGTGCCAGTCGAAACTTCCCGGGGGTTGAGACAAGACATGGCACATGCCGGTGGCCGGTCGCTCGCGGAGGAGCGGCTATGTGAGGCGGCGGCGATCCTCAGGATCAGCCGCCGCCGGAAAGCCATGTACGGAGGGCTTTTTCGGAAACTAAACTAATGTCCGTACCCGGCGTCGAGCTAGTTGGGGATTAGCACCAGGGTAGGGCGCTCACTAGCGAGCCGCTACGTCGACAAGCTACATCTCCCGGGGGGAGGAGTAAGCTTGGGCGGCATCGACACCCTCTACCCCCTCATCGACACCCACTACCCCGACAGCATGATAATAGAGAGAGTGGGCCCAGGTGGGCGCGGAGGCCCCCGCTCAACAAAGGATGCTCGGTGGACGCGCGATCAGAGGGGGGAGGGTAAGGACACATGGACTATCTGAGAGGTACCCGGGTACCAGACAGAGGAAAAACCGAGGAAACGGCTATAATAAACGGCTACCGGATATCGGGTAGTTTTTAAATTTTGCTTACAAGAAGAACCAGATGAGCGCGGACAGGGAGTTTTTACAGTCAATAGATTATGTTCTTTTACCTTAGTATATAGATTGCTTCACACTCAGTTTGTTTCAAGTCTTGATTAAAAGTAGAGGAAAAACATGAGCACACCCAGTTTCTTTTCGATTTGTAAGTAACCCTTCCCGCTTCCGTCCGTGTTCGCGCTGCCATCAGCATCCCCGGATGAAGATTACTCCGAAGGGAAAACTCCCGGAGACAACACAACGCAGACTTCCGTTGCGAAGACACGGCGACTTCAGATGCTCGCGCCTCTCAGTCCATTTTGTTTGACACATACAGTGCTACACGGAACTACAAGCTGAACACTGCCAGTGCTGAATATTCTCGTGAAGCCTAGACGCTGCCAGTCGCTCTTCCTTCCTACCCAGGCCGACAGGCGACCGCCGCTATCTCAGACGCCACGACAGCGAGATGCCTTTCGAAGAGAGCGCGGGAGGCACAGCCAGCGTCGCCCCGCCTGATAGTAGTACCACCAGCAGCAGTAGCACCTCATCTTTGTACAGTGCAGCTGGCAACCCCAGGTGCACTCCCCGTCTCCCCTAGTAGTGCCCGCCGTCCCTGTGCGCCGCCCTGCTTCGACAATTTGACGCCCATTCGCCCCTTCCCTTGATATACTTGATTACAAGCATAGGGATATCATTTGATTATTTGAAAGACATAGTTACAAAAAATATATTCATATGTGGAATATTTGATTACAAGCGTAGAGTGATTTCTTTGTACTGGCGCTGCGCTTTTCTGTTGTTTTGTGGTGACGTCGACCACATACTGCGAGGGCGAACGTGGGCACGGCGAGCGAAAGGAAAAGTGCTGACACGTGCCGCGCGTGTTGTGGGGTGAGCCGTGTACAGGCGGCAGCGCACCCTCGACCTTCTGGGTAGCAACCACGCGGGCTTCTCGGCGGAGGAGCTGCTGCAGAAGCGCGCCGTGCTGTACAACCCCACCTGGGGCCTCACGTGCGTACCCCCACCGCCCTCCTTTCTCCTCCCAATCACCCGCTGCGCTTTCATTGTTGGTTTTACAAAATATTTGTCACCGCTGTCACTCTCATTCGACAGGTATGACGTGTGGACGGAGGAGCCCTGGCGCTACGCCCTTGCCCACCCCGTCTCCAGGTGTCCCCCCTGTCTCTGCCTCACTAAACAAGGCCTATGTATGTTTATTAGGTTGTCTGATTTGTTGCGGGTGTGTGTGATTAATATTTTGTAATAAATTTCTGCTGCAGTATTGTACATTATCCACGTGTATTATGAATACGGGTACAGGTACCCGTATCTGTTCTGTTTTAATTATTTGTATATTATATTTACTCTTGTTTTAGGGCTGAGACGGGGTTCACTGCTCTGTGGGTGCTAGGTTTTCGTTCTGCCGCGTGCTTCCCGCTGTGCGCGACCAGCTGCAGCGCCAAAAGTGGCAGCCGCCCACCCTGCCGACCCCCGTCGCCGACTTTTTCGGCCTCCCTCGTGCGCAGAATTCCCACCTTCCCCCGAATCCCCCCTTGGCAGCGCCGCAGGGCTCTTCGCAGCCGCTCTCCACGTCACCGCCGCCGACCTGATGTGCCATAGTTGTTTACTCAACTTATGGATTGTAATCAAACACTTCATTCTTAATTATTGTCGCCGTTGATTATAATCAAATTTTGCAATCGCCGGATGGAAAATGGGTGGAATGGCTGATTGGATACAAATTAAGACGTCATTCGCGGATTATCTTTGATCACTCGAAATAATTGGATTGTTCATATTTTATGAGCAGCGGGGTCGCCGTGCGGCTGTCCAGTTCTGTGAGAGTCGGACGCGTAGGCTGTGGCGCCCGCTTTCGGGAGGTTTTCTTTTGCGGGGATGAGATAGACGTGCCGAAGAGTCGATGAGTGGGTGGCATAAAAGCGTTATCGCTCGACTACGCGGCTGTGGCCACTACTCGTCGGCTACGCACTGTATGTCGGCCGTCGGGCAAATGCGATGGGTGATTGTATTTAAAGAAGTCGAACCCTCGGATTAGTAGTGGCCAATATTGCAGTCAACGGCGTTCTACAGCGCGTCGTGGTCCCACGCGACGGCGGAGGGGGGTCAATTTATTTTGGGCTTGAGCCTGTCGCGAGGCCACGCCAAGTAGCAGGCAATCGCCCCGACCGACAAGATTGCAGCGGCGGCGACGGTCAAACCGGGCCGCACGCGCCGCCGCCGAGTGCACCTGCTCGGGTGCAGCAGCTCCTGCAGTCCCTCTGCCGCGAGGTTGAGCTCCTCTGTGGCGCTCTCCACCTGGAATAAGGTACATTTCAGTGATTACAAAGAAAGCAGTGGGATCCAGCAGCAAGGAAGTGAAAATAAAGGGGGAGTGAGTACATAAGGACCTGGAATAAGGGGCACCGAACAGTAAACAAAATTATTGTAAAATAAAAAATTGATGGCGGTGTCGGCATTCAACAAACAAGTGTCCGTAAATTGATTACATAAATAAAAATTCACACGAACGGAAGAAAAACGGAAAAAGGAATATAGGCAGTAAAACAGAGCGAGTCAGACAATATATAGGGTCGCGAAACATGTGCACCGGCTGTGACCCTTGGTTACAAAAAAATATATGAAAGACTCTAAAGAGAAGGCAGGGTAGTTACTGGGAAAAGACAATATGTACTGAATTGACAGCCTGTCACAATTCACACGTTCGTTGTTATGTGCCAATTAAATAATAATCGAGGGACGGCAGTGACGGTGGGCGGAGAAGAGGCGAGGCGGTCTGTGACTGTGCACCTCTTTGAGGCGGCCGAACATCGAGGCGTGGTCCATGGCCTCCGCATCCTTGAGCGCCCAAGCGCAAACAGAAAGTAATGTCAATACACAACTCATATTTGTTTGTAAATAAAATTAAATACATTCCATTATTTAAAATCAGGCCCCGTCGCACCGAAATGCAAACACAAAAAACCGCCAATGACGCAACGCACTGTATTCGTGACCATTAATAAACACTGCAATTCAAATCATGCCTCCCGGCGCGCTGAATTCCGGTTGCGCAAAGTAGGGAGGACGTTGGAAATGGAGCAGGAACCAAAATTGTAAGCAAAACGATATCATGATACAAACAATAATGTGAATGAAATGTCCGTTCCCCACCATAATTCCTTCGGGCGCCTCTTCGCCTTTATTCAACCGCGTCCGCCTCATAAAGTGTAATCAAAATCCCTCCTTAACGTGCCCCCAACTAATAAAGCCATGAAATAAAGTTTGCCTAACAGTGCCATATTTCTTACAATATCTATTTTACATGCGCATTTAATGCGTTTCCGCAATGTAAGCATTTCACCGCTCGCATATTTTCCCTTTACCCCAAAAAAACATGAGCTTCACGATGAACTCTTTTTGTGATAGTCATGATCATACTACAACACACGAAGACCAGCCATCTCGCCCACAATTCTCACCCACTTCATAATGGCAGGAGATCATTTGGCCAATTTCCTTATTTTGTATGTTTCACGAATAACTCCTGTCCCCTAATTACAACAAAATACTACAATTCCACCTTATCAAAGTTCGATTATAGTGTCTTCAGTGTCGACGGATTCCATTGCACTCTGTTTCAGGTCAGACTGGAAAATGCAACCGACGCACCATTCATAAAAAAATAAAACATTCATGAAAAACGAAATGCAGCGACGAGCAAACACAATTGTGTCACCGTGCTGCTGCTGCCTCCCTCTCGATGGTTGCCGCACCAAATGTAATTCTAGCGATTGGCAGGCCAGGCACAGGATGGGAGGCTGACCTTGACCGCGAGTCTCCAGAGACCCAACAGTTTGTCGTACGCATTCAGGACAGAGTGCGCTGAGGGCGCGGCGGCGGCGTTGAGTGTGCGGAACAGATCCTCCTCGGTCGGCTCCTGCACGAAAAGGATCCCCAATGAAGACACCCCCAAAGTTATGAGAGGGGGGGGGGGGGGTGGATTGGGGGAGTGCCACTGGGTAAGGCTTTCACCAACTGGGATCAAAGGATGAGTGAATAGTTTGATGAACTCCAGCAATCAAGCCAAACACACCGAAAACGCGTTTTTCTATCATTCCAGGAGAAACACATATGCGTGCATGCGTGATTGG
The DNA here is from genome assembly GCA_026401115.1 of Tetraselmis chui. Classification (NCBI taxonomy): domain Eukaryota; kingdom Viridiplantae; phylum Chlorophyta; class Chlorodendrophyceae; order Chlorodendrales; family Chlorodendraceae; genus Tetraselmis; species Tetraselmis chui. The sequence continues at coordinate 59,725 of JAPMLY010000399.1, read as the reverse complement.
TTATATGACTGTGGCTTCGGGTAAAACTATGTATGTGCGTGTGTGTGTATATGTGTGCGCTTGCGGTTATGTATGCACTTTTTGTGAATGTGTGTGTGTGTGTGTGTGTGTGCGCGCGCGCGCGCGTCTCTGATTGTGTGTGATATGATACCATCCCTGATATGTGCGTGTGTGCATGCGTGAGCGTGGGCGATATGGATTGGGGGAGTGTCACTGGCAATTAAGGCTTTCACCAATCGGGTTCAAAGGACGAGTGAATAAGTTGATGAACCTCAGCAATCAATCCAAACACACCCAACAAGCGATGGTATTTTTCATTCCAGGGCAAATACGTATGAGCGTGTGTGCGTATGTGTGCGCCCGTGGTTATGTATACATTTATGTGTGTGTGTGTGTGTGTGTGTGTGTGTGTGTGTGTGTGTGTGTGTGTGTGTGTGTGTGTGTGTCGGTTAAGAGGGATAAGGGAGGCACCTCTGAAAAGCGTTGCACGATACTATTCAGTTGGTGTGCACTGGCGTCCAGAACGCGCAGCGCATAGTGCCGAATGATGGCGTCGCGGGCGAATTGTCCCAGCCGCAGCCCTGGCGAAGTGAGCGATTGTGCGGTGGCACCCGCGCACCATGTCCAGTCGTGGGTGACGGCGTCGTGCACTGGGCTGTACCTGGCAATGTGGCATCGCCAGCATTAGCAATTTCAAACTGACGGGCAGCAAAGAGGAAAAGAAAACAAGTGCATACAATACCGTCCATTGATTAAGTGCAACGAATCAACACAATTCTGTGTTTGGTTGTTCTGATTTGACGAATAAGGCCTGGAAATAATTGGGGCACAGAAACCCTTTATCGTCCAACTAATGAGATTATTAACCTTTCGCGAAGTCAAAACCAATTGTGATGCATAGCCGATGATGGCAATTGACATTTTGTACATTACTAAATCGAAATAGCTTCGGAAAAAAGTAGTAGTGAAATCAGGTGACACAAACGAACAAAGTAAGTTCGAGAATTGCTGCAGCAACATAATGGCAAACCAAATTGAAAAAAACTTCAATAAATGATAGCGTTCGAAAGAAAAGTATGAGGCACTGTGAATGGAGGCAAACGGCATCTCGCGGCGAAAGATAATCGGGTGAAACAATGAATATAACATGGAAGGGGGTGGTGGGAGGGGGCGAACCCGAGGTGGGGCGGTAGCCTGCCCGACAGGTTCTGAACCACAGCGGCGATGGTGGCCTCGAGTGTGGAGGTGGCGGAGAGGGCGAGGCGGCGGCTGCCACACATCATGCCTGGCCAGCAGCAGCAGTGTGGTCGTCATCAGAACAGTCAGGCTGACAAACTAAGGGTGTCATGGCACGGGTGGCAAAAATGAAAGGGAGTGATTGAAGGGAGTAACAGCTGAATATATCCAACTTCTGTGTGTGTGTAAATATGCTTGTGTGATCAGTACTACTTCATAAGCGCCCGTGTGTGTTTGTGCATGAACGTATGTAGGTATGGACGTTACTCTGAATGTGTGTGTGGGAGGAAGAGGTGGGACTGTCTTTATGCTGTCGAGCTCGTTTGCTTGATTATGAGCTATAACAACAGATAATGAGTGTGTGTGTGTGTGTGTGTGTGTGTGTGTGTGTGTGTGTGTGTGTGTGTGAGAGAGAGAGAGAGAGAGAGAGAGAGTGTCTCCGCGCGCGTGTGTGAGATAATGCGCGTGAGGGTGCATGCGTGCGCGCGCGTATGTGTGTGTGTGTGTGTGTGTGTGTGTGTGTGTGTGTGTGTGTGTGTGTGTGTGTGTGTGTGTGTGTGTGCGTGTGAGTGAAAGAAAAGAATGACTTTGTGTGAACGAGCCAAGTAATGTGCGAGTAAATGATTGGACCGGTAAGTGAGTTTGCCTGAGGGGTGTGGGCCGCTGGCAGACTCCCCAACGTTCTGGACAGCAATGACCGAGTCGGGTAAGCTCTTGGCGAGTAGCTGACCGTCGATGAAGATGGGCACGTCGCGGGACACCTACCCATACCACAGCCGAACGAAAGGCGATCATTCGTGCGGGAGCAAATTCCCCACAAAGCGCGGACATTTTAATATTGAAATAAATATCGACCCATTTTCGTCCATCCATTTCATTATTGAATAATTGTAGTGTTTGAATGATTTTTTATCACATAAAATGCCAACGACGACTGTAATATCAGCTGATAGCACATGAACTGCGATCATCCTTGTGATATATGGGGGATACAAGGTTAAGTAAGGGGTGCGAAAGGGGACACAGGGGGGGGGGGGTGGAAGGAGAGGAGAGGAGAGGAGGCGCACCAGGAAAACAAAAATGGGAACTTCTTTTGCCGCCTGTGCGACAGAACTCATTCTGTTGCTTCGCGATGTCGCCGGATCACTGCAGAAAGACGAATGACGAATAAGTCTAGCGTCGTAGCATTGGCACAATGGCGCTCAAAATAAGTCGAGAAAGGGAAATTTGCATGTATGTCTGTATGTTTGTGCATGTGTGTGTGTGTGTGTGTGTGTGTGTGTGTGTGTGTGTGTGTGTGTGTGTGTGTGTGTGTGTGTGTGTGTGTGTGTGTGTGTATGCGTGTGTGTGTGTGTGTGTGTGTGTGCGCGCGCGTGTCTGTGTGTGTGCGTGAGAAACAGATAGAGAGAGGGTGCGTGTGTGCGTAGGGGAAGTATGTGTGTGTTTGTGTAGTTGTGTGTGTTTGAAAAGCACGTCGACTAAAGTAGAAAGGGCTGTGCCAAACATTTCATTACTAGAATGTCATTGTCGATATTGACTGTTTGGTGGCTGGGGCGTACCGACTGTTTATCTGTCTATGAATTGCCGCAGAGTCGAGGCTAAGCGTGACCTCCCCCGTGCTAGCGCTCATAACCGGCCGCAGCGCGACCGCCATTGCGGCCGCCAGAGTGGAGTCGTCCGCCAGTGCGAGTGGGCGGCTGCTGACGCTGAACGATTGCCCTGCGAGCACACACACACACACACACACACACACACACACACACACACACACACACACACACACACACACACACACACACACACACACACACACGCGGTGTGAGGCGGGGGCAGCGGTAGCGGGGTCACAAAAGAAACCATTGATAAAAAAACCCAAATTAAATTCAGCATTACATTGCATTTCCAAATTTGCTCTGAAACGGAAAATGAAAATAGACACATTCGCAAAAACATTGAAACAATTTTCAAAAATACTGTCCGTGCTGCAAACTCATTGGCAACGACTAGTTACACAATTTGACTGGGGGGGAGGTGGAGCGGGGTGGCCCACGCACCCGGCAGCTGCAGCCCCATTAGCTCCTTCCGGAGAGCAGCCACGTCAAAGGCGTCCCTTGCCATGCGAGCCTGCACACCCCTCGCGCGGACACATACACACATAGTATACACGCAGCCCGCAGCTGCAACCGAATGACTTTCCGCTTTTACTGCTCCTTACGCATATATTTGTGGAAACAAATATTCAGGTAAACACTGTGCTGAACCTAAAGCGATCAGAAGCACTGAAAAAAAGGGATAACCTACACCCGTACCACTGCCCCGTACATAATTGCTATTAACAAAAATCGCTTAACATTTTTTTCCTGATTTGTTGCAATCACACATTTTTTCTAGACCATGTTGTCGCAGTTAAGTACCAAATACAAGCGAGCTGATAATAAGTGACGGACAAACAAAATGAAATAGACACACCCACAAAAACACACATTCAAAACACACACAAACGCACACGTACACAGATACAAGAACACCCCCTCCCAACACACACACACACACACACACACACACAGTTTTTTTAAAATTTACGCATCAGGAAATAGGCATATCAACAACACCAACAAATTCATCTGACTCATGCCGTCGCCCAAGCTCGAGCTGGCGAGGCAATGCAGTTGCGCTTCGCTCCGCTTGACAGCGAGTGAGGAACGGAGGAGCGGGCAAGTGAACGCACAGACAAACATCCGAACCCGTTTTAGTTTCAGAACCGTCACAACGACATTTGTTGGCCACTGCCAATCACTCTGCAAAAACGGCATGAAGTTCGTCATTGAAATCTAAATGCGAGCTATCGCCGCACTTTTTGTTGAGGGACGGCTAAGCACTATCGCTGAATTGGCTCAGAGGCCTTGCGACACAAATCCGTAAATCAAATCAATGCACCAGCAAACAGAGAGTTTGACCGACAGTCATTCGTGGTGGCTTCCAGTCTGTTGTGTGCCAGGCGAGCTGACAGACAAATTGAAGCCAATTCACGACACTTGATCACACTGTGACGGAATGTATAACTCAGATTGACTTGTATAAAAACATTTATTTCGCGGAAAGGTTTGCGGAGGATGCGAGAAGGGGTGGGCAGACGCACCCGCTGCCTTTGGCTCAGGAGCAGATCGGTGACGAGGTAGACAGTGAAGGCCACCTTCGGAGGCCACCAAGTCGGCAGCAGGGGTCCCCAAGACGTTCATACGGCAGAAAGAGAATGAGGGATCGGGGCGGTGTAGGTCAGCAACGTATAGCGAATGCGCTTGTGCTGTGGATTAGTTAGGATCGCGTCAGAGAGTACGTGTGCGCAGGCATGTGCGTGTATCATAGTGCATGTGTGTGTGTGTGTGTGTGTGTGTGTGTGTGTGTGTGTTTGCATGTGGATTTATTTGCATCTACGATATCGAGAGCGAGTGTGTGTGTGTGTGTGTGTGTGTGTGTGTGTGTGTGTGTGTGTGTGTGTGTGTGCGCGCGCAAGTGTGCGTGTATGTTTGTCTATCTGTGTGTGTTGCTTGCTTGTGTGTGTATGTGTTTGTGTATGCGAATGTGTATGTGTTCGCGTGTGCGAGAGAGAGAGAGAGAGAGAGAGAGAGAGAGAGAGAGAGAGAGAGAGTGTGTGTGCGTGTGCAAGCATGCGCGCGCGCGCGTGTGTGTGGGTGTGGGTGTGCGCGTGAGTCCGTGAGGGGGTGAGCATGTACGCGTGTCAGCTGACTATTCAATATTGGATAGTCAAAGTATATGTCACACGACAGCATTGATGCAAGCCGAATTGAATAGTCGCAGACTCAGTTGTTAGGATGCCTTGAGAGTGAACCTATTCACTTCAATTCAGTCCTGCGCGGTTTAAATCAAACGAAGCGCTGCACAGTTTCCTTAAACACATTTTCGGAATATGCTATTTCAAAGCCGCTGAGCAAGGGCGTTGGGAGGATCACCTTGGTTGGGAGGCGCACTTCGGCGGGTGAGTGCCACACGGCGTCGCCCTCGTGCCACGTTGCTGTGGGAGGGACCACAACGTGGCGGATGGCGCGGGACAGCACATCACCGAGCTGCGCGAGGAAGAGGTCGCGCTGGCGGTCCGCCTGTTGGATGTGCGTGCCTGCGTCACCGGCTCCCCTGGAAGATTTGGGCCCAAACAAACGCGCCTGCAGCTGTGCCATCCGCTGCGCCGCCTTCTCGCTACCCTGCCAACACACAGGACACACATAAAAACACATACATGCATACATACATACATGCACACACACACATACACACACACACTTCCGCACACCCACAGACAGTCTCTAACGCACATATTAATTTTCTGTCACACACATGTCTACTTGCAAACACATGTTCACACTCACACACACACACACACACACACATTTTCACTCCACGCACACGCACAGAGTCCCTCACATATACATACACTAACATACTCTCACAAACACCTTAACTTACACACACGCACGCACGCACACACACACACACACACACACACACACACACACACACACACACACTTCCGCACACCCACAGACAGTCTCTCACGCACATATTAATTTTTTGTCACACACATGTCTACTTGCAAACACATGTTCACACTCACTCACACACACTCTCTCTCACACACACACACACACACACATTTTCACTCCACGCACACGCACAGAGTCCCTCACATATACATACACTAACATACTCTCACAAACACCTTAACTTACACACACGCACGCACGCACACACACACACACACACACACACACACACACACACACACACACACACACACACACACACACACATTTTAAAATAGGAGAAGCTGCGCCGTGCATGGATGGATTTAGCACATAGCATGCGGTGGAAAAAATGTGATCAGAATCACAAAGCGAAATTGTACAGCCACCAAGATCAGGTGTCTTCAGTTCAGGGTTTGGGAGGTCAGGTCGGTACCGTACCTCGGGTTGCCGGGCGACCGCGTCCCGCATCAGCTCCTTCACCTCCGTGTCAACCAGCGACAGCTCGCGCAGGAGGTGCTGGCAGTGCGAGTTCTGCTCGTGCTTCTCCACGCCCTACACACACACACACACACACACACACACACACACACACACACACACACACACACACACACACACACACACACACACACCGTCCGTCGGCCACGCACCGCCCCGAGGGTACAGGGTTAGGGTTTATGATTTCCCATTTATTCTTACAAAAAAATAAAAATAAAAATGATTTCACTATTTCAGCGCTGATTAAAGGCAGTGTTAATAGAGAAGGCCCGGTCAAATAAAGAAGGAAAAAATCAGTTCATCTGTTTTGAACACATCTAGGTAATTTTTTAGGATTTGGGTTTTAACTAAGTTCAGGACTGTAAGGTAATCAGCTGATTCTGCGTTAATTTTCAGACGGCTTGTCGATTTTGTTTTAAAACAGGGTACATTCCGTTGCCGGAGATTAGGGTTTCACCGTCTATTTCAGGGCAGCGGCTCACCTCGCAGTGTTTGTCGAACTGAAATTGAAACACGTCGCGCTCCGCCCGCAGCCCCGCCAGGTCCTCGTCCTCCAACTGCTCCTGGTGGTCCGGCTCCGCGCCGGGGGTGTAGCGCCTGCAACAGCAGAGGGGCAACAATTAGGGCACAGCGGCGCAGATGCGACCCGCCCATAGAGAAAAAAAATGTGTGTATATACAATGGGTAAATCGTAGGCCGCGGTGAAAACTTGTAAGCAGGTATCGAGGGAATTGCGTTTCACATTGAACATTTAAAAACCTTCGCTATATTATTAGGAATCACAACGTCACGAATTCAAAACTTTAACATTTCTAGCGACTTTTTTGGTCCGTCGTCTGACCGTTTCAAAAATAATCTGAGAGTTGATTTTAAAAATTCGCATATTTAATATTTTGACAATTAATTAATCAAATGTTTTCGGCGCTTCAACCACTGCGCACTTGATTAGACTTTGCTTTCTGTTTCACTGAAACGCATTCCCATCGAGTTTAGTAAATAATAACCGAATTATTCGACTGAACAGGCAGTGGCACAGTCGGCATTCAAAATGCGGCCTTTGCGCTCATTGCAAAGTGCCCAAGCGTGAAAGGCTACAGGAGGGAAGAACATTATGGTCCGACGGATTTGATAAAATTTAAATAATGGCACAGAACAGCAACGCATGCGGGCGTTCACCCCTGTGCCATTGCTTGGACGTGGCTCATCGTCGCACTCAGCCGTGCGCTTTCCCCTTTCTGCGTTGCCGCTGCCTTCACGTCGGACAGCGGCGGACCGGTCCACTCCTGCATAAAACAGCACAGAGCCATCATCTGGCAAACTTAGCATTAAAATGCACTTACACATGCACAGATACACACAAAGTACACACCTAAACAAGCCCACATACATACAAACACGCACAGCAACAAAACACACCCATAAGAACACACACACACACACACACACACACATACACACACAAGAGCACACACATCTGAACACCCCAACACATACGAGCACTCACATAAACAACACACACATAAACACGAACCAAAACACACCCAAAAGTACGTACACATAAGTGTACACATCCCAAAAAACACACAAACACACATACACGCAACATACACGCAACATACATACAATACTCACAGCAGAATTAAACACACACACACACACACACACACACAGGCAAACACGCCAACACACATACGAACACTCGCATAAACAACACACACACACACACACACACACACACACACACACAGTCACACACACAAACAAAAACACACCCAAAAGTACATACACATAACTGCACACATCCCAAAACACACACACACACACACACACACACAAATACACGCAACATAATACAACACTCACAGCAGCATTAAACACACACACACACATACACACATACACACACACACACACACACACACACTGCCAGTGCCGCCGGCGCTAGGTGATTACCGTTTTGTCAAAAAGACCGACAACAATACTAAAGTGAGACAAGCTTCGATCACACACACACACACACACACACACACACACACACACACACACACACACACACTGCCAGTGCCGCCGGCGCTAGGTGATTACCGTTTTGTCAAAAAGACCGACAACAATACTAAAGTGAGACAAGCTTCGATCACACACACACACACACACACACACACACACACACACACACACACACAATTCAAAATATGGTCCGCCACGATGCATACAAAGTTTATGCCGCATCAAGCGTGGACGTTCTCCAGATGTGACGCTGTGACGGGGGAAATTGACGATGACAGCAAGATAGTGGCCCCCGAACCAAAACACAACTACAAAGTAAATAAAGCAACAATGGACGAGGCCCATCACTGGAATGACGCAATATGCACAACTGAATCAAGATTATTCAGAAACGCTTTAATGGAGCGCAAGTGGACCCAAAAAAAACGAGACGGCGAATCGAAACGGATGTAGGCAAGGAGTGCATCCATCTGGTGTGAGTGGGGAATAGCCGACAATGAAGGGAGGTGAGCTCAAGGGGCGAGTGAGAACCTCTGTTGGCACTCGGTAATAGTTCCAGCGACAAAATGAAGTGGGCACACAATGACTTGCGAGTGATGCGGTCTTCAGCGTCGACTCTGTTTTGGGGTTTCGTGAAAAGCGGTGAGGTGAAGTGATGTGATGAGATAGTTTGGGTAGGGCGGTTGGTAAGCGACCTTAGCGAGGAGGTGTCGTCGCTGCATGTCAATTTCGCTGCCGGCGTCCGACCCGCCCGCGCCGCCCATGCTGCTGCCCTGCGAGGGGAAAAAGGTGGCGAGGGAGGGGAGGGAGTGACGGGTGCGGCGGCCGCCACCCGTGCCGCTCTCCGGCCCCCAGTCCTCCCCACCCGCCGTCAGGTCCACCATCGCCCACCTGCAACGTGCGCAGGTTCTATCAACCGCGTGTTCACAAAAACATCCACCAACCGACTCACTGTCGACTTGGATCAGGGCGAGACGGTTTCAGTTATCAAACTATGCCATGTTTGCTTCTTTACAGAAAATGAACTTAATTTCTTTTGAGTGAAACGATGTCTTTGATTTCTAATAGCTAAAAAAATGTTTTTGCAATTCAACCTAGGCCACACAATGATTGAATGTATATTGCCACGTATCAACTAAATCACATAAATTCAGAACAAACACATATTGACCCTTCTTTCCTGTTCATGTACAACGACAAAGCAAAGTGGCGGGTGCGTAAACTCGTGAGCAAAGAAGTGTGTTTGTGAGGGGGGGGGGGGGGGGGGGGGGGGGGGGGGGTAAGTGCCTGCCGTGCGCGATCCATGTGTCCACAAGGCAGCCCTCATCTGGGGCGAGCACATCCGAATTTTCTGGAGGAGTCTCATGCGCAGCCTGGCGTTGGAAATGGGAGCAACGTACAAAAAAGGGTCACAAACAAATAACGCAGTTGGTTCACGAGTACCGAGTTTTTCCTTTTCGACCTCCACAGGCTTTGCTAACAAAAGACTCAAGACACTGCAGATTTGGGCGGATCTTACAAAAGAGGTTAACCATAGGCTGTAAAAGTGAGAGTTTCAGGTCCGGAATGTGGCTGTAATGGTCATTATAAATAATTAAAATATACTAAAATATATATCAGTGACACAAACTGTGCGGCAAACATGTCGCATCACAAAGTTTTTACAGAAGCGCTCCCTAAATCCAAATGAGTGCCGATAAGGATGGGCGCGGGGGTCACCTTGTAGAGGAGGTTTTGAATGGCGTGTCGGGTGGATTCTGAGGCGGCGGTGATGCGGCGTAGGAAATCCATCCGCGTCTTTTGTGCCCCGTCACCATCGACCTGCGCTCGCAGGAGGTGGTGGAGCAGGGGGAGGTGAGCCAGGGAGCTGCGGGGGCAGAAAATATAAGGGGGTCGATGGATGGGCACTTTAGTATTTGCCGTTGGGTAGTTTCTTCGAGAGAGGATTTGGAAAACATTGTCTGTAAGATTGAGACAACTCAATTTTCTGACGCTGACGAAATCCCGACACCGACAATAGCCCAACACTTGGCATAAATGATGAGTGCGTAGACAAATCAGAGCCGCATGAAAACATCAAACGAACGAACAAACGAACGAACGACCGAACGACCGAACGAACAAACAAACAAACAAACAAACAAACAAACAAACAAACAAACAAACAAACAAACAAACAATAGTTACATTAAAATAATACAAAAACTGCAAACGTAAGCAGATTGAAAATGCTCAATGCGGCCGACACAATCCCTCACTAACAACGACCAACACAATCAAATTGCCTTCCCTCGCCTCATGACGCAGACGACAGCAGTAGCAGCTGAAGCCCCTCCAAATAGGTTTGCTCTGCCTCGAACCACGGCTTGAGCCACATTCAATAAATTAACAGTAAAACAAAAATGTTTAAGAGTTTTAGAAATTCTAACATTTAGCCCTTTATTACGCGGGTTGAAACACAGCAGTCATCAACATCTCCCCCCACCTCCTCCTCCTTCCGCCACACTCCACCCGCCTTCAGCCTCGCCAGCTGGTCCTCGTGGCCCTGCAGCGCCTCCGCCGCCGTGCGCAGCCAGGCCTCCACCTCCCACCGCTTGTCACTCGTCGCAAACTTCCCCTTGGGGCGGTACCTGCGACGGCCACAGCGCAGAGCGAGGAGGGCAGCAGAACGATAGGATACGTCAGGTACCATCAAGATTATCCACTAAACACAAATTCGTTCACGAAATTAATATTCGTCGTTTTTCGGGTGCCAATCACATTTTAGGGGATAATGTTCTGTCAGAAATTAAATGTGCATCCATTCACTGGGTAAAGTTGGGTCATGGTGGGGAGAGAAGGGGGAGTGAGCAGGCCGCACCATTGCCAGCCGTGAGGGTCGTTGTCGTCGGTGGCGCCAAACTCGTCGTGGTCAGCGCGCTGTCGCGGAGATGGCACAACACAGAGGCTTAGCGGAGATGGCTTAGCGGAGACAACGTGTGCAGCCGTCGGGTTGGAATAAGGCGCTGCACTGTCTCACAGCACCTCTCATCGGATTGACCGCCGATTTCAAGCAGATGGCACATTTTAGCTGCCTTTACCCTAAATTGATAACTGTAACACGTCATTTACCCAAATTATTCTGCATAAACCGGAAACTCTAACAAACTCTGTCCCATATGTTCTATTTCCTCTCGCCCTCGTCACCCTCGATTCGGAACCCGAGTCATTATGGGAGCGAAAACAACACCAGCGGAAACAGGGCGGCACACATTCAGGTTGTAGGGTCTTAACATTAGGGTATAGTCCCTGAGCCCCAAAGCGGACCGTCGGAATGGGGTATGGTGCGTCGAGCGTTGTAGCGGCGAAGAGGAGGTCGCGGTGAGAGTGGGAGTGGGCTCGGTGCAGCAGATGTGGTATGCAGTCAGGCGTGGAGGTGTGCGTCACTAGGGATGGGGGACAGAGGGGGGGGGGGGAAGTTAGGGTATAGGGTTTACCAGTTTGTGGGCCCCAATGCTGCTGGCTCGCTTCATCAAGGCTGCGTCCGTTGCGATGTAGCGAGCCTCCTCGGGGGAGAGGCCCACCCTGTGCAGTGCAGCGGCCAAGAGCAAACTGAGACGTCCACGGCCGCACTTCACCCATACAAAGCCCGGTATGGGGGTCTTACAATTAGGGTTTGACAACAAGGTTATGGGAATAATATTTTCGGGTGTCAGATCCCAAAGCCATTCCGCACAAACGCTGTGGGGTTGTCTCCGACCCACACCGACACACAGACAACCTCCCGTTGGGTTGCCGGATTTGTGGTATGTGTAAACCGTAAACCTTTTACATGGAGACAAATAAACATGGAGCCTCAAACCCGTCAGGATAGACGACCCGTCCCGTCCCAGCCCCTCCCCTTTGTCACGCCGCATCATTTGCCGACGGACCTGTAGCCGTATCGCGGGCGGTTGGGGTCCCACTTGGGGTTGAGCACCACGAGGGAGTAGCCGCTGGGGTGCAGCCCGATGGCGGACAGCATCCCCGTCACAAACCCCTCCATCAGCGCCGCATCAACCTGAGCAGCGACAGTTAAATGTGCATTCCATGTCAAATAGGGTCCGGCTACTGACAGCCACATGGGCAACCGAATCACTGTGTCAAAGCGCTGTCGCTGCTTCTGAAACGTATGTCCATGCCGATGCCGATGACGACATCAATTGCTTAAGGGAAGTGAGTGTCTTAACGTGGGAGTGATGTTGGCTTCCTCAACGTGTGTGTTAATGTGTGATGAGAAGCGAACGACAGTTTATGATGTGTGTGTGTGTGTGTGTGTGTGTGTGTGCGTGTGTGTGTGTGTGTGTGTGTGTGTGTGTGTGTGTGCGTGTGTGTGTGTGTGTGTGTGTGTGTGTGTGCGTGAGTGTGTGCGTGTGTGTTTGTTAAACGTTCCAGTGCACAAAGAAGTGAATGAGAGGATTTTCATTGGTGTGAATGTGTGTGTGTGTGTGTGTGTGTGTGTGTGTGATATGTACTTCCATGATGATCCGTGTGATTACGTGCGCGTGTGTGAGTAGGCATGCATGTTTCTGTGTGCGTGCGTATGTTTTATGTGTGTATGCCAGTGTGTATACATATGTGTCTAAGTACGTGTGTGTGTTTGTGTGTGTATGTGTGTGTGTGTATGCGTGTACGCATGCTTGTGTGGGTATGCTTGAGCCTCTGAGCCTACGCATGGATGTGGAAAGGTGGACTTCCGAACTTTGACGGACCTGATGGGGGCCAGCGGGGTTGAGAGGGTCCACAGGGCGGCTGAACAGCCTGAGAGCGCGCTCAAAGGTCTCCGCCACGTCGGGGCCGAGCTCATGGATGTGGCAGGAAAGGTTATAGTGCACATGGCTGGCGGCTGCGCGGGAGGAGGGGGTGTGCCAGCCGCCGCACGTCCCTGCATAACACAACACCGTCACATGCCCCCGCATCAGAACATACCGCGCAGTGATACTATGTTTTAACCACGCCACATCTCCCTGCCACATCCTCTCCTCTTTTCGACTGCGTTCATACCGTTTTCCTGACACTGCAGCTCCCTCTCGGGGACGTAGATGTGCGGCACCACATGGTCCAGGGTTTCGAACCACTCGGCCATCTCCTCTGCCTTAAAGTCCACGCCGTAGTTACCATCGCCTTCACATCCGTGCACGGGGAGAGCTGGGTGAGCGAGGGGTGCTATGGGTGTGGTTCGAGTAAGGGAAGAGATTTTGGGAAAGGGAGAGGGTGTACCCCGGAAGCCGATGAAGATGATGTTGAGGGGGAGAGGCATGTGGATGGCCTCCACCGATCGCATCTGCAGATAGTCTGCCAGGTGCTTGGAATCCTCAAAGTCCTGCCACATCGCCACTCTTCAATAGCTCATTCGTGCGACCGTATGCCAACCACCAGACAAGGTGGGCCGATACAAAGACACCGTGTGGGAATATGGTGTACAAGCAATGCGGTGGATGCGGTGGAGATACGTCACAAGCATGTGTGATCACCCCAGCAGGAAATAGTGTGGGGTGAACATTGGAGGGGTGAGGTGGGATGGAGTGCAATGCGCTGTAATGAAATAAGATGTGATGAGATACACTAAGATGACATGGCATGGGGTGCAACACTTTGCGTGAGAAATTGGAAGGACATGCCAAAGTGTCGGCCATGGTGAAAGAGCACTTAGCTGGCGTGGATGCCCTGTCGCTGTGTGTGCGTGTGTGTGTGTGTGTGTGTATGCGTGTGTGTGTGAGAGAGAGTGTGTGTGCATGTGATGTATGAATGTGTGTATATGAGTGTGCATGTGAGTGAATGCGTATGTGTGTGTGGGTATCTGCATGAAATTGTGTTTGTGGGTGTGGATGAGTGTGTATGTGAGTGTGTGTGTGTGTGTGAGAGAGTGAGTTGGTGCATATAATTTTGTGTGTGCGTGGTTGTGTGTATGCATGTGAGTGTGTGACTGGGCGATTGCGTGTGTGGAGGGGGCGTGTAGGTGTGCTTGTGGGTTTGAGTGTGTGTGGATGGGTGGGTGTGTGGATGGGTGGGTGTGCTAAGGGGCCGGCAGTGCAGGGGGTGAGGTCACCTGTCGGTCGTCAAACTGTCTGTGGTGCGGGCGGTGCTCTTCGTGCAGAGCGTCGCGGCTCCACAGCTGCAGGCCCTCCTGTCAGCGGGCACACACCAGCACGTGCACCTCAGGGTGATAGCGAGACTCAAACTGGACCTGCGTGAAGGGGGAAGAAATCTTCTTCGACTCGACTTCGCGCACCTGACTGAAGAGTGACCCGTACGGTGCTGCGGGAGGACGGACCGTCGGCAGCGCCTCCCCAGAGCGCCCGTCCCCGCCAAGGAAGGCGTACGCGCCCGGCTGCGCCACAAACAGCAACAGCGCCACCAGCGGGAGGGGGGGCATCTTGACTGATGGCAACGGATGTGTCACTGGCGAGCCGCGTCCGCCTACCGCTCGCGCCTGATGAAAAGCGACGCGTCGAAGACTTTATTCGAACGATCCGCGAGTCGAAACAAAACTATGAGCGAGACGAGGGTGATCGCCGATCGCTCAGCTAGTCGTATATCGTCGAGCCTGACCCGCGTATCTGTGTAGTCAGGCGGCAAGTAGCGCTGTGTAGCTTCAAAGGATAGGCAGTCCGCCTGCCGATGCTACCTACGGTGCTGTGGGTGCGAAAGAGACCGTCCCAAGCCGACAGCCTGCTGAGGCGAGTTCATCTATGTCCAGCTCCCCGTGAACATACAGTGCGCGATCAATGATGGGCTTATTATTTTTTACGATAAGGACACTCTATATTCTTGCGACGATGGGCTGTCAAATTCATCGACAATTTGAGAATATATCGCTAATCTGTGAATTCCGTGCGGCATTTCAGACTTGCACTATTGGTTCCCCCCTTTTCCTTACCCCCTTGTCGAAAAATATGAAGAGCTCTAGGTACCAGATATATATATGATTGAAAGGAGAACTTTTGAGTGGTGGCCTCCACTGCTTTTTCTTGTAAGAATTTTTACAACAGATTAAAAGGAGCACTTAAGATATCCGTCCCTTTTTCCCTGTCCGTGCTCATGTTGTTCTTCTTGTAATCAAACTTACAGATATACTATTTGTGTATTCAAGCGTTCACTTGATTATAAGAAGAACAACATGAGCACTGACAGGGAAAGTGGGAGGGGAGACAAGAGGGCAAGAGTGACAAGAGGATCACGAATCCGAATCACAGCAAAAGGAAGCACTACATTGTGCACAAACGTAGCAGATTAAACTAAGGAAACTCCTAGGCCACGCCGAGAATGCAACACGTGGAGGCCACAAGCGGCGCCTCACGCGCCGCTCGAGGAAGTACGGGGACGCTTGCGGCCCATGGCGCGGGTGAAGAGCGCCGATTCTATTTAAATTCGATTCTATATACATAAAAAAACGTACAAGAAAAATGCAGTGGAGGCCACCAAGCAAAACGAAGAAAAGAGGGAAAAAACTAAGCCCGAGGAACATGAAGGCATGCCACAGCATCAGCACTGCCCTCCTGAAAAGCGTCGCGGAGATAGGAACCCAGAGTGCCATGAAGAGCAGCAAAAGGACGTTGCATGAATTCACGTCGCACATCCCCCATTCTTTTTAAATTCGAAGATATCAAAGATATTACACATATCGCTCATCAAACTGGAAATTGATTACAAGAAGCACCATAGGAATCAGAGGAGCTCATGAAACCGGCCTCCAAACTCCTAACTAAGAATCACACAGCTAAACATCTCACCTGTCGAGGATGGTGGCAACAGGCTCCTGCCCTGGTATAGAAAGGTTAGTAGTTTTGAAATAAAAGAATTCGATTTCAAGGAGCACTGTCTATAGGAACGTAGACAGGGAATTTCATTAAGGAGAATCCTTAATCAATCCTTACAAGAAGCACGAAAGGAAATCGAATTACAAGAACAACATGAGCACGGACAGGGAAGCACTAAAGGAACGTGGACAGACAGGCAATTTTGGCAGGAACAAATTATTGATGAGTAATAGATTAATATTCGATTAATACCTTAAATTTGAAATAGCCGTACCCGTATCAATGAATCTCCACTGGCAAGTGTTCTATGACGACGGGACGATATTTGAACTAATCCTTATTCGACGGGACGATTACGAACTATTATTTGGCTATTCGAAATTCTTCGTCCTGCGTTGTATATTAAGATTATACATATAAACGATTTTAAGAAGCAGCGGTGGAACGTGGAATATTTGGTGCTTTTTCCTCCGTGTGAAATTCGGACCACCCTAATAACACGGCCCGCTCACTACTGACAGCACCACGTCGCATGCCCCTCAGCACCCCGAGTCACGAGTGTCGCGATGTGTGAAGGAGCAGAGGTTAGTCACACCTAAAAGCAACGCCTCTGCAATTGCACAGAACACAAGTAAAATTTCTTCGCTCGTTGTTACGAGGCTCTCCTTGCGTAGTCGGAAAGGCGAGCTTGTTGTGGACTGCGGTGCGTCGCGTACATACGCACTGCACTGTAAGTCCGCGGGCCGCTGTTTTATTGGTCGACCAGACGACGCACGGGCAGCAGCTGATCTCCGTCGAGGCGACGCGCGAGAAGCAGCACTAGATATTGCAGAGACGGCCACAACGGAAGGGTAAATTTCTACGGAGAATAGCTGCGGGGGATTCTGAGCCGGTATGGCAACTCAGGGCTCTCGACAGGCAGCACTGTTGGTGGTGCGCCCACCTCACTCTCCCGCCAGCAGCGAAACCCTAAACCCTAGAATCGCCCTTCCTTTATTTACAACAGCATTCGCGAGCACTCGCAGAGGTCGGATGTTCGCAGTTTGAGAGCACTGTAGGCTGTATCGCATATGTTTATATCAAGCTATGGTGAGCTCACTCGCAGTGCTCGAACAGGGAGGCGCGCTACCTGCGACAGTGTTCCCGTGCGGCCTCGCTTCCCTTCAGATTGATAAAATGAAGTTAAGAGATAGGAATGAAAATCATAACTTTACAGCAGTGGCGAAGGTTTGAAAAACTACAGAAAATTTGATCCTTTCCCGAGAGCTACTATTTTCTTTCCGGACCGTGCGATGTCAAACTACTGCATGGTAGAGTATGTTCAATCTAGCGTACAGCTGAGACTGTTCTTTGTTCCCCACTCATTTGTATCAGTGGGTGTGCGGATGTGTGTGTGTATGGGGGGGGAGTGTGAATGTCTCTGCGCATGCTTGTGTGCAGGAGTGTGTGTATGATTGAGTATATGTGTGTGTGTGTGTGGATATCTTTGCATGTTTATGTGTGTGTGTGTGTGGATATCTTTGCATGTTTATGTGTGTGTGTGTGTGTGTGTGTGTGTGTTGATTGAGTAAGAATATGTGTGTGTCTGCATTTGTGTATGTATATATGTGTGTGTCTGCCTGTATCTGTGTATATGTATACATATGTGTGTGTATGCGTGAGTGTGTGTGTGTGTGTGTGTGTGTGTGTGTGTGCGTGCGTGTAAACTTTTGAATATGCGTATATGTGGGTATGTGTCACTGCATTAGATGATGCGCGCATGGCTGACGAGTAGGGAGACACGCTTGTGCATGCACGAGCGCAGGTGGACATGCAGCGTTGGTCTAGGGGCGTCGCTGAGAAGCTCCTACCGGCCGTCAACCCCACCATCGCCTCCCTCCGCGCTGCAGGCATGCCGATCATCTTCACCCAACAAGGTAGGAGTGACACCTGCTGGTGCTCAACGCGACGGTAAACTGCCACGTTCTGCGGGTAGGGGAGGAAGGGGTGATACGGCGGCTGTAGATGGGGTGTGTCGTGTTTGTGCTCTGTCCGTTTGATGGTGGGCGTTGGATGTTGGGCAGGGCTTTCGGACCCCGCGGCAGAGGCGGCGAGTAATGTATTGGTGCAAAAGTTGGGCGTGCCTAGCTGCCCCAAGGTGGGCGCGCTGGGGTGGGAGCTGATGCCGGGGCTGGACCGCTGCGAGGACGACCTCTTCATCACCTCCAAAACAACTTTCGACGCTTTTTACAAAACGGAGCTTCTGTACGTGCTTCTAGAACTCAACGTGCGCGCCCTTGCACACATGTTTACACCCCTTCCGTTCCCTATACACGCGCCTATTCTGCCAGCAGCCAAGGTGAAAGGGGGGGCGTCGGCAAGTTTTGCGTCCTACGCCGAAGTTTCGCTACCGTTTGCGCCCTTGTCAATTTGCGTATTCGTTTTGCATTCTATGGTATATGATTATGATTATTTTCTCGCAATTTATTCCAGTTTTCGGGATTTTGTGCCACTTTTTCGAGCCTGTGACATCAAAGACTCGTCTTGCAATGACTTATTTGTTGATGCTCTGAGAAACACCGGCCCGCGGCTTGAGTTGTGAGCTATCACGCAATACGCGTCACTTTGGCTTTCTGAGTATGTATATTTTGTAATACGAGAAGCTTCCCATTCACTCCCGCTTACTCTCTGCGCGCAGTCAACGATGGGTGCAGTGCACATACAGCAGATGCGATGGAGGTATTTCCGGCGCGGTTGCCGAATTTGACTACGAATTTGGGGGACAGTTGGTTTTACGGTGGAGTTGCAGGGGCACGATGCTGCTTCGGTGCTGATGATTGTTCCGCCTGCTCACCGACGATGGCTCTCTCCGCCAATGCTTGTGCAGCTGCGTTGGGTTCCATGAATAAGCGCATTTCAGGTCTCTTAAATGACGTATCAATGCAATCATATATACGATTAGATTAGATTAGAATACCTTAGAAGGCAAATACGCAGTTTCGGGCTGCATTACAGCTTTGCTCTCAAATATTGTAAGTAATTTATTATTGCAGCGTCGTCGGTTTCCTGAGATCTGTGCCGTGGAAATCTAAAATACATCAGTGCCCGAAATCACAGTTTGCCAGACCTACATGTTTAACTGTTTACAGCGTCAAGCCAAACAATGCAGAAGAATAACGTTTTTTTTTTCCTAAACAACGGATGCGAACCGTCATTTATGAATATATCGGTCGACTGTCTTCCTCTGAAATGGAAATTGAACTTGACAACAGTTGCCTTCTGAACTTGTGTGGTTTTATTAGGGCCCCGTCCGTATATGCCATACAAGTCTTATGTCTCAAGATGTATATGTGAGCTGGTTATTGTTGTTGGCATTTGGCGTTGGCAGGTGGACACGGTGATCATCTGCGGCGTGATGACCAACACGTCGTGCGAGACCACCGCCCGCAGCGCCTTCACCCAAAACTTTAAAGTCGTCGTCTGCAGCGACGGGACCGCGGCGAGCGACGCCGCAATGCACGAGCACAGCCTGACCGCCCTCCGCTACGCCTTCGCGGACGTCCTCACCTGCGGCGTGGTGCGCGGCCGGCACCAGACGCCCTGGCTCACCGGCCGGCTCGAGACGGCGGTGGCGGCGCCGAGGGCGCAATGGAGCGGGTCGCACCAGTGGGGCGCGCGCACCGACTCCCGAGACTCTTGCCGCTCCGTCAGCGCGGAGACCTCTCGTGACGTAAGGGTGACGACGACGCGCGGGAGCAGTGTGGTGGCGGAGGAGGATGAGGGGTGGTGGCTGAAGGAGCGCCGGGCAGAGCTGCGTCGAGAGGGGGCGGATGTTGGAGTGGATACAGGGGCGACGGGCCGCGGGACCATTTTCTCAAAGATCGCTGCCGCACAGAAACGCGAGCGGCTGAGGTCCGCGCCGTCGACGGCCGCACCGTCCACGGCGCGCGAGCGGTGGGTGCCTCCCACTCGACGGGCCCGGATGGCTGCGGCGGAGGAGGAGGAGGAGAAAGAGCGGGACAAGTCGAAAGGGGAGGTTGGCGAGCTGCACCGGGACGTGGCGAGCGGACCGGATCAACTGGACTCGTACAGTGTGAAGACAGAGGGAGAGGAAGAGGGAGAGAATGACGAAGATGGAGTAGTGGAGAAGATACGCGTGGAGGGAGAGGGGGAGGGGGTGGGGCCGAGGCGTGCGGTTGGCCCGGCGATGTTTATGTTCTCCAAAAACGTGTCACCGAGTCAGCAGATGGGTCTGAAGGAGCTTAGCGCGGGACGGGACGGCATGGAGAGGGGGACGGGTGAGGAGGGGGTGAGGGTGGGTGGGTCGCGACGCGCGGTGTCTGCGAGACCCGCTGAGTCGGGGCGCGAGGTGGCGTCGGGTCGTTGCGTCACTACTGCCGGCGACGCCCTCACGGTGCGGAAGGGTCGACCTCTCACCGGGATACAGCCGCACGGGTGGCCTTTTCCGACGGATGAGCCTCCGCCAGTGTCAGCAGTAGTTGCATGTGAGGAGGAACTGAGCCCATCAACGGTGGAGGTCGTGGAAGGGGAGGGCTTGGAAGGTCCCCACGAAACGAAAACTGAAAAGAGTGGGCAACCGCACGTCGACGTGCCGAGGCAAGAGGTGCCCGTTGAGACCACGGATGTCGCGGCTGGAGCCGCGTGGAGGAACAAAGAGGTGGTAGAGGGGGCTTCTTTGGAGGGAGGGTGCGGTGGTTTCGGAGGTCGACACGACGATAAAGAACGTCGCGGGGTGGGCGTTAGTAGGTCGGAGGATGTTGTCGAAGTTACCCATACCCAGAATGGGTTAGGGGAGGCCAGTAATGAGGCGACGGTAGGGGAAGAAGCGTCTAGGGAAGACGGGGCGGGGCTGAGTGAGGGGCGGAGGCTGCAGCTGCGGAAGCTGAAACGTCCCGTGCGACAGATTCCGGTGAGAACCGCTCCACAAGCGCCCGCACCAGCAGTAGTAGTGGTCGTTGCGCCACCCAATCCGTCGCCTCCACCGCCACCCTATCCCCCGTCCGCTCCCAGCCCACCAGTATGCGCACCCCCACCCAAGGGGCCATCTGCGACTGTGGGTGGCTTTGTTGGGAAGTCGGAGGGGAAGAAGCGGCCGGTGGTGGGGAGGAGAGCGCAGCCGGCATCTACGTAACCCAGCCACAGGAGGGGGCAACCCCCTGAAGTATACGGGTGAGGCGTGGCGTAGCGTGGCGTGTGTATTTACTTGTATGTATGAAGTATTTTCAGTTTGTGTGCTTCCTTGCCACTTGAGTAAATATGCATATTTCGGATAGTGCGGGGGCAAGCATCACTTTTCTTTGCGTCAACCTCACTCGTCTGCTACCCAGCTACACTTCGGCCGCGTCATGGGTGTCGGCAGTGTTTCAGCCCCAGCAAGCAATAAACAGTAAGACGCTCTCAGACGAACCAGACGACAATGGGCTAGTAGCGCTCTCTCTTGTTATCTTAGTTGATCGATGCCAGGCGACATGCAAACCGTCATTTGAAGCAGTGCAGGAAACGTCTTGGCTGCGGTTACATTCTTGCACAATATTCTAAGCAGCCCTTAACTTCCTTCTCCATCCACCATACCTACATGTGCATGCACACCGACGTTGTGAGCTCACCACTCCCGAAGGACGGACGGAAATGTGTATCTCGCAATACACCCGTTTGTTCCCAGGTCGCAGCAAAGAAGAAGAAATATTGCAGGCGCTCATCATGCTCTACATCATATGTTTGTCCAATCATCCGAACCGTATTATGCTACGACTATCGAAGATATACACGGAAATGCCATCACAGGGAATCGAACCCGCACCTCCGTGACCGGAGCCGTACGCCGTAACCAAGTACCGCGCCGAAAAGTCAAAACCCATTGGGGATATATGAGATATATATACCCCCGTACTGCCCGAGCAACGGGCTCCCTGAGTACATCCACCATAGGCGAGATAGTAGGGCCAAGACTCCCCCGGAGTACAACGTGTCCATTATCATGCCCACAACGGGGATCTCACAACACTCCCCCTAATGAACACCATCCAATAAACTCCGGTCAAACCCTAGCAACCCGCGTCATACGCGGAGGGCCCATAACCTGTCGAAGGTTCATACGGAAATGCCATCACCGAGAATCGAACCCGCACCCCCGTGTCCGGAGCCGTACGCCGTAACCAAGTACCGCGCCGAAAAGTCGGTACCCTTTGGGGATATATCTCATATATATTTAGGGTTTAGGGTTTAGGGTTTTGTTGGGTTGTTTAGGGTTTCAAAACCCTAATACGACGACCCTCTAGGTAGGCGCCGCCGGAACACCCCGTACGGAGGGTTTTTGACTAATTTCCGTGCACCCGCGACCCGACGGATCCGACTATGGTGACCTGGCTTCCCCCCCCCCCCCCCCCCCTCCTCGACACCTACTACCCGGATAGACGAGACCCTTGCGGGGGGGGGCGGGTGAGCGCGGGGGCCCCAACTTCAACAAAGTCTGCTAGGTGGACTCGCGATCAGAAGGGGGAGGGTACGGACGTAGGCCGGACTACCTGACAGGTACCCGGGTACCAGACAGAGAAAAAACCGGGGGAAATTTAGGCGCGGAGGCAGGAGCGCCCATTTTTTCTATGTCCGTGTGTCTCGGTCCCCCCCACGTGCCCTCGAGGTGACGGGGGACCTCGACAAGGAGGACCGTCGCGTCGGCGGATGCGGCGGAGACCTTGGCGGGGCTTACGGGATGGGGCGGCGGGATCGACGAGCGACCACGCGAAGAGGGTTTTTTTTGCCAGCCTTTCCCCTCCTGTCCTCGGCAAGACCGAAATCACGCGGGAGCTAGATCAAGCTGGCCCGGCGTCCCTCCCGAACGCCGACTGGCCTCGGCCGTTCGGCACCCCGGTTCGGTGGGAGCGGGCCGAGCATCGTGAAGGTCGAGCAGCAGTTTAGTTTTGCATTTCTCGACAAATGGATTTATTTTCAGATAGATTTTTCTTGATTACAAAATTATTACGCTGTTGCTGCTTAGGCGGGGGGGCTGTGGCAATTGCTGCGATTGCTTACAGTTTTTTAACTCCCGAGGAACGTCGACACACATTGAAGCTAGGTGTGTCGACAGGTGTACCTGGTCGAAGAGACCCGGGCCCAACTTGCTAGTAAGTCATGAATGGCAAAGTAGAGTGGCCCGAGAGACAACATTCGGTCCAGTTTGCCGGCACATGTTGTAAACAATTTCAATTTCAATTATAGCATATTAGCATGTACCCGTACATGTTCATCGAATTTATGTTCTCCTTTTCCTTCTCAGTCTCATTTGTGATATGAACTGGTTTATATCCCATCTAGGCCTCGTATGGACGCCATTTTGACATATATGCGCCCATCCAAACATACATTACAAAAGCATTATTGTGACGCGTACTTGATGCGCGCATTGTTCCTCTACGTAGATTCGCTTCCTTCTCGCTGCGGGGCCCCACATTATAGTAGCTACACAATATTGATACTTGATATCATCATAGCTTTACATTTTTCCCGCCCCTTGCGCATGTTTCGGGCTTTGCACACATATATGGGAATTGGGGAAGTCCCTTATTATACCCCTAGAGCCACTTGGCGCTATGTCGATGTGTGCAAACTAGATGGCATGAAAGTAGCTCTTTCAAACATTTGCGTTGCCGGTTAGACGAACGAAGCAACGGGCTTAAAGCGGTGCAATATGACTGATTGTGCGACGATCGTGAAGATGTGATGCGTGATCGACTACTAAGTGGAGAGGTGTTGGGCATTCCGCTGTGGGGAAAACGCACGACATCGCGTATGCAGACTCTCCACCGATATGCGCAAATCCAAATCAAGGGCAAGTTGCGCTCGGCCACAATTTGCATGAGCGTCATTTTTTGGCAACATGTAAATTTTGACGCACCTTTTCAATGTGCATCGAACACATTTACTCACGGGCTCAGAAACAAAAAACGAGTTCGGCAAATCATTATTTCCATAATATTCTGCCAAAGCCGAGCCGTAATACCAAACAACACCGATCGAATTGGGCTCACCTCATGGGGCAATTTGTGCAAGGCTTGGAAAAATATTTTTTACCCATTCTTCATCACTCCTACTGTCTTGCAAAGCCAATTCCCGACAAGTGCCATGCGTGGGGCGGGTGTGGTGGCACAAGCAAGCGCATGTAGGCCCCAAGCACTCCAAACACCACCGTCAATTTGTTGCGTCCCAAACGGCCAAATCGCCCTCGCCCCTTTGTAGAATGTACGGTTTATCAAAACCTGCATCCTCCGGGTATTTACGTGTTTGTTTTCCAAATAAATCACCCGTGCCGGCGGCGTCAACTTTCATGCTCCATGCACACACCCGCAAAATAAACTAGACCTCGTGCATTCAACACGGTATCCACGCCTCCAAACCCTCTCCAGCAAATCCCATAAGAGGGCTCCATGACTCAGAGACATGTATGTATCTTGGTATGAGTGCTTGCGCAATGCCCGCGCGTGGTGCTCAAGACGACGTGCGTGTGTGTTATGTAGTTTAGACAACTTTTTGTGGGCTCAATTCCAGAAACTCGTCCGACAACACTCGCTTTATAAAGCTCGCGTCTAATAACCACACCGAATGACGGTTAACTCCTTGCCTTCCATCTCTCCTACAGTTGGGTGGCACCTGGGTGTCGTCGTAGTGCTTGAAGTGGTGATAGGCAGGGGCACGTGTTCTTGACTGCTCAACATATTGCATGTCCGGAATATTGTTAGGGACTGTAACTTATTATTACACAGTTTAAGGCCGGTTCTTAGATGAACTTTGCCACCATCCGCGGAAGATGATAATGTAACTTATTGTCGTCGCTTAAGCAGGTACCTATACATATAGATACCTATATAGTATGTATGGTAGAGATGCGCGTACCCTGACAGCGACAGGACTGGTGGTTTTGGATTACAAAAGAACAACAACAAATTACGGATACAGGAATGGCGGTCGCCAATAACAACATCAACAGATAATAGCGAACAAGAGCTGGCCGGTAAATTAAACAGTTTAAGGCCGGTTCTAAGATAAACTTTCCCACCATCCGAAAAAGATGAGAAGTAACAGCTGGCGATCGGCCGCTCCAACCAATCGACGCGCTCGACGACAGCTTGACAGGTGACAGCAGCACCGCCCTCAACTCCCCCTCCTCCTCTTCTATGCGCTGGCGCTCAGTTCACTCACTGCAGCCGAATCGCAATAGAAATGTCAACATACCGGGAAAACGCGGCGTCGCCTGTCTCGCCGTCACTGGAGACGCTAGAGATCGAGCTGGGGCTGGAGCAGGAGGGGACGCGGTTGGGTCGTCGCGGCGCTGCGAGTCACGAGGGCGACCCCATCACCGCCTCTTTCCGCGGCGGGCCCTCCCTGCTGGCGCGAAGCGATAAAACCCGGCCCTTCGGCCTCCGGCGCTGCTGTACGCGCGGTATGGTGCTGCGAGTGGGGCTGGGCGCCGGGTTCGTGGTGCTGCTGGTCGCGCTGCTCAGTTGCCTGTCGAGGTCGGAACCGGAGCAACGCAGCGTGAAGTCCGTCTGCAGGTTTTCCTCGTCACCCAACTCCCCAAACTCACGGTCCAAACCTTCTCCCTTCCTTTACATCGCAAGGGTGTCTACGCTTTAGCGATTGACTGTCTTTGGATTGCGGTTTTATTATAATCATTTTTTGGGGAACGTCATCACGAGGGATCACTTACAAGGCTGATTACACTGCGCCGTGAACGTCCCACATCCGACGGGTTGCAGCGTGAACGTGACGCGCGGTGCAGGCAGCAGCAGCGTTCGTAACGTGGTATTCATGATCCCCGACGGCATGGGCCCCGCCTACCTCAACCTTACACGCGCTGCTCTGTTGGCGTTGGGCAAAGGCGACGTGAGGCTGCCCCCCCTCTCCCCCTCCGAGTGGATGTGATGGCTGCATATCATTAGTGGCAATACTCAGCTCCCCTCATCCCCACTCACACACACCCTCTATCTCTCTCTTACTCTCACACGCACACTCACACACTGTCACACACTGTCACACTGTCCCACACACACACACACACACACACGCACGCACATACGCACACACACACACACACACACACACACACACACACACACATACGCACACGCACACACATACGCACACGCACACGTACCGTATATTGTCTTTCAACACACTCACATACAGAAGCGCCCGCGCACACACGAACACGCACATATACACATATGTCACCACATAAACACACACACTAACACGAACACATGCCGTCACACGGGCACACACAAACATAAGCGTTCACACCCGCGTTCACACAATCAAACGCACACGCAAACAAATGCACCCCCCCCCCCCACTGCACTGCGCACACAATCAATGACGCACATACACGTCCACGCACGCATATACATACAGCACACACACACACACACACACACACACACACACACACACACACACACACACACGCGCGCGCGCGCGCGCACACTCACACACGCACACATGATACGTAATGCATGCATGAACTCACTCATATATTTGAACATGAGCACGTGTAAACACACATATAACCATACGCTCGCTCAAACAGGCGCACGCGCGCGCACACGCACACGCACACACACACACTCACACACACACACACAAACGCATACATGATACATTATGCCTGCATGCGCTTACTCATACACTTGCACATGAGCACATGTGAACACACATACAAGCATACGCCCGCTCACAAAGGCGCGCGCGCACACACACAGACACACACATACACACAAGCAGGCTCTATATGACTCACAATCACTCATACACTTATACATACACACCATACGTATTCAATGACATTGACATAGTCACACACACACACGCGCGCGCGCACGCACACACACACACACACACACACGCACTCATGATACGTAATGCATGCACGCATTCATTCATACACTTGCACCCGAGCACGTGTAAACACACACACACACACACACACACACACACACACACACACACACACACATACTTATCTAATTCGCAGTCACTTATACGCACACACCACACATGTTCAACCACATTGACATAGTTACACACGCACACGCACACACGTCCACGTTCATTGACATATATGCATTCACAAACCTCACTCTCACCCGAATATCACCGCTGCCATGTGCGTG
>JAPMLY010000399.1:0-25000 GCA_026401115.1 Tetraselmis chui | reverse complement strand
TCCGCTCTGCTCCCCAAAAATACGCCATTTATGGATAACGTTACTGCATCACTGTGTGTGTGTGTGTGTGTGTGTGTGTGTATTTGCGTGAGTGTGTGTGAGTGTGTGTTTGCGTTTTTATATATATATATATTTTTTTTTTCTGGTGGGGGGGGGGGGGGGTTACCTCAACAATGGCGTCGAGTGCGTCTCTGTTACGTGCGAGGATACGTTGCACATCCAAAAATGCAGTATTCAACAGCGAGCTCATGTCCTCCTCCACCGCCTCGTGCGTGTAGCCAGACACCGTCGACGGCACAATCTGCGGCCACGGCAGCAGATTCAGCGACTCACCGAAAACAGTGCATATGCATCAAGGTACTGTATTTGCACTTTTCAAATAATTGTCTCTGCTCTACATTATCTAACTTGCTTTGGAAGCAGGTAATATAAGCGGATAGCCTCACCTATATTGCGTGGTGAAACAACAAATGCGGATAATGTGCCGTTAAATCTATACAAACCCTACAGAACCCTAAACTATTTCGTTTGGGTGACTCCAGAATATGACGATACATCGGAAATCGCAGGAACATATGACATGAATAGGGCATGGCTTGAGACGCCTACCTGGATGAGCCGGTCCCCGCCCTTGTCGATTGGGTGCGACACCGTGCGCGGTCCGATGCGAGGGTCGTCGCTCATGGCGCCCGAGACGACGAGTTTTGTCACAATTCGGCGGGCGAGCACGAGGCGGCGCTGGTTGATGGTGCTCACCTCGTCGCTGCCATAGGCCACCTGCGACCCGACACAAAGAAAGCACACGACATACTTTCAGGACTTCTTCCTATTCGAAGTTGACTTCCATATAGCAAGGTCGCATCGCGTCGTTGATCTCGTTTCGGGGCAGCGGGCTCGTCAGGCGATGGAATTTTGGGCGGTACGGATAAAAACAATATACAGTACTAAGAAATATTTATACCGGGCACTTATTATAGGTTTTTCTTCAGTACGGGTTACCTGTTTCGCCGTGAGTATCCTTTTCGAAAACAACAAAGCCACTATTAATTATGGACAGTTTCAACTGGCTAGCGACCTTCGCGCGTTTGTACTCGCTACTCACCTGCTCTGCCGCGCGCCCCGACATGACCATGAGAAGCTGCTCCTCGAGGTAGCGGCGCGTGAAGACGTTGTTCAGCTCGCGCGCCTCGTTCACCTTCAGTATCGTCTGGCCCATCGGGTACTTCTCGCGAGGGATGATGCTGACGCTCAGCACCGGCTCGATGGACGGCATCAGCGTGGCCAACAGCGCGGTGGCCCCCTCCTGAAGCGCCATACGACGACGCCGCGGCTCACTGTACGGCTTACGCGCCGGTCCCAGCCGCTCCAGGTCCAGCGCCTGAAGTGGTCGCAAAACAATCCATTCGGCGTTTCCTTACTTCCCCGCTATTAATGATTTTGCTTTGCAGGGACAGCGAGAAATCATTAGCATAGAATGTACACTCGCTTAAAATGAAAACAAACAACAGCTCCAGCCACAAGATGAATATACAGTGCCTAAAAAATTCATGTCAACTGATATTTGTTTAGTCCATTTATCATTGACATCGACGCGAAGGGACGAAGTGGTCGCATAAACCCGTTCCTTGAATTACTTCAAAAATAGCGCAGTAGTTCAAAAAACCCACAAAATAGCAGAAAAATAGAAACGTTGCCAAATGTAAAGCAATCGAGTAAAGCTATTAAAAACAAATAACAGATGGACAGCCAAAAGATCAATATAGAGGCCTACTAAAAATTCGTTTTAACTGTTATTTGTTTAGTCCATTTATCATTGATAGTAACTCGAGAGGACGATGTGGACGATTAAACTCGTTTCTTTAATTGCTCAAATTTTTTTGCACATTAGCTTTGAAACCCACAAAAATAGCACAAAAGTAGAAACGTTGCCAAATAACAATCGAGTAAAGCTCTCATCGACAGAACGCTGTAAATGTCATTCATGTGAAGTAAGATTGAATCAGTTTAACAAATTCATTGAATCGGAGAAACAGCGCAGTGAATTTTGAGATGAGAGACAACCACGCGTCACACCGTGAAACATGTTTTTAAGCACGACCTGTTAATGCACCAGTGTCAACGCAGGCGTTAGTCGAGCACGCAGGCGCATTCTCCTGCAAATAAACTCGCTGCGCGAGCGTGAGCCACACGAAATGGGAAAACAGGGGAGTACGTTTTCAAGGTCGGCGTGCGCGATCGACTCCCGTCCGTCACGTCCAGCGAGCATCGCGGCGGTATTCACAAGGTTGGCGATCTGTGCGCCGCTGAAGCGCTGCGTCTCAAACGCCAGCTCGCCCAAGAGGATGTCGTCGTCGCAGGGCCGCTTGCTCAGATGCACCTGCGCCCGCCAGCAACCGAACGTTTGGCTTGATTCCGGAACGGCGAAGTTGGCGTTCTACTAATGTACGTGATTATCATAAAAAATTCAAAAAGGATTTGAAGTTGTACAACCACCAACTACTATTATCTCATTCTGGGCGGGTACCTTGAAGACCTCAATGCGGCCGTTGTAGTCGGGGCGGTCCACGTAGATGATACGGTCGAAGCGGCCGGGGCGGATGAGCGCGGGGTCGAGGACGTCCTTTCGGTTAGTGGCCGCCATGACGATGACGCCCGCCTCGGCATCGAAGCCGTCCATCTCGCTCAGCATCTGGTTCAGAGTCTGGTCGCGCTCGTCATTTCCAGACGCACCCCCGCGGATGCGGCCGACCGCGTCGACCTCGTCGATGAAAATGATGGCCGGCGACAGTGTGCGCGCCTGAAATCGTCAAGCCACCAATCAGCGCGAATGTCCCCCAAAATAGCGCATATCAATAAATACCACCAGAATATCAATTTATAATACTAATTATAAAAATATGAAACAACAAAAAGCACATTTTATTCATAATACAGAAAGAACCTTGACAACCTCCCAAAAACGACTCGTGCTATATCAACAAATCCCAAAACCGTGCATATTCATTTAATACAGGATATTTTGAAAAAACAAAAGGAACTGCTTTAATCATGCGCGATCATTGCGATTAATTAATATAGAGGGTAAATTATTCCGAAAATTATTGCGAGTATATGCGATTTCGCTCTTTTCTGCGGCGATAAATGAGCCTCCGCGAATTGCGAATTTGCCACTGAAATTGCTGACACCGACCGGAGAATAAATTTGACATGGCCGTGTGCTAACGTGAAGCAGATGTTGCTGTGGCAGTGAGTAGAGCGGACGATTACCTGAGTGAAGAGGTCGCGAACGCGCGACGCACCCACCCCGACAAACATCTCCACAAACTCGGAGGCGTTGAGGGAAAGGAAGGCGACGCCGGCCTCGCCGGCCACCGCGCGCGCCAGCAACGTCTTACCCGTACCGGGCGGCCCACACAGCAGCACGCCGCGCGGAATGCGGGAGCCGCTCTTCTTGAAGCGCTCCGGCTTCAGGAAAAAATCCACCACCTCCAGCAGCTCCTCCTGCGGGGGGGGCGACGACAGCGGTGTGCGATGTAAGCCGTAATTGTCTTTTGGAATGGGCCGAATCAGCCATGGCACGCGCTGCGCACTAAAGTGGAATGTACTGATCTCTCAACTGGCACAATCATAACCGTGATTTTCAGTCGGGATGATTAACGTGGGTGGACAATCAATATTGTGTACGTCTTCGAGTAATTTAATCCGTCAGCCATAAGGCGATCAAGTTTATATTGGTTGTTTAAGGTGGCGGTGCCCCTTTTTGGCCCCTCGTTTACAAAACTGCCTTTGCCCAACACAATATCTAAGTACTGCAAATGACGTACTTTCAGGTCCTGAGCACTGCAGCAGGGCAACAACCTCATGACTAGGTTTTAGGGTTTACTGGGAAGACAGGGTTTATGGTTTTAAAGTCTGGTGGTGAGTAGTACTTGAGACAGCTTTTCCAAAAGGAAATATATTTTGGAAAGGAAGTAAGGATTACTACGCCCACCCCTTCTTAACGAAGACCGACACAAAAAACAACAACTGAAAACCTAAATCACAAAACAGAGAAGACGACAAATATACTCTTTCAAAACGAAAAAGTATATTAACGCGGTAATTCTAAGTGTGCATCGCTCGGACTTCGGTGCTGTTAGCGATCTTTGGTATCGCCAGGCCATTACTTGATCTTTGTTTCAGAGTGAATTGAGAGATAAGAAGGCCCGTGTGCAATATACAGCGTCAATGACAATAAGCACCAATAACATGCACCCCTCCGAGGTTTTTCAGAGGATTCCCGCCCCTACCTTGGCAGCTCCGATACCGGCGACGTCGTCGAAAAACACGCGGTCGTCCTTTGTGTACTGCAGCTTGACGCCCTTCATGCGACGCTGCGCCGCGCGCAGCTTGGCGCGTATCTTCTCCTGCTCCGGCGTCCGCGCCTTTTGGACTTTCACAGTACTCATTTTCAAAAACTGCTCCGCCTCCTCCATCTGGTCGCCGCCCTCCTTGGCCGCCTCCTCCGCCTTCTTTGCTTTGTTCTCCGCTGCCTGCGCCGCAGCCTGCTCGCACCCATCGTTGGAACAATCCCGAAACCGTCAATGCTCCGGAAGATCGACACGCGCGTAAAGCACAAGTTGAGCTCTATCGTCCGTCCAACATAACAGTTAATCCCACGCGGTAGTCAGAAAGAAATATCAACATAAAGAACAACAACGGAAAAAGGTAGCAAAGTCATCTTTCCCCTCGCTTGCGGTAAGCTTTGTTAGAGTAACCATTACGAACAAACGATGGTTGTCAAAAGGCGTCGACCGATGATTAAGCTCACCACCAACCGACGCCGTAAATTGTGTGCGGGAGGGGAAAGTCGAGAAGCTATAAAGGGATCCCTGCCATTTTCATCGACAAATTGTGCTGAGTAAAGAAAGTTTAAGCGCTTTCGTGCCAAGCAAGCACCGTCAATGATAAGCCCACAGCGGCTGGTGCTACAATTTCGTACCTATACATACTTGCGTGATCGCACACAAATGAAACTCTGCAAAATGTACTACAACCTATGTGATGTAAAATTGTAAACAACACCAAAGCGCTCGCGCGATACTAGTGGTCAGGCACTCAAAAGATTCTCAACCCATCTGCACAAATTAGAGAAGCATCATTAAGATAATTTAGATACATCAATAGCCCTTTCAAAGAAATTCATCAAGATCATCCCAAATATAGTGAGGCAACGTTATACTCCATTTTCTGAGCGCAGAAAACATAAATAATTACAAAAATTACTTTAGGAAAAACGACCAATTTCATATGTTTTCGAGGGAGCGGAGAGCACCTGCGTGTTGAAGATCAGCTCCGGGCCGTCCTTCATCTCGCGCTTGGCGTCTTCCCGGTTCCGCTCCTTGGCCGCCTCCACCTCCGCCTCCACACTCTCCCGCGTGTAGGGCACCCCCAGCCGGTCCAGCTGCTCGCAGATGTCCGTCACCCCCAGCCCCATCAGCGCCATGTTGGTCGCCTCGCTCGCCAGCACGTCCTCCTTCTCCTCCTCCAACGCCACCGCCTTCTCCGTCGCCTCCTTCGCTCGAATCTTCCGTCGGTCCTCCGCGTCACCCTGCGTCATCAGGCGCCCCTCGACTCAGCTCCACCCAATACAATAATATCTATAGCATGAAAAAATGTGCCCTTTGACTGACACCCATCCGCACTCGATACAAGGTGGCGCAATGTTGGATATGTTAGGGAGCGAGTCAATTACCTAAATAGGATAAAATGAGGAAGCATATGGCAACGGGTACAGAACACATTGGGTGACATTTAATCAGATAAACCTGATGAATGACAAGAGCCAACGCAGCTAAGAACCAGGATAGGGCGGGCAGAGTGACAGTTGCATATAGCACATGCCTGAGCAGGTTATGCTATGGAGAGGGGCGGCGGGAGAAGGTCGACGGGGGCGGGGACGTGGGAGGGGGGGGTAGAGCTTAGAGGGTTTGAACTAGCCAAGATACAACGGAGATAAATGCGGCGACGACAGAAAACGGAAAATTCGACGACACGGAAGACAATGAGCTGAGGGAGTTGGGATGTGGAACGGAGAGGTGGCAAAAGGGGGGGGGGGGGGGGGGGGGGGGGGGGGGCACCAAAAGCTCACGACTCGGCCACCAAACCCCAACACGGCGGTTTTTTTGGCACCAAACCCGAGAAATGTCGATATTGGGTTGCTGCAATGGCTTAAAATAGAAATTGGGACCTCATAGTACACGCCGTTGAGAAAAATGACGAGAAAATGTTTTGGTCTTTGTTTTCGCGAATTGGAACAATCCCACCGATTTGGCTCCAACGCTAGGGTGGACTGACCCCGAAAGTCCTACTCATTCGAGGAGTCACATAAAAAGGGTTACGGATAGGAATGTGTTTCAAAAAATGCTGCCAATTGTAAACAAGCGGTAGCAAAACAACACACGTGCCGATTTTTGTGTCACAGGGGAAGATTGAATGCTTTCATTGATAAACGCGGGTCGTCATTGCCCTCTGCCACGGCGAAGGGCACACGCCTTCGGAAGCGTTTCCCAATCAATAAAATGGTTAATTGTTCCGTGGTGGGTATCATACACTCTTAAGCAAAAAGGTTGAAGGCACGATTAAAACATAGGATTAAACACTTGTTAAATCTTACTTACACGATCAGAAAGGTGTGCGTGTCAGTCATACCCAATCATAAGCGGCGAAATCAGGCAGCGTGACACAGCTGAGCACCGCGTCTCGTGCAGTCACCACTGCAAAGCTGCCAGAAATGCAGCGGAGCACAAATTCCCAAAATCCACAATTACCGAAAGAATGGCAGACTTGTTTACGAAAAAAATCTACGCCACTTTAGCCCGCAAACCTATCATCGTTTTTTTTTTTAAAGCCCGCTAACCTATCATCCTGCTAAAACTTAACAAAACGAATGTTTACTCCGGGGCTGATGTGATGTGTGTTTTCTCATTTTTCAATTAATTCCTCTAATTAGGGTCTACCATAGGGTTTGATGGGTGAGTTCAGGGGTTTGCGGGTCACCTTGAGGATGGAGGCGTAAGTGGCGGCGACGTAGACGGCGAGCAGCGCAAACACGGGCAGTGCCTTGCTGAAGAGGGCGACGGCTGTCTGACTGGGCGGCGGGGGTGGTGTGTCCAAGAGAGTGGGGATCGCCATGGGCGCACTGGCACCACAAAACACGAACAGTCCGTCAGTCAGTCACATATACAACTGTCAGTCGTGAGTCGTGACAGTGGGTCGCGATGTTGGTGGCGGCACACACACACACACACACACACACACACACACACACACACACACACACACACACACACACACACACATCTTGGTCCAATTGTAAATAAGGAGAGAGAGAGAGAGAGAGAGAGAGAGAGAGAGAGAGAGAGAGAGAGAGAGAGAGAGAGAGAGAGAGAGAGAGAGAGAGA
This sequence comes from Tetraselmis chui, assembly GCA_026401115.1. Lineage (NCBI taxonomy): Eukaryota > Viridiplantae > Chlorophyta > Chlorodendrophyceae > Chlorodendrales > Chlorodendraceae > Tetraselmis > Tetraselmis chui. The sequence goes on along the minus strand of JAPMLY010000399.1, from coordinate 17,558 downwards.
CACACAGAGAGAGAGAGAGAGAGAGAGAGAGAGAGAGAGAGAGAGAGAGAGAGAGAGACAGAGAGAGTGAAAAGAGGTTTAAAGTGTCAATTTCACAAGCTTCTGCTGCGATTTGTAGGTCTAGGATTACACAAGACACAAAACCCTATGTATTTTGGGTTTTGGCGAAGTGTATCCATACGCTAATATGATGTCATCCCCCAGAAGGGCAAACCTGAACCGTAAAATTTCGAGCCAGGCCTGCTGCTCTCGCGTAAATGTAATCGGCTAAGGAGTGACTTTCACCTTGTGAAGCGCGAAAAAGCGTACATTGCAATGGGCAGCAGTGCATGTATCAGGCACAGAAAACAATAGGGTTTAGGGTTTGGGGGGGCTGGTACAGTGTGCTTTTGACGCTGTGCGTTTCCATTGCGTAGGGGATGCGCGTGTCGATGGCTGGCACCACGCTCTGCCGCACGCGGCCGTCCCTGTAGATGACGAGGCAAGGGCCCTCGGGCTCCATGCCGCGCAGGCGAGGGTCCTTGAACCACGACACCTCCGCCACCTGATTCGTCCTACGCACACGCCACCAAACAGCGCGTCAGTCACCGCCGGTGCGGGCGAGCCAATTTGGATAGGGACGATAGCCGAAGTGTGAAGGCCCACACTATGTGAGGCTCGCTTGATATGACATTTAGGCATACATGGCCAAATGAGGATCGCACAAAACACGCGATGCTCTGAGATGGAAGGAAAGGCAACCACACAGTCTTGTACAACGACCTTGTATAAAAGGAAACTACTTCGTCATACGTACACCTACGCACAATTATGACACACGCCAAGCTTCCCATGGGCAGATACAAATCAGAAAATAGATCATTACAACCACACATCGCGATGCAACAACTAACCACACACACAGACACACACACACACACACACACACACACATACGCGCGCGTATTTCATGGACATGCTTATTTACTGACCCAAATACACACACTCACACACACAGACTACTCATAGACACGCATGTATTCACTGACGCATACACAAACACATACAAACGCAATCCTAACAGCTTCATAGGATCCGAAGTCACGCAACCACTCGCACCTTACAGGCGAAGCAAATGCACAGAATGCGCAGAAATACGCACGCATACAGTCGCGTAAATGCACGCAAACTCAACCGAGATAATATATACACCGTTCACGTACTCGTTCGAATGCGTAAAATACAAACCCACACAGCCTCAGACGAGCACACACACACACACACACACACACACACACACACACACACACACACACACACACACACACACACACACACACACACACACACACACACACACAACCGTTCAGGACGGTTAAGAGGTGGACAAGAGGGACGGACGTACCGGATGTCGCGCAGCAGCTCATTGTACGACAGCTTCTCCCGCACGACGGGCATCCCAAAGCGATCGGAGTAAAGGTACTGCTTGGGCGCCTCCGCCTCCTCATTGCGCGCCCGCCCAAACAGCGACCATCCGCCCCGCTTTACAGCCGTCACCTCTGCCACCTGCCCAGCCGTCTCCTCTCCCTGCGCAACCACCACCACCGTCATCATCGCCATGATCTTCAACCCCTCTCCCCGTCGCTACACCATCTCCGGCCACAACAGTCCATCACAGCTTGCACATCCGGAACAATTGACAAGATCACAACCACTGCCGCATCACCACCAGCAAAAGCACCGCCACAACCCTCGCCATTGTTACCAGCACCGCCACCACGATCTGATCGTTATTGTCACCATCGCCACTGCCTCAACCACCACCACCACCACTACGACAGCCACTTACTAGCCACAAAATCACCATCAGAATCAAGCTCACCACCACCACCATCATGAACATTATACCATCGCAACGATATATCACACTCACAGCTATCGCAATCGTCGTTCAGCCCCCATCCCCATCTAAACCACCACCGCCTCCACCGCCATCACATATACAATCGCCACCACTACCGCCAAGATGTGACCGTCGCCCATTCGCGCAGCAAACAACCAGAATCGCATTTCCAGCCCCTTGTACACCCCACCCCGCTTCCAAAACTACCGGTGGGATCCCTACACCATGTCGGACCCCTCCCTCCACACAGAACATCCCCATAAACCAAAGCAGAGTCCCACCTCCCCTCTCTTCGAACATCAACTCCCTTCCATACATCACATCACATCACATCACACCACACTTAAACACACACCACATCACACACACCACACCACCACCCAAGCCCTCTCAAGTCAGCAGCCAAGGAGTCCTTCTCTCTCTTCCCATTTCGTCACCACCAGCGCACCACCCACACCACTTTACACCTCACCATACCACACCACGACACACCACACCAAACGAGCACAGCACCCTCAACTCAGCAGCCAGCGCGTCCTTCTCTCTTTTCACATTTCGCCAACATCAGCACCACCACCAACACAACTCTACACCACATCACACGACCACAGCGCCCCTCAGCTCAGCAGCCACCGCATCCTTTACACTTTTCGCCAGCACCAGCAAAACCACCCACACAACTCAAAATCACAGCACACCACACCACACCACATCACGCGACCACGCTAGCCCTTTCAACTCAGCTGCCACCGCATCCATTATACTTTTCGCCAGCACCAGCAAAACTACACACACAACTCTGAATCACATCACCCCACACCTCATCACACGACCACGCTAGTCCTTGCAACTCAGCTGCCACCGCATCCATTACACTTTTCGCCACCACCAGCAAAACTACACACAACACTATAAATCACACCACACCACACCTCGTCACACGACCACGCTAGTCCTTGCAACTCAGCTGCCACCGCATCCATTACACTTTTCGCCACCACCAGCAAAACTACACACAACACTATAAATCACACCACACCACACCTCGTCACACGACCACGCTAGCCCTTGCAACTCAGCTGCCGCCGCGCTCTTTTCCCCTTGTCACCTCAAGACCGCCGCCCTTTTCCTTCACCACACCCATCATCAAGACCAGCAAGGCACACCAGTGACCTGCCAGGTATAAGCCAGCCATACCCTGCACACCCGGGGGGGGGGGGGGGGGGGGGGGGGGGGGGGGTAGTCATCACCTGTTCCGCGGCGGCACGGGGCGCCCCCAGCGCGGCGCTGCTGCCCCGCCGAGTTTGACGAGAGCGCGGCGAGAGTGCGACGCGGCGGAGGAGTCCAGTCGCATGGCGCCGCGTCAAGGCAGCGCAGGCAGCCGCCGGGCGCAACACCTGCTGCCGAGTCACCGCCCCCGCCATCTCCCGCGTCCACCCTCACACAACACCTCTGCCTCTCCAGCTGCCTCGTTCGCCCTCTTTCGCGACCCTCCGCAATGAAGTCTGGCGAAGTACAAGTCAGCCCTAAAGTACAGTTTATATGGTACGTTATCGAGGGCCGCCAGTGTGAAGTTCCGACGTCTGACCGCCGAGATAAGGCCAGCGCCCCGACCCCCCTTGCACTGCTCACGGGCCGAATATTCTTCTGATTGAGATGCCGTGGTCGTTCCTGAGGGAGTCTGGTTAAAAGGTGGGGAGGTTGTGTTCCGGTGGAGGCACAAAAGCTTTGGAAAGCGAATCTGCCGGAGGGTGTATGTCAGTAACGTGTGTCACCTGAGCCGGCCTGACCTTCCTCTGTCGCTGCCCACCCTCACTGGAAGCTGTTGCACACAGCTCCGATGTGTTGATGCACGTGGTCAGGGAAGGGTGGTCGCTGTTTTTTATTCCAGCTCCTCGCTATCATTCGTGTGGTGTCTGATTGATGGGACGACTTCGCGGCGGCGACGACGGTACGCTTTCCTTCCGCTTTATCCCCTCGCTCGGCATCGTCAGCCGCCGAGGATTCGTGTGCCTAAATAGGCGACAGCTGTTCTAGTACTGTATCCCCGATTCTGCAACGCATGTACTTTCTTTCTTGCTTACAAAAAAATTCTAATACAATTATCAATCACGACAATCAACGGCGGATGAATTGTGCCTAATTTCAAACACGCGTATTTCAAGCAAAGAAGGGAGAGCAATACAGGGCAGGGAAGAAAGGCAAACAGCGCCGCAGGTAAGAACATGAGACACCAAAAAACAACGAAAAAAATGAAAAACATTGTATCTAAATGCAAAAATTAGTCGTCGAATGTGTACCAATTCCATACTGTCATTATGATGCCAGGTTTCCATGTCCATGTTGCAACTCTTTCCATCTTTCACCTTTTGTGGTCTTTTCCTTTCAGGTGCTGCTTTCTCCTGTTGTAATCAATGATACGGATACCATGCGTATATGCATAGTCACGAGTGCAATATCATTCACCTAATAAAATAATGCGGGACCGCCATATAAATTATATACACATGCGAACTCGTCAAAGCGACACTCGACGCTACCCTCACTAATAAACGCATGCTAGTCTATCGCCCGTAGCCGCATCGTGAATTAACAGGTCAATAGGCGCTGAACATGCGTAGTGATAAGTCAGACGTTTTAATAAAGAATCAATCAAGATGACAGTCCCGCTTACGTCCACATAAGACAAATGTGGACACAATAGAATGCAGCTACTCTGAATCAATCAACTCGCCCAGCTCTTGTCTGATTGAATATTCATATCCTTTTACCTCGGAGAGTGCGGATACCTGTTGTGAGCCGTCATCCTTGCTCACAATTTCTTTATTTTTTCTATTATTTCAAAATGTACTCAACTCATTTCCCACTGGCTGCGCATGCATGCATAATGTCGGAATCCGCAGATGAAGAGTAACGCCAGCAGAGCGTCGTTGTGATGTAAAGCACCGCACTTCGCAATATGGGCCCATCTCTGCAACATATCTAAAACAATGGAAACATTCTCAAATTGAGTCAATTCTGATCAAACGATTATTGTCTCCGAAGCACTAACGCCCGTTGTCTTACGCCCCTCCATACAATTGCATGTGGTCTTTCGGTGGCAGATTAAGCCAGAGCCCCTATCCCATGCTCCTATAACATTTCACCGGTATAATTCATCACAATCAATAGTCAGCCCGAGTAGTCCCGTCAAAGCACACAAAGTGGAAGTACAACTTCACGAATAAAAATTAAACAGTGTGTGTGTGTGTGTGTGTGTGTGTGTGTGTGCATTTCTGTGTATGTGTACGCGTGTGTGTGAAAGCGTGTGTGTGTGTGTTCAGTTGTTTTCATTGAGCGTGCGCGCGCGCATGTGCGTGTGTGTGTGTGTGTGTGTGTGTGTGTGTGTGTTTGAGTATGTACGTGTGTGTGAGAGTGGATATGTGTACGTGCGTGTGTATCTTTCACATACCAGAGCTCATGAGGCTGGAAAACCCTGTTGACGAGTCGTTCCTTCCCTCTCCTTTCTCCCAAAACCCCCTCACTTGCACGCTCTAGGTAGACGGATGCATATCTTACAGCTTATGCCACTGCTTGATCACTCAAAGCACTCATAAAGCTCGCCACCGCTGCATCACTCCGTTCTCCGGTCAATTTCTCAGGTTTTACAGTCAGTGAGCTGCAACTGTTGTCACGCCTCCTCCTCGCTCCCCTCCTCCATCATCTCCTGCAGCAGCAGGCTGTCGTGGTTGTTGATGATCTCCGGCGCCAGCCGCTGCGCCACCTCCACCATCTTTATCATGGCGCCCGGGTCCAGCCCGCGCGGCCCCAACTTGGACGCCCCCATCAGCTCCCCTCGCTTGTTCACCTACCCCCACAACCCACACACACAGCAGCCCTCCTCATCATCCTACCTCCGCCCATTGCAGGACCAGGAACCCTGCAGTCATGGAAATAAGGCAGTATACGCGCGCGGCGTACCGACACTTGAAGCGCACACTCAGCGCAGAGCTCCTCCGCTTGTGTGCAGTCCACAGCAAAATGCCGCCCAAACTGTGCGCAGTCCTTGTGCCTTAGTCGCCGCAGAAGCAAAGGGAACACAGGCTGGTGAATTAGAAGGGGGCAGGGTGGGGTCTCGTACCTTTGAAATCGTGAGGTAGATGGGGAACATGGACAGGTCGAGTGGAGCGCTTTCCTCGTCGTTCACCTCCAGCTCTGGTTCCGCATCCTGTCAAAACCGATTCAGTAAAAGACATTGGGATGACTAATACTGATGCGTATTAGCGAACGATTTCCAGGGTTGGTTTGAGTTGACGTATTTAAGTTAGTGTGAGTACGACCACTGATGTAGCAGGTCTGGAATGGTCGCGAATAGCTTGGATTTGGTTGACTGGAGGAGCACACAGCCCAATAAAGAGGACTGGCAGGGAGGAGAGGGGAAAGGAGGAAGGGGGGATGGTCACCGCGCTCTCTTGGAGCACCTTTACAGATGGTATCTGTGTGTCTGCGAGCGCCGCCTTAAAAAAATTGAGGGAAAGACTCAGAGACAGAAAACACGGCCTGCCAATCTCCCTCCGATTTGCACGCGATAGAGGTGCGGAGTGTGTGCGTGGGTGTCTCTGTCTGTCTGTGCATGGGCATGTTTGTGTCCTGTAGTTACCAGAATGTGTATACCATTGTGTGTGCGCGCGCGCGTGCGTGGGTGTCTGTGTGTGCGCGTGGGTGTGTGCTGTGTGCGTTTATGTGTGTGTGTGCGTATATGTTTGTGGGTGTATGTGTGTGTGTATGCTCGTGTGTGTCTGCTCGTGTGTGTGTGTGTGTGTCTGTGTGTCTGTGTATCTGTGTCAGTGTATGGGCGTGCCTTGTTTTGTACGCGTGTGAGTGTCAAAGTATGTGTATGCCTGGGTATGTTTGAGCGCGTGAAGGGAGAGAGGTTATCCGCACTCGCATCGCGATGCTCAGCGCGTCCAGTACGGCGCCGTCGTAATTGAGCACTAAACCGTCGATGTTGAGCACCCAACATTGTCGTTTAGGTACAATGCAGAGTGCGGAAAAGTCCAGTGCGCCTGCGGGTGGAGTAGCGGGCAAGAAAGAAGGGCAGGCGGGCAAGAAGTTGTCAGTGGAGGCGAAGAAGAAGAGGCGAAGATACGGGGCGGTGATGGGGACCGGTGCCTCGCCCTCGCAATGACTACACAATGCATCCCTTCACTCTCCCATATCGCTGGCAGGTCCCCACCGTTTCCTGCTCCCCCAGGCTGGATGCTGCGCAGCAACGTGGCCGCCAGTTCCGCGCGTAGCTCCTCCGCACCGCGTCCCTGCGCGTGTAACACTCCCCCCCTCACCCAAAGCCAATTCGCCATTCCATCATGCCTACACCAAGGCTTCTGGGGAGAAGATGCGGGAGCAGTTGGGAAGGGGGGGGGGGGGGGCTGGAGAGGGATCAGGGGGTCAAGGAGCACAGTGCACCTCAAACTCAGGCGACGCACACGCGGAGAGCTCCACTTCGACGTTCACACGGCCACAGTTGGGCGCCGTCTCGGCCGGTTCCCCTATTTCCGCCTGAAAGAGAGCATAACACTGTGAATGTCCACAAAGCCGCCCCGATATGCCACTTGCTTTGAGAAAAAATCGGCGGGAAGTCAGTCATAGCAAAGCGTAAATGATGGTGTGCTTGAGAAAGCTGCGAGTAATTTTTCACTTATGTATTTCTCTTTTATGAAAGCGAATAAGTTTACTCTTTTCGACAAAGTTGAAAGGAGCCAACTGCCGGGAAAAGAGAGGGCGTGAAGCTCGGGCACCTTGACAGCGACCAGGACGTCAGTTCCTCCCATCTTAAAGCGCGCGGAGCCTGTGGCCTGCTGAATGACGCCCAACTCGATGTCGGGGGTTCGGAATTCCTCGCATCCTCGCCCGTCGGCGCGCAGCCCCTCCGCCATCCCGCCCGCCGTGTACGCCACTTCCGCCGCGCTCGCCATCGAAGTCGCCATCGCGCCCCGCGCCGCTCACAGGCTGCCTCTGCCTACGCTGGCGTGTAGCACTTTAATGAACGACCTTGGCTATGCGTTCTTAACTGTTGGGGGACGCTGGTGGACGGGAAGTGGGTGGCGTGGTGCGTAGCTGTCGGGATGGGCGATGTACACTCTTCCCATAAAGTCCGATACTTATGAAATAGGGCCTTTCGTGTAGGGCTGGTGGATATCATGTAGGGTTTCTAGGATTTAACTGTACTTTAGCTCGTTGAAAAGTCGGACCGGAACTTGTGTTGATGGTGAAGTAAAGGGGGAAGCGGGGCGCAGTAATGGAGCCCGTCGTCACGGCTACGATCTGACGTATTAGGGTTTGCGGCCCAACCCCAATTTCGGGGCATACCTTGATTCGGGCGCCCCGGAATTTGGATTTTCCACACTCTTGCTCGTAAATACTCCCGAAATCGGCGACACAACATGCGGTTTTTAAGATCTTAGCATGTTGTCCGCAAACATGGGAGCACGTGGGTGTGATGGCAAGTGCCGTTAAGATGCTTGACGTGGGTGGGATTGGGGTCGAAAAACCTTGGGAGCTTGGGAGGCTTTAACAAGCATGACTTTGCATGTACGGTGTCCGATTCAAGCGAACACAGTTGCAAATGGAAGCCCTTCCCCCAAGTGCACACAAAAACGCCTACCGGCAGGTTTTCGCGTCAAATCCGCCGTCCGATGATGTCATCTAGGCCCTCGTACTAACGCTAGGAATCAACCATCGATACATCGTCGATAGTATCATCATCACCCGCTCATGGTGCCATCGATGTGATAGGTTGCGACACCGACACAATAGTGCTAGTATCACAATACCATCAATTATCAAAACAAGTGGAACATATCGATTATCAATGCCCGATGTATCGATATGTCGTCCCAAATATCGATGCATCGGTAATGATGTCGGGCTATTGTCGGCTTATTAGATTGCCATAGATGTTAACATCCCTAACTATCATGATAAATCTAGTGTATCTGTAAGTAAATATATGATTTTTGGCAAAAACGAGATGAATATTGATATCAAGATGTAAAGTTAAATGTTGGCCCCTCCGGGGTCTTTTACGCGGTTGACTTGGCTGAGGGCAGAATGGATACCGATGTATCATGGTGTTACGGGTTCTTATTGGCCGTAGCTAGGCTTGTTGTTGTCGTGGCATTGTACGAGTGTCACTAATGTTGAGCATAAGAAATATGGTTGTTGTGCTAAGGTTGGAGTCAAAGTTACTAATAATGTGTTTGATGTATTATGTAGAAAGTTGTATTTGGCGGGTATAAGGTTCAATGGCCGGTACTGGTTAGGTCTTGATGTAGATCTAGCATAGCCGGCCTTCGCATCTTGTTCCCGGCCCGTCCCGACTGGCTCCCCCCTCTGCTTTCCCTCCTTTTGCCCTGGACTCCGCTTATGAACCTTCCCGCCGTTACTATGATGCTTACCGCGCCCGTGCTATTGTCCGTGCGTCGACTGTTGCGTGTCCCCATGTTTCACTTGTCCGTACTTTTGCCCCGGGCCGCCGCGCCACTCCTTGTCCTCCTATGCCCTCTTCGCTCTGCCTTGACTCTACCCCGTCTTGTGGCTCTTGGGCTTTTGTTGTGCGCGCCACTTGTGCGTCTGCTACATGTGATGCCCATCGTCCCCTTTCGAGTCGGCCTGGGTGTGGGGGTGCGGGTGCTCATGTGCGGTGGACTGTAGTGATGGTGCTGGTGGGCGGCGAGTTGCACATGTCGTTGCTTGTCGGCGGGAGGCTGCCGGTGCTGGTCGGCGCCCGGCTGATGTTAATATTGTTGTAGATGGTGGACATATGACTACTACGGGTAGGGATGCTGCGGGTGGTGCTCCTAGTAATGTTGTTGATGCACCTCCAAGTGTTGGTTAGCGGGTGGTTGCTTATGCTAGTATTGGTGGGCACAGAGCCGCAGCCGGTGGTGTTGGTAATGCCGTTGCTGCTTCTACATGGGGTGATGGTAATGTTGTCGCATGTGCTTGTGCTAATTGGCGGCGGGATTGTTGTAAGTAATACCTTATAGTTATTAGTTGCAGGTAGCTACTGTAAGCTATTCTAGATATGATTAGTACATGTCTAGATCTAGATGTCTAGATTCCTGTTCCTCGGGCTTAGGTTTTTTCCAGGGTTGTGCTGAAGTCCGAATCTGAGAATTCAGACTGAACTGAAGTCACTTCAGGGACTTCAGCCTGAATTCAGCTGAACAGTGTTCAGGTCTGAATTCAGATGAGACTTCAGGATCTGAATTCAGGCTGAAGTGACTTCAGTTCAGTTGTTCAGCTGAATTCAGGCCCTTAACAGAACACAACATGGATTCAGGTCAAGACTTCAGACTGAAGGCCCGCCTGAAGTGACATGAAGAACCCCCTGAAGCGTTCTGAACCCCGACAAACCCTAATACCTAAACCCTAAACCCTGACCCCGCTGAGCTCCCGAAAAGTACGAATTTCCATACATAAGGCCTTTTGTAATCCCATGATACAAATATTCTATTTATCAGTACTTACTCAGTACATCGCAAATCGGCCACAAATTGGTGACAAATAACGGTACCCAGTATTTCTCGACGGATATCGCCAAATCAGAGGGCGGCCGAAAAGGGATAGCTCACCCGATTAAAAAAATAAAATCTAGGCTGACTTCAGTCCGGTAGGATTCAGGCCACTTTCGCCGAGACTTCAGACTGAACTGAAGTCACTTCAGTTTAGGCTGAATACCTGAAGTCGCCTGAACTGAAGTGACTTCAGCACAACCCTGGTTTTTTCTTCCTTTCTTTCTTTTTCTTGCTTGGTGGCCTCCACTGCTTTTTCTTGTAAGAAATTTTTGAACATGTCTAGATCGGACATACCGATAACCTGTTTGTACAGGTACAGAGCTGTCGCTAGGCTTCAGCTCTAACACTTCTGTTGTCCCGACACCACGCCTCGGGCTGGTTGTCTCTGTGACTGTCCCTTTGCGTGACTGTGACTGTAACTACGTATGCGTTAGTTACCTTCCTTAATGATCGTGTGTGCACGGTTCAACATGTTATCCACCATCACCAACCCTTCGGATGACGCACCGGCCGCCTCACTCCAATCCCACCCCATCGACATACCGTTGCCAGACCCCATGCCCCCCCATGCCGCCCCTCGCCAAGCTCGGCTCCGTTCTCATCCCCTACGCTACGGCGAAATGGTTGCCCACGTGTCCGACTTCCACCCGACCCTCGTGACGGCGTGTTGTGACCCTGAACAGGGCAAAGCCAAAGAGGACATCTTCGAACACCCTCACGTTCCCAACCTTATCACTGGTCCCCCTCGCACACCTGCCGGCACATCGCCTACTGCCGTCGCCCTCATGTCCGCCCGGGAGTGTGTGAAGCCGAAATCGTACCGAGCTGCCTTGGGCAGCGCCCAGGCCCCCCAGTGGCAAGCCGCTATGCAGCAGGAGTACTCCTCCCTCATGGACAACGGCACTTGGGAACTCGTTGTCCTTCCCCCGGGTCGCATGGTAGTTAACAGCATGTGGATCTACAAAGTCAAGTCTGACACCGCCGGTGACGTCTCCCGCTTCAAAGCGAGGTTCGTCGCCAAAGGGTGCAGCCAACGCGCTGGACTAGATTACACTGAGACGTTCTCTCCTGTCATCCGCATGGCCAGCATGCGTCTCTTCTTGACCATCGCAGCCGCCCGTGACCTTGAGCTTTGCCAACTTGACATCGACACTGCGTTTCTCTACGCACCCATTAAGGAAGACGTGTACATCCGCCAGCCCCTCGGCTTCAGCGATGGCACGTCCAAAGTGTGTCACCTCAGGCGCTGCCTTTACGGCATGAAGCAGTCCCCCCGCGAGTTCAACATGCTCCTCCGTGCCTGGCTTGTCGACAATGGGTGGCAACAGTGCGTTTCTGACCCTTGCATCTACATCTTCCGCACCGGCCACGTCTTCGCCATGATCGCGTTGTACGTCGATGACATTCCTGCAGCATGCAATGATACCGCATGGCTTGCATCGTTCAAGGCCAAGCTCGGAGAACGGTTCAAGATCAAGGACCTCGGCGACCTCTACCAATTACTCGGCATGCACATCACCCGTGACCGCTCGGCACGCACCGTCTCCTTGGACCAATCCAAGTACTTGCGCGACATCCTCGCCAAGTGCAACATGACCGACGCTAGACCGTCGTCCCTTCCCATGGACCCTGGCTTCCTCGCCGGCCTCGCGCACATGTCCTCGCCCCATCTCACCGGCGTGGCCAAGGACGTCTACCCATGCCTCTTGGGCAGTCTCCAGTACGCGGCCGTCTGCACGCGCCCCGATGTCTCCATGGCGTTGAGCATCCTCGGCTCAGCCCAAGCTTCCCCCACGGAAGCCCACCTGCAGGCCATGAAGAAGGTCCTTCGATACCTCCATGGCACCATCGACATGCGCATGACGTTGGGGGGGGGGCACGGACCACAGTCTCCAACTCACAGGCTTTGCCGACGCTGACTGGGCAAACGACAGCAGCACCCGCAAGTCCCGTGCGGACTACCTATTCACACTTGGACGCGGGCCCATCAGTTACAAGTCCAAACAACAAACCTGTGTGGCCTAATCCACGTGTGAAGCCGAGTACTACTCTGCGGCGGATGCCACCAAGGAGGGACTCCATCTCCGGCAACTTATGGGGGAGATCTTTAACGCCCCCATCACCGAAACCACCACCATCTGGGAGGACAACCAAAGCGCCATCGCGTACTCCGAGAACGCCTTGGTCAGCGAGAAGTCCAAACACATCGGTCTGAAATGGCACTTCCTCAAGGACCATGTGGAGCAAGGAACCATCAAGTTGAGATACCTTCCCACTGACCAGATGGTGGCTGACATGTTCACCAAGCCCCTCCCAGGACCAGCACTCACAAGGCACCGAAGTGCAATCCTTGGAGGACAAGACCCAATGCAACGCTTCATCCCGTAGCTACCTTCAGGGGGAGTGTTGTAAGTAATACCTTATAGTTATTAGTTGCAGATAGCTACTGTAAGCTATTCTAGATATGATTAGTACATGTCTAGATCGGACATACCGATAACCTGTTTGTACAGGTACAGAGCTGTCGCTAGGCTTCAGCTCTAACACTTCTGTTGTCCCGACACCACGCCTCGGGCTGGTTGTCTCTGTGACTGTCCCTTTGCGTGACTGTGACTGTAACTACGTATGCGTTAGTTACCTTCCTTACTGATCGTGTGTGCACGGTTCAACAGGGATGTCGCTTCTTTTACCGGTTAAAACGGAGGTTGTTGCTGGGGGCTGCTAGTGGTGTCGCTCATGGCGGTATTGTTGGTGCTGTGGCAGCTGCCGGTTTGGTTCGCGGTCAAGAGTGGCTTCTAGTGCTTTGTGGGCAAAGTGTTACAAGTGGTGGTGTTGTTGATGGTGGTGTTGGTGATGGTGATGCTCTTGGTAGTGAGGGTGCTACATGTGGGGGTTTTGCAAATGTTGGTGCTGGTTGGCGGCCGGTTGTTGTTGCATTAAATAGCGGACATAGAGATTTTGTTGGTAGGGCGGCTAATGGTGTTGTTGGAGTTGTTGTTGGTGTTGTAGTAGTCGCCGTTGTTGACTTGCGGCATGTTGTTGCACTTGATTCTAGTGGGCAAAGGGTTGGACCTTGTGGTGCTGCTACAAGTGGTGCTACTCTTGTTGATGTTGTTGGTGCTCGTGGGCTTAGAGATGTTGTTGTTGCTGCTACTTCTCGTATTGTTGCTAGTATTATGGAGGCATGTGTTGGTGCGGGTTGGCGGCATGCTGCCAGTGTTCGTGGGTGGAGGGATGCAACTCGTGGTGTTGTTACTAGTGGTGCCGTTACATGTGGTGTTACTGCGGTTGTTAGTACTTGCGCGGCATGGCGGCATGTTGCTACCGCTGATGGTGTTGTTGTTGGTGCGTTAACTACTTTCGGTGTTGGTTCGTGGCCATCTGTAGTTGTTAGTCCTCGTGGGCAAAGAGTTGGTCGTGTTGATGAGCACAGTGTTACATATAGTGGTGCTACATGTTATGTTGCTGTTGTTGTTGCTATTGTTGTTGTTGTTGCACTTGCATGTGTTGCACCTGCCGGAGTTGACTCGCGCCTAGTTGTTTATGCTTGTGTTGGTGGGCACAGACATGCGGTTGGTGGTAGACATTGCCGCTGGTGTTGCTTATACATGTTGATGCATGCCGAAGCTCTATGCAGCCGCAGCAGTGGTTGACTAGCTAGTGATGGTGCTGCGGCTGCATATGTTGGTGTCGGTTGGCGGCCGGTCGCTGATATTGCTTGTGATGGTGGTGGTCATGCTGCAATTGCTAGTGTTGGATGGCGGTCGGATGTTGTTCCTTATGGGCAGCGGGTTGCAACTCGTGATATTGGTACTGGTGCTCGTGCTTTTGCCAGTGTGCGCCGCACTGTAGTTATTGATGCCGGTGTTGCTAGGTAGCAAGCTGCGCCTACTGGTATTGGTTGGCGGCAAGTGTGTGGTGTACCAAATGTGTGTGGTGGAAATGGTGTGTTTGGAGGGCGTGCGACTACCAATGGTGACCATGAGTATGCGTTTGGGTCGGAGCCGCGTGTGAGTGCATCGGGCGTTTTGTCCCCGTCGCGGGGGGGGGGGGGGGGGGGGGGGGGGGGGGGGGGGGGGGGGGGTGGGGGGGGGGGGGGGGGTTGTTACACTTGCGCCATGTGTGGCACACTATTTGTTGGACACAAATGGCGCTCTAACTTCGCCAAACACACTAATATGTTCATAACGGGCAATTGCCTCTCCACTCTTGCCCACCGTCGCCAAGCTCGCCACTTTGCGACCTCCTCCCCCGCCTTATCATCCCTAGGTGCCTCGGGTGTTTACCTTTTGTCTTCCACCCGAGATCGCTCTATTTCCGCTCCATGTCCCCATTGTTGTGGCCTCTCCCGCTCCCGTTTCTCCACTTGCCCCTCTTGACCGTGTTGCTGGTCCCTGCCCGTCGCACCTTGGATCTTACCCCTCCAAACAGTTGTCCCCCCTCCCTCCCCTTGCCACTAGTAGACTCTCCTCTTTGACCCCCCTCCCTCTCCCTCCCCGAGTTGAGCTTGTGCTTACCCCCCCCCCCCCCGCCTCCCCTCCACCGCACCCCCACCTCCACTTGATAGACCCCCGTGGCCTCATGGACAAGCTTTCTGCCCTCGTCCGCTGCCGCACTCCGCCAAGGGCTGCGAACTCCCCTTCGCGCTGTTGCTCTTGACTCCTAGTGCTCCGACAATGACCATGTTGCTTGCCTCTTGCGGCTCAAACCTGTCACCGCGGGTCGGGGGCTTTGTGCGACAGCGAAAATGACCCCAGTTCGACTCTATAAGACACTCTCGAATATGCATCCTCCCTCCCCTCATCGGACTGTCGTGCCGCCGGAGCATTTTTAGCAATTTCACCTCTTTGGCGGCCTTCTCCTCCGTCCGTTTCCGACTGCGTATGTTGCCCGCGTCCGCTTTCGTGTCCAACGTCGAGTCCGTCTTTGGTTCTCTGGGTCCGGAGGGGATGGACTCGCGAGCATTTACACCATTCTACGTGATATTCGGAATGGAGATGAGCTTGCTCGTGCGTGCCCGAGGGCCTATGTGTCTAGGACGCTCTAGTGGTAGGGGCCGGGGTGGGGGCGGCTCTCTCCGTCGTCGGGGCCATCCCCCTCAACGGGAGTAACAATAATCACCGACTCACCCCCCCCCCCCCGAAGGTGACCTCCGACGCCGTGTTTCTTTCCGTCGAGCCCGTGAGCTAGTGGAAGTTGGCCACCTGCGACAAGCCCGTATGGTCATGTACGGAGTCGACTTTGAGATGGTGGAGGACGCCGACGGAGTGTTGTCCGCCCTCCAACGGTGGCATCCTCCGCTTGGTACTCTCCATCCCGATTGTGACCTCCCAGACCCCCGAGGGCCTATGTGTCTAGACGCTCTAGTGGTAGGGGCCGGGGTGGGGGCGGCTCTCTCCGTCGTCGGGGCCATCCCCCTCAACGGGAGTAACAATAATCACCGACTCACCCCCCCCCCCCGAAGGTGACCTCCGACGCCGTGTTTCTTTCCGTCGAGCCCGTGAGCTAGTGGAAGTTGGCCACCTGCGACAAGCCCGTATGGTCATGTACGGAGTCGACTTTGAGATGGTGGAGGACGCCGACGGAGTGTTGTCCGCCCTCCAACGGTGGCATCCTCCGCTTGGTACTCTCCATCCCGATTGTGACCTCCCAGACCCCTTGCTCACCCCCGGCGCGCCCACCCCTCATCTATCTAGATGACGGTAATAGCCTCCAAATGTGGAAGGATTGTATGCTCTTTGTCTTGAGAAAAGTACCTCGCTTGTCAACCCCTCATGTTGATGGTTGGCCATAGAAACGACATGTCCGTGATTTGAATGTCCCGGCATGGCGAAAGTGGGTTACCCGCTATTTTGTGGGGAACGTACCCGATGTCACGACAGACTTTGTAGCGAGTGCGACCGGGTGGGCCCTTCACAAGCAGACGGATGTTGATCGTGACGCCAGTCAGCTTCGGAGTGAGGCTCCTAAAGTTCTACCCGCTTGCTGCTCGCAACGTCTTGTCGTGGTTAGCTCATTGTCACTCCATTGCGCGGATAGCGACTGTTACGGCTGACCACCTAGATCCTTTTTCATCCAAGGTGGTGGGGTGATACCAAGATCGATTTTCACCAAAGCTAGTATCGAGCGAGCCATACATACCACTCGTATAGGCTTACAAACTATTCCGGATTGCAGCCTACCAGGCTTGGAGCTTAAAAACGCCTTCAACATCATTTCCCGCCGGAGTTTCCTTGCGGAGCTGTACAAGAATCATGACGTGCATCCTATTATCCCGTTGGTTGAGACGATATATTCACGAGACTCCACAATGTATTATTTTGACCCCAACAATGCTTCACTCTTGTGTGGCACGGTTTAGTCTCGTACGGGTGTTCGACAAGGAGATCCTCTTGGCCCACATTTGTTCAACTTGACGATCGGCACCCCCTTCCGGAAAGCTGTGGAACGGTGCAAGGACTCTTAGGCGATGCAAGCCGTCTCTCACGATGGAAAGTATTTAATCATAACTTTCGTCCCGACTGTGATGGGGGTGGCTCCGGAGGAATTGCGAAACGTCTCCTCGAGGGTTCAACTAATCAAATCTTCGTGCATGGTACCCCCGGAAACGGCCCCTGATCTTTATGAGGTGATACGGGCGAATGTCTTTGTTGTTACGGGTTCTAGTACCCTAGGAGCCCCTTTGGCGATGTATATCTCGATGACGGATGGCCTTCCGGCATCTCACAACGAAAAATATGTTCATTTTAGGCTACAACACACCGTGGAGGCTCATCGACTCCTACGGGACAAGATCGCTTGCTTTGCTACGTCGGATTTCGGAGGAGCACATGCGGCTTTTCGCTTGATGGTCACGTGTGCGGTACGCAAGTATAGGTTCTTGCTTCGCACCCTCCCCCCCTGATATCTACCGACCGTACCTTGCTATGCGGATAGGGGCGTTCGTACTACAGTTTTCCGAATCTTGGGCGTTTCTCAGAACGTACAAACGTTCGATCAAATGAGTTGCGCTAAGCGCTAGCTTTCCCTGCCCGCGGAGTTTAACGGCCTTTAACGTACCGCTCCTCGAGCTCGACGTTGAACATGCTCACTATGCTTCATTCTTTGCGTCCCTTGCC